>ML677366.1:22299472-22442961 GCA_007922305.1 Dermatemys mawii
AAGACCCCTGCCCCCAACCACCCGAGGATCCTACCTCCTATCCAACCCTCCCTGCTCCGTGTCCCAACTGTCCCAACCCCTATACGTACCCCAGCACATGACAGATCCCCCAGGACTCCCACACCTATCCAACACCCCCTATTCCATGTCCTCTGACTGTCCCCCCGCCCAAACCTCCAACCCATCCAACCACCCCCTGATTTCTGTCCCCTGACCTACACCATATACAAATTCCCCAACCCAGGGCCGGTGCAACCACTAGGCGAACTAGGCAGCCGCCTAGGGCGACAAATGGTTGGAGATACCAAAAAGCACACTCAGGGGAGGCAGTGGAGCGGAGGTGAGCTGGGGTAGGGGGGCACAGGGAGGGTTGCCCACATCAAGTAACGAGGGGGGGCAAGCAGGGGAACCACTCCCCGCCCCAGCTCACCTCTGTTCCGCCTCCTTCCCTGAGCACGCAGCCCCTGCTCTGCTTCGCCTCTCCTCCCCTCCCAGGATTGCCATGCCAAACAGCTGATTGGTGCTGCAAGCCTGGGAGGCGGGAGAAGTGGAATGGCAGCGGCATGCTCAGGGTAGGGGAAGGAGCGGCAGTGAGCTGCCACAGGGCTCCCTGGGTGGAAGTGGGGGCAGGGAGCTGCCACAGGACTCAAGGGGGCGCACGGTGGAAGTTTCGCCTTGGGCATGAAATTTCCTTGCACCAGCCCTGCCCCTGCTCCGTTACCATGCTGCTCAGAGCATTCAGAGCCAGCCACGCCACCCACGCTGCCCGGCGGGTGCGGTAGGCCAGAGTGCAGGCAGTGCGGTGCGCTGTGGCTGTGGGGGACGAGGAACAGAAGGGAAGGATCTGGGGACTAGCCTCCTGTCCGAGAGCTCAAGGGCCAGGCAGGATGGTCCCATGGGCCGGATGTGGCCCACGGGCCATAGTTTGCCTTCTTCTGCTCTAGTCCATATCGCCAAACTGTATAGACAAGCCCTCAGTCCACATTTACAAAGATGGAGCAGATAAGGATCGGGGAAGATTGTGACTACCAGAGAGCTGGTTATGGCTCCTTGATTCTCAGAGAGAATGTGCACTATCCTGACTTCCTGCATCGGTTATAGTAGCCTCAGGAATGCTCTTAGGTTAGCTGAGAGTCATTGAAACACGGCGTGCTTCAGCCATACTTCCTCCTTCTTCTCCCCCAACAAGCTCTTTATGGTATTGTCAAGAGAGACAGGTCAAGCACACTGGGTTTATGCCATCTGAAAGCTCCCAATGGGGAAAACTGTCAGCTGCCTGATCTGGCTGCTTTGCAGCCCTCATATGTTGTTCTTGCAATGGAGTAAGCATTGGAAAATCTGGCCTATTGAATTTATATTGAAAGGGGTTTCTCACGTTTTTGTAAAGTATTAATAGATCACTAACCTGCTTCTTCAACTTCTTTCTGAAGAATTCATACTTTCGTTTATAATCCCTGGAGTAAGGCACAGCCTTTGAACAAACAAGTAAAAAGTACTGAAATATAATACTTCGTTATTAAAAAAAATATATTTCAAAGTTTGCAATCAGTATTGCTGACTATTTTATCTGTCACGTTAAGTAACAAAGCTAGGAAGTTGATTTTCTTTTGGAACAGAAAAATTTATTTTAAAGGAAGTTTCATTTTCTGCAAGCTTATGTTAGGTCAAAGATTAAATTAGTTTTATTTTGCACAGCACAGGTAAATATCACACAAACAGAGTTGATCAGTACATTTGAAAACATTCCTCTCTCTATTGAGGAAATTCTCTGCTTTCCACATGGACTCAATGTTTCTTCTTCGTTTAAAGATTATTTCTAAGGAGTAACAGATCTGGAAATACAGGTATTTTGTTTTCAGATATGCCTTCTCAAATCTGTTATGTTCAAGCACTACAGAAATTAGGAATTCCAGACTGAGTATTTGATAATAGTGGTAATATTTCATTTAACTTATGCTAATGTTATTTTTTGCAAAAATATAAAAATCTATATATAAAGTCTTACTGGTCCAGTTATTGCTACATTCTGCAATCGAGGATCTTCCCATTGAGTTTTCTTTGTATCTGCAAGACATTTTTTACGTTAGTGTCACCAATTTAGATCTGATTCATTAATAAGTTACATAGCAACTTACAAGGAAATACTATATCGTACATACTATGGTTTATGTAGAATATTCTTCCATCTGTGTGAGTTCTCTCTTCCCATCCTGGCTATAAGAAGAGTGATCTTTTAATATCAATTCTTATACATCCTGTCTGAAACAAATGCTAACAATTTAATCAATATAAATGAATTGCAATATTTGTATATTATATCAAATTACAACCATTGACGTCTCAGCAATGCGATTTAAAATTTGAGTGTTGGCTATACACTTTATATTAAATATATTAAAAGTATATCATAACTTTGTTTGCACCAAAAACTTAGAGATAACTAGTTTAAATATTCAATTTAAATCAGCCTCAGAACAAAAACAAAAAAATTCACTTACTGGCAAGGGGCCTAAATCTATAGGATCTAGAGATGTCTTTTTCCTCAGATGAGCTGGAATTTTCAATCTTGGATCTTCCTTTGAAAACATAATGAAACAATTTTTAACAAAGAGAAAAGGATTAATGCTACTTTAAGGTTTTCCGTAATGACCAAGACAGACTACCCTTACACAGAGCTAGACAATTAATACACATTCCCCAGCCTAGAGTTACAGGACTTTTCAGACCTCTGATTGCTTATGGTCACCTTTAAGTTTCAAGGTTTATCTAAATTCTCATTTTATTAGCAACAATACTCATGAATGCAGTTTAATTTAAGAACAGTTGAACAAGATTAACCATTCCACAAAATGTTTTTGGAACCTAGATTTTCTGAGTGAAATTCTTCCACAATTAAGACGACTCTTCATTTCTGCAACTCTTCATTTTGAATCTGGTACCTAAATCTGAATGTTTCTCTCCTACTTGAAAAGAGCCCTAACTCACAGTCTGGGAAGGTCTGGATCTTCAAATATTTGAACTATTCACTAAGACCTGATTCACTAAGATCATCTGGACTGTATGCTGTAATTTTAAAAATTCACGGATACCCTACACAACCTGAATTGTACACGAGATAAGTTCACAGTAGTAAAACTTACAGCTGTGCGCATTAGCTATTCCACACTAACCCCCCACGTGGACAGTCTTACTGAGCAGTAAGTGCGCCTTTGTGCACGTTAACTTAATTCACTTTGGAAGTGGCTTAAGCTAAATTACCTGACGGCAGGTCCTTAGGTCGACCGAATTACGCAACTCCAGCTATGTGAACAACGTAGCTGGGGTCGATGTACCTTAGGGTGACTTATTGTGGGGTCTACACCAGGCTGGGTCAACAGGAGAAACTCTCCCATCGACTTACCTTACACTTTTTGTTCTGTTGGAATATCGGAGTCAATGAGAGCGTGATTGGCGGTCAATTTAGGGAGTCTTCACTAAAGCTGCTATATTGACCCTCCCAGTGGATCTATTGCCGCAGTGTTGATCCACAGTAAGTGTAGACATGCCCTTAGTGTGCAATAAGAGTATTTACATAGGAAGTTAGTGTAGCGAGTGTGCTTTAAAGTTACACTCTAGCTCACTGAGTGCTAGCTTCCCCATGTAGACAAGCCTGAAGTCTACAAAGGTGTTTTCCGCTAACAGCAGGTGCCTGCAACCACCTCCAACAGTCTTAAAAACTGCTGTAGGATAGTCATTTGCCAAAATATAGGCGTTTCATAGATGCAAGACAGATTCCTTTACCAATCAATTTCTTTTTAGTATGTGTGTTCACCTACATACATCAGCCTTGCTTACCAAGGGGATGTGATTGGAGGGATTAGAGGGGTAGCTACTGAAACTTGGTTGGGGGCAGATGGTGGGGGAGAAGGAGGAATAGCCAGCTCCCAGCTGGGAGGAGATACACCCAAGAGTTTCTGTTGCTATTCCTACAGCAGTTCTTCAGTACATTGCACTTTCTCACCCCTCAAGGCAGCTTGTGTCCTACGTGTAAATGCCCCATTACTCCCACCCAGTCTTGGTGGCTGGGCATATGCTCCTGCTGTCCCTCCTGTGGGCCGGTGTCTCCACTGAGACCCATGATGGCTGGAAGGAGGGGAAAGGAAAGGAGAGGAGAGTTGCTCCTACCCACTCTGTGGCAACAAGCTTGATGTAGTGTGCTGCAGCGGGAGCCCCTCCCTTGGGTTCCCACTCTCACCTTCTTATGTGTAGAAACAAAGTTCTGCTCTTGACTCCATGAAATATTGGGGAGGCAGAAAACATTAGGGGGCCAGGAACATACATTAGCCTCTCCCAATATTTCCAGTGCAGAGGCGCTAGCCCCTTTCCGTCCCCTGATTTCGCCATCCCTCAAATGCCCTAATGAGCCTTCTCACCTCTTTGCTGATCCAATGAGAGAAATTGACAGTACACCACCTCCTGCATCAGGTGGCAACATAAATACTATGAATAGGTTAAGGGCACAAGCACTAGTTTGACTGACACAACACACACATGAAATCTACAATAGGAAAAAAGGTATGTGATGAAATCCTGGCCCCATTTAAGTCAATGGGCACTTTCCCACTGATTATAATGGGGCCAGGATTTGACTTTAGGTGATTGCTTTCAACTCAAGAGTAAGTTACCCATGTAGTAGTTTTGGTATTGTGATCAATAAAGAATGGCCTCCCATTTGGTGCATATCGGACTTCCCAGCCTTTAGGGAGAAATCCTTGTTCTACTTCAGCTTGTTGATTAGAAGACTGTTGAGATGAATCACTTGATGTCTGTAGTTGACGTCCTATAGGAGTACTTTGGACAGTTGACTGTTGACTTGTTTCTATTGTAGTCTATCATATATTAGATAAGAAAAATAAAAGTTATGTACATGTCAGACTGAACACGAAGCCAGCGTAAAATGTTCACAATTCATGTTAATGCCAAAAATAGCAAGGGCTTTTCGAGATGTGAATGGAGTGGTCCTAGTATGTTTACTGTAAAGAGACACCTTCATATCTGGGCAAGTTAAATATAATTACTCTGAGTCACTCCATTTTTATTTTTATTTTGCAGAGAGTGTTCCTTAACCTCTTTGCTACTCAATATATACTTTGTTTAAATAAGCTTCTCCCAAATAATTCTCTCATTACTAAACTCTCCATGTAATTCACTCAATACTCAACTCAATCTGACATAATCAAATCATTGACCGATATGATAGATATAGGAGTATGATCTCATTGCAGGCATGTCAAAATTAGATAAAAATGCCAATGGCACATTTAAACCTCAAGTGAACACAGTGAATTCCTATCAAAATAAAAACTCCTTTTGTTTCCCTGTTGTTCCCAGTTAGAGTCCCTCATACTCTCACAAAAGATGCAGCATGGTTGCTGAAGCAGTATGTTTCAATATGACAGTCAACACTATAACAGAGTATTCGCACTATTTCTAATGAGAAATTTAAGATATACAACGTCTTCGCTCAGAGCAGAAGGTGTGTTGAAAGTGTATCCAAATCTAGCTCCAAATGTAAGTTTCTATTATCAGTTTACATTTCATTGCTGTAGCTGTACTAAGGCTGACTCTCCTCAAGTTGTCACAAGGGGGAGCAGTGTACTCTAAATAGGTTTTTCATGTATCATGTTATGTAGACTGGGACTTTCTTCCCATGGATAGGTAAGAAAGCTATTTTAAAAACTTGGGAGATCAACACACTTCTTCCTATTTCAGTACCCGTATCTTTGATTGGTAGCAACTTTTTCATAAGACTACTACTACAACATATTACACAGATTTACTCAAACAAGTATCAGCAAAACTGAGTCAGTCACTGATTAAGGTCTCAAAGTTTACTACAGTCTTAAAGGCCCCTCACCATACTAAGATGTTCCGGGGTATGATTATCTGGCCCATTTACACATCTTGTATTGCTTAATACATGAGGTTCCAGATATTAAAATGCATTTTATCAAATGTAGACATTTACATAAAAAATAATCCTTGCAGTACAGTCAGATATTCAGATTCTCCATGTAAAATGTTAAGGCAATAAGAATTTCCTTAAAAAATTCTTGAAGCAGGAATAGAGTTGAGAAAAAGAATGGGTTGTCAAAGCTTCCAACCGTTAATACATATTACAATGTAAGTTCTTTGAGGCAGAGGATGTCTGTTTTGACACGCATCATGCAAATCAATGGCCTAGAAAGAGGTAGGGTAATGGTTCACCTAACATTAAGGATCAAGATCAAAGAAATTCTATAATTATACAAACTGAAATAAGTTAGTGTTTATACACCCCCACTGTGGTTTAAAAATGTGAAGGATCTCACTGAGAAGAAAACTTGACATTTACTAATTCAGAAACATCTAGATTTATATAAGGATGCCTACCAGAAGTTTTGAAAAAAGAACATGTGTAATACAGCAATCATAAAGAGGACTGGTTTAACATAGGAAAAATACCAGCCCCCTACCCCTCACATATAGACCACTAGTCTTTAACATGGTTTACATATTTCAGACATTTGGTTTCACCGAACTGGTCTCTAGACAAGTTCAGTTACTGTGTAGTGTATTTAAAACGATTATTTGATATGTAGTAGCTATTTAATATCTTCTCATTCCAGGATATACGAATGAAACGATGGAGAGAAAACTCAAAAACTACCTGTACAACAGGTTTTACCCAGGTAGTAGTTCTGGAATTGTGATCTATATAATATGACCTTCCTTTTTCATCTTGCCTTTCTTCCCAACCTGGAGGTAATCCTGATGAAGTAGGGAGTAACTAAAATTAAAGAGGAAAATATTACTATATGAAATTACTGACTAGCGAATAGGCTTCATCCATCAGACTTCCCCAAATCAGAAGTCATACTGGGAAAGTTTTTAGTTGTTTTACCCACTACTTAAATACAGTAAAGATGTTTAAATCCATATTGGATAACACGACATCATAGAAGCCAACCACATCCTTTTCGACCAAAACAATCATTTGAATTGATGGAAAAATATGTTTAAAAAATCTTTCGGTTTGGCTGTTTTAGTCTAGAATTTATGGCTGTTAAGTTACTATGAAGCTGCAATGGCATATGGGAGCAAAACGCAAACATGCTAGAATTGTATTGTTCATAAAGCAAGATGATTTAACTTAAAAAAAAAAAAAAAAAGTCTCACATGTACATGTTAGAATTCCTTTCTCTTCCAGGCTACAACCATACATTAAATCATTAAACTAAAAACATGATCCTGGAAGCCTTATGTTGGGACTCTAGTCTTGCAAGACCCACAAACTGATTTTGTCAGGATAGCTGCCAGAAGCTGAAGGCCAGATCTCCTCTGCGTTTCAATATTTCACTCATGGTAAAAAAAGTTTCACAATAAGTGAATTTTCAGATCCTATGCTCTACAAAATGATGTGGTTTTTGGAATATAACCTACCACAGGAAGTGCAGGCTGTTCCTCAACTCTGTATGTTTGCAGGCTACCTCTTCTGCTCGAATGGTTCTTGAAATTATGAAAGAGAACTGTAAATCACTTATGATTGTTGCTTTTTTTATGTTACCAAGCAATGCAACAATAATGCAACAAAGAAAACATTCAGTTTTCATTCAAGCTGCCTCATTTTTTCAGCAAAATAATGTTTATTTAAGATGAAATTTTGAAAAATATTGTAAGAGGTATTAACCTAGTCTATTACTACTTGTACTTCTGTTTAGAACCCAGTCAAGCTAATGACAGTTGCAACAGACTATGAATTGATATATAGGTATTAACATACTAGAATTGTTACCACTCAGTCACATTAAGTATTTAATTTATAAAATACAGCTGAGCCTGAGGACATGGCTATTAAAGAATTTCTATTGTATCCTGTAACTAGACCATGCTTGTGACATTGTAAAATTTGAGATCCCTAACATCAGATACCTATTCGGTAGAGGAATAAACCTACTAAGGAGGCAATGTGCAAGTCATTAGCTTCTAAAAAAGGTGATGAAATTCCAATAGTGATGTTAACTCTGGACCTTACTCAAGCATGTCATATTACTAGCATATATACTACAGGTGCTGAAATAGAGCAGGCTTTGTTTCAACTCCCTTCAGAGGCTAACTGCTGTGAAAGGATGGATCTTCCTTATTTTAGTCTTCTGAACTCGGTAAAGTAAGTGCGAGGCTCTACTTCTATACCTCTTTTTCGGGAGGGTGGGGCACATAGGATATTTTTCTGCACCTCACCTTTCCCTAAAAATAACTTTACCATCTGCCTCTTCCTGTTCAGACTTCCAAAGCAACCACAGTATGAAGTGACGGTTTCATTGCTGTCCACAGGATTTCTGAACTGCAGGAATTAAGGGACTGTCTACATGGTGGGGTAATGAGTACCATGGGGGTGTGATCTCTAAAGCACACTAATGTGCTGCGGATTAATTGGTCCGAGTAAACGCCACTGGTGGCTCACTAAATATTTAAAGTATGTTAAAGCACATCAGCAGAATCTAATACAGACCAATTAATGCACAACACATTAGTAAACTTTAGAAATCACACCACTGTGCAGACAAACCCTAAGCTGAGTACAGTCTTATCAAGTAAAGCAAAGAGCAGCAGCACTGGAAATGCCTGTCTACAGACTCACAAAAATACTATCAGTTTACATTCAGTTCATATATAGAATGGCATCTTCACAATCAAAAGGGCTAGAGATGCAACTGAAAATTCTAAAACCCAAAAATTCTGATAGCTTAGCATACCGTACCTCCCTGGATAAGCTTCTTTCAATGGTATGTTCTTTTTCCCCCCAAAAAATGTATCAGGTTACAACAAAGTTGTCTTCAATCCCTTGACTTAGCAGTCTTGGTAATGTAAATTATTTCTCTCAAATTTACCCCACACGAGAGGACAATGCTATAGTATTGCTATTTCCTCAAAAATGTACGGCTGTAAATATAAGTACAGTTCTAGAAGTGTCCTTCTGTAGTACTTTTTGGTAGTATTCTAGACAGCGCTATAGCTAGAACACAAGCCAGATTTGCGAACTCAAGTAATTCAATGTAGATGCTGCTTTAGGTTTCATGGGAAAAGTCTTGTTTTACAAAAACAAAGTGGGGAAAAATGAAAAACATTTTATTTGGTGAATAGGTGTAGTATACCAAGGATAGGTCTACAGTATGAAATTATATCGAATTTATAGAAGTCGATTTTTCTGAACAGATTGTATGCATTTGATTAACACTAAGTCAGCGGAGTGCGTTCACAGTACCGAGGCTACCATTGATGCTCTGAGCGGTGCACTGTGGGTAGCAATCCCACAGTTCCCGCAGTCTCCGCCACCCATTGGAATTCTGGGTGTAGCTCCCAGTGCATAATGGGGCAAAAACATTCTTGTGGGTTTTCCTGGGCGCATCTCATCAGTTGCCCCTCCCTCCATGCAAAGTATGGCAGACAATCATTTTGCGCCATATCACGGTAAGCATGGAGCCCGCTTAGCTCACTGCTGCAGTTGTGACCATTGTAAATAACTCTTGCATTATCCAGCAATATTTGCAGAACCTGCAAAACTGGCTGAGGAAGCAACGACAGTGCGAACATGATAGTGATGAGGACATAGACACAAATGTTCTTATAAAAAAGCCTTGTGGCGACTGGGACATCATGGTGACATTGGGCCAGGTTCATGCCGTAGAACGCTGATTCTGGGCCCAGGAAACAAGCACAGACTGGTGGAACCGCATAGTGTTGAGGATATGGGATAATTCCCAGAGGCTGCAAAAGTAGGGCCACTTTCATGGAACTTTGTGACTTCTTGTCCCCCACACTGAAGAACAAAAGACAACAAAATGAGAGCAGGCCTCACAGTTAACAAGTGAGTAGCCATACCCCTGTGGAAGCTTGCAATGCCCGACAGCTACCGGTCACTTGGGAATCAGTTTGGAGTGGGCAAATCTACAGTGGGGGCTGCTGTGCTGCAAGTAGCCAACACAATCATTGACCAGCTGATTATATGGATAGTGACTTTGGAAAATGTGCAGACGATTGTGGATGGCTTTAATGCGCTGGGGTTCCCTAACTGCGGCGGGACAATAGATGGAACACATATCCCTATCTTGGCACCGGAACACCGGAGTGGCCAGTACGTAAAGCACAAGGGGTACTTTTCCATGGTGCTGCAAGCACTGGTGGATCACAAGGGATCTTTCACCATCATCAATGTGCGATGGCCGGGAAAAGTGCATGACACTCACATCTTCAGGAACTGTGAACAGCTGCAGGAAGGGACTTACTTCCCAGAAAATTACTGTGTATGAGGGAGGGGTTGAAATGCCTGTAGTTATTCTCAGGGATCTGGCCTACCCCTTAATGCCATGGCTCATGAAGCCGTACACAGGCACCCTGGACAGTAGTAAGGAGCAGTTCAACTATAGGCTGAGCAAGTGCAGAATGGTGGTAGAATGTGCATTTGGACATTTGAAAAGCTCGCTGGCGCTGTTTGTTGACTAGGTTAGATCTCAGCAAAGCCAATATTACAATTCTAATTACTGCTTGTTGTGTGTTTCACAGTATCTGTGAGAGAAAGGAGGAGATGTTTATGGTGGGGTGGGAGGTTGAGGCAAATCTCCTGTGGCCAATTTCGTACAGCCAGACAACAAGGCGATTAGAAGAACACAGCAGGGTGTGATGCGCATCAGAGTAGCTTTGAAAGCCAGTTTCATGACTGACCAGGGTACAGCATGAGAATTGTGTTTGTTTCTCCTTGAAGTTATGCCCCCCATACATATTAAAGGAAATAAAGTCACAATTGTTTAAAAATAAAGTTCTTTATTATTTGTTGAACACCACACTGAGAGAAATCAGAAGGTAGCCCGGGGGAGGGCAGTAGGTTAGGAAGGGTTGAGGGGGGTGGACAAGGAGGGATGGACAAGTCCAGAAACCAAATCAAAATTTCAGATATGCCAGCCTTCTGCTGCTTGGACAATCCTCTGGGGTTAAATGTGTGGGTCCCTGGAGCCCCTTCCCCACTGCCCCTGTGTTCTTGGGCATCTGAGTGAGGAGGTTATGGACCTTGGGGAGGAGGGAGGGTGGTTATACAGGGACTGCAGTGGCGGTCTGTGGTCTTGTTGCCTTTCCCGCAAAGATCCACCAGACAGCGGAGCATGTCAGTTTGCTCCCCCCATCAACTTGAGCATGGCATCCTGCCTGCGCTCATTGCATGCATCCATCCTCTCATCACGTGCGTCCGTCCTCTCATTGCGTTCATTGCACGCTTTACAGGACTCCGCAATTGTTTGCCGCCATGCATTCAGCTGAGCCCTATCAGTGCGAGAGGACTGCATATGCTCAGCGAACATGTCACCCCGAGTGCATTTTTTCCATCTTCTAATCTTAGCCAGCCTCTGGGACAGAGTTGATAGGAGGGGCGTTGAAACATTTGCACCAGCTGGAGGAGGAAAAGGGAGGGTAAAATTTCAAAAGATACATTTTAGAGAACAAAGGGGAGGTTCTCTCTCACTGAAACAGGCAATTCATAGTACACGGCACATGTTCTCTCTGTAAAAGGTCACATTTTGCCTTTTATACAGAAGTGCCTGCCAGTTTGGTGTGACCAAGGCATCACACGCGGCTGGGCAACAGAATTCAGCTTGCAGGCAGCCATGGTAAGGCCTGGGGCATGCAGGGTTCTGCTTCTTCTGCATTAATTTCAATGCTTTTGGACTGTGGTGCTCCCCCTTCCAATACAAAGCAATGTATGGTGGGTTTGCCATTTAAAAGGAGGGCCTGGCCTGCGGTCTCTCTGAGATGACCACTTCACACAGCACACCCCCCCCCAGCACGCACTTTAGGCCCAACACGGACACCTCTGCGTGAAAAGATTACCCCACCCCCACCATATGGCTCCAATCAGGCTCCAAACAGGGATGAGCCCTTTAAACTAAATACAAACAGCCCAGTGTCCTACCATGGAGGACAGAATAAGACAGCTCTACCCAGAAACCTACTGCAAAGGCTTGCAGAGTACCTCCACGACAGCTTCATGGACATATCCTTGGAGGATTGCTGCTCCATCCCCAGACACGGAAACAGACTTTTCCAGTAGCTGCACTGGAGGCGAATGCATCACAAGTCTTCAGGACAAATAAATAATTAAAGATCCTTGCTTTTAAGCCCTGTATCGTACTTAACAGATACACTCACCAGAAGTGACTTCTCCGGCATCTAGGTCCGGGAGCCCACCTTGAGATGGGGGTGGAGGGTATTGACTCCAGTGTTAAGAACAATTCCTGGCTGCCGGGGAGAATGGATTCACCACTTGCCGCCTGTGCACTGTCCTCCTCCTCCAAGAACTCCTCCTCTTCACTCCATGTGACTCCCCCCTTGCAGGTGTGCACAGGCAGTGGTAGGGTAGTGGTGGTGTCACCCCCCCATAAGTGCATTCAGCTCACGGTAGAAGCAGCATGTATGGGGCTATGACCCAGAGTGCCCATTTGCCTTCCTGGCTTTTTGGTAGATTTGTCTGAGCTCCTTGATTTTCACATGACACTGCTCTGCGTTCCTGGAGTAGCCTCTTTCTGTCATGACCCTGGAGACTTTAGAGTACATATTTGTATTTCTTTTTTCTGAATGTATTTCTGCTATAACAGATTCATCTCCCCATACTGCGATGAGATCCAGTACCTCTCATTCGGACCATGCTGGAACTCGTTTGTGATGGTGGGCTCTGCACAGCCACCTGTGATGGTGGGCTCACCACGATGGCCAAACAGGAAATGAAATTCAAAAGTTCCCAGGGCTTTTACTGCCTATCCAGATAGTGCATCAGAGTTGAAAGTGTTGTCCAGGGCGGTCACAATGGAACATTCTGGGATACCTCCCAGGGGGCCAATAACCTCGAATTGCATCCACAGTACCTCTAATCTGGAACTGCGATGTCAATTTTAGCGCTACTCCACTTGCTGAGATTGAGTACAGAAACTGGCTTTAAGGGCTCTTTAAATCGCCAAAACAGAATTGGTCGTGTGGATGGAATCAGTTTTAATTCAAATCAGCTCAGCTAATTCCGAAATAATCGCATACTGTAGACCAGGCTCAAAATCATCCTTAAGCCTCTGCAAGAACTGAAATAAGATGACGGATGCTCTTGGTTTGAAATATTGATTCTAGCTGACAAAATAAAATAAAAAAAAATCTAAAAGCTGATTAGGATTGGTATTCCCCTCTTAAATTAAGAGTTTTTCAGTACAGTAATGACAAAGTGATATTACTTAATGTTTGCCGTAAGAAATTTGGGTTAGAATTAGTTTTTGGGAAAATAATTTGAAGATTTACTATTGATGTTAAAACAATTGGAAAAATATGTGCAATCTTACACTGCAGGAAGTTGGCTGGCCAGTAGCTGAATTCCCAGTGGTAGTAAGTCGGGTATTTAATTCTTCTGCAAGGTTAGACTGCATATCAGAACTGCTCTGTGGCAGTAGTGTTTGAAGATTCTGATTGCTGTACATAGTGGCCTCATCTTCAGTTATAACTTCCCAGCTCTTCTTTTCAGGGAAAAAAGTACATTTTAGGTTACAAAACCTCAGATCAAGCCTTTTGACTACAGAAAAACATTGATTTGTATTTTAAACCCTTACAGTTTTTACCTCAGGAGAATCTCTGTTGTCTAGATTTTCTGTTTCCTCTGATATTTGTCGCCGATGGGTAAATGCATGTTGTGCCTCCAAATTAATAATACCATTGTCAACATCAGCTAGATTGTCCCTGCACAAAAGCAAGCAACAGTACAATGGTCATCTGTATCTTCCAACAGTAAAATTCGTAATAGACCAAACTAGCAACAAAAACATAGCTTATGGCCACTTTTGCCAATAGGAGTAGCAGCTAGAAGCTACAAAATGAACTCACATTCAGTAGAAAGTAGAAGAGTAGAGAAAAAGAGGGAGCAAGGAAGGAGTCACACAAAGGAATCGAATAGCAAATATATTTTAATAGTTCATGTCCTGGAAGGAGAGATCATGCAAACTACATGAGAAGGATTTCAGGTGGCTACTACTGGTAAAGAGGAAGCAGTCTTAGAGGCATGAAAGGAATTTCTTCTCCATGCCGTCATTAGTCTCAGCAGAGACTACAAGTAGCCTCCATTATGCAGGAAATATATATTGGGAATATTTGTCACTTTGGAAAATGGACTGAATACTGTGTGAGCTGAATTGCTTACCACCCAAGGTGTAATAACTGTTTTGATCATTATAGTATGTCTACACTGTAAATCAAAGGTGTTAAGTTAGGTTAGCTACCTTGCATTCATTAAACTGGCTGAAATAGCAGTAAACTAACAGTTTAGCTAATCAGACTTAAGAACACACTTTTCATTTGAAATGTAGAAACAAAGAAAAAATTAAAATGAACATCTCCACTACTAATTCCTAAGCTATTCATTCCCTGACTTGCACTACTATATAAAATGACAAAAGCGAATTGCAAGTTGCAGTAAAGTATAGTTTGAATCTTAGACATCAGAAGACATACTGAGCAGTTGGTCTTTTCCATTGTGTTCTTCTAGATTCATGGTTGACATAGTAGGTCCTACCAAGGATATCTTGTCTTTCTTCCCAGCCTGGAGGTAGAGGAGGAGATTCCTGTCGCTGCTGTTGTGGCTGGCAAGCAGCATCCGGTTGGTCCAATATAATCCAGCCAGGCTATGACACACAAAGCTAAAAACTAAGTAAAGATACTTAATATTGATGAATATTAAACCTCTAAAAGGAGATGTGTCACAGTTTATCAAGCCACTGTCCTTTTATTCAATAGAGAACTCATTTAAAGATGTCCCGGTTAACATTGTTTCATTGTCATGTTGCTAATCAATTAGGGAACATGCTCATTTAAAGTTGGGCAATGCTCCCTTTGAAGAAGAAGAGGGAGGCTAATGTCAGGGTGTCTCCCTCCCCCCTGCTCCTGCCTACCCCATCTTCCATAGAGTAGAGGGGACACAGGACTGAGGGAGCTGCTGCTTTAGGCAGCAGCACTGGCTTGCTGATCTAATTAATAAGGCACTGGACTTCTGACCCCACTCTTGATACTTAAAGGGGAAATGTGCAACTATCTCTCAAGGTGCATGTCTCTGCCCTCCCTCCTTTCCTGTTGCATTCTAAAGTGTGAGAGTTAACCCTTGAGGGCTCAGCAAATTGCTAGTTCATTTAGGACAGTGGTCCTCAAACTTTTGTATTGGTGACCCCTTTCAAATAGCAAGTCTCTGAGTGTGACCTCCCTTATAAATTAAAAACACTTTTTAATATATTTAAATACATTATAAATGCTGGATGCAAGGCAGGGTTTGGGGTGGAGGCTGACAGCTCGTGACCTCTCATGTAATAACCTCATGATCCTCTTAGGGGTCCTGAACCCCAGTCTGAGAACCCCCTGATTTAGCAGTAAGGCATTCCCTGGTAAACATCCCACCCTCTGACTCCTCCATCTCAGCCAACCTTCACAATCATCATCACTGCGTACCAGTATTAAATTGTTTGTTTAAAACTTATTTTGTGTGTGTGTGTGTGTTTGTGTTTGCGTGTGTGTTTGTGTTTCTTTGGTGAGAAAAATTTCCCTGGAACCTAGCCCTCCCTATTTACATTAATTCTTATGGGGAAATTGGATTCGTTTAACAAAGTCACATTTTTCAGGAACATAACTACAATGTTAAGTGAGAAGTTTCTGTACCTTATAAAAAATTCACATCTTCTGTGATAATTATGGAAAAATAAAGTATTAAGCTATCTTCCTGGATTTTAAGTGCATCCTCAGACATTTTATATTGTGAAGTCTTCAAGATATGGACTGATTTTACATATGTTAAGATGACAATTAGTGTTAACAAAATGTTAAGTAAGATGTTACAGTTGAACTGTACAAATCTCACACCATTTATTTTTTCCCTGTGAAGTCCTTGATAATGCATTTTATTAGTTGTTTTTCACTATTAGCATGTACATATCATGGGCCTAGCTATTTCAGAATTTATTGACACAAACTAAATTTAGACCTGTATGGATACTTAAGCTTACTATATAGGAATTTGTTATTTTCTGGTTTGGGAATAGGAAAGATGCTCAATGGATCTCTTATATACAAAGTTTCAGTCATTAATTTCTAGTAGGTGTATCTTCTTAATTGATGGGTTTTGTAACAGAAACCGTCTTAACTATGCCTTCAGAAGTGGTGATGCTGAAATAACTGTTTAAGGTGTTGGGGAAAAGACCTTTACATCTAATTTGGATGTAATTACTAATCATTAGAAAACAAAATAGCTAAAATAAAAAATTCTCTTCCACTGAATAAAGTTCAAGTTTTTGTAACAGAGCAGATCATCATTATGATGACTAGTAAACAATATTACATAGGAAGATGGAAATACTGGAAAATGTTATTCCCAAGCACTTATGGCCACTAAAGCTAGAGGTCAGCAAATAGTTTTGCTTGTATCAGCATTTGTTGACTTAGATTTTTATAACCACTGTTTGTTTCCTGCAAAATTACAGCTATATAAAAGTGAGAAGCAATTTTTAAGAAATAATGGGAATGCTTTGACATCACAAACAAACAAGGGACAGTACAAGAATTTTGGATCTCCTTCTGATGCCAAACTAACTGATTTATTAAATTTCTAAATGGCTGCTTGCAGCTCTATCATTTTTAAAAGATATTTTTATGCCTACAACCTTTATTAGGCAGAGTTAAATGAACAAGTTGGACCATGTGCTCTTCATCACCAAAGTTTTCTCACCTCCAGGTCCTCTACCTGTTCTGTGTTTTCTTCTTCAGACCCATTCTTTTTAGGTAAGTATGTCATTTTTAATCTTAGGTGACCTTTAACTCTTGACTTGTGACTGCAGAAGAGAAAAAAATTGTTATTGTGCAATGACATTAAATACAATCATTACCCATTTTGTCTCACTCGTGAAAGATACTGGATTATTTTGCTAACTTTCGGTCAGACTGTAAATCCTAAGTAGAAGCAGCATGCAATTTGATTTCAACCATCTGAAAAAAACCTGTTCATTTTTGGCTATCAAAGCAATGGTAACTGAAATCTATTGTGACAGTTGCTATTAGGCTTTGAAATAATCTTGAAATTTTGTAACACGTAAAAAGCTACCTAAAAGACCAAAATATTTAACTAGGAAGCCTACTTTGTTCTGTTATCAAAAATTTCTACAGGATGGATGTCATTTCTGATGTATTCAGACAAAGAGTCCTGTGGCACCTTAAAGGCTAACAAAAATATTGAAGTATAAGCTTTCGTGGGCTAATATGCACTTCATCAGATGCATGCAGTGGAAGTATCCAGAGGCAGGTATAAATAAGAGGCAAGGACCAGGTTGGAGATAACAAGATTAGTTCAATCAGGCTGAACCAGCTTGTTCAATATTTTTGTTAGTCTTTAAGGTGCCACAGGACTCTTTGTCACTTCTGCAAAGCCAGACTAACACGGCTACCTCTCTGATTCTTGAATACATCAGGTTTCCCTGAGGATAATCGTGAAAAGTGTAGGTTTCTTGGGGTGAGGAAGAGTAGTACAATCAGAATACCCAGTTACCAGATTTTCAAAGATAAACTGAAATTTGCCACTTATATGAGTATTGACAATACAATGCCAGCTCTCTCACTAAAGTATGTGAGAAAGATTCTTTTGTGAAAATGGGGTTGAAACAGTTTTATTGCTTCAAGTATTATACTGAAATAACGTTTCTGAAAATTTACAATTATAGAGACAGATTTAATCTGAAGGGCCAAGAAATTTACGACTTCAAAGTAATAACTAATTAGCAACAATTCAACAATGGGAGTGAGGATTTTTTGCTTGTTTTGGGTTTGTTTTTGTTTTTGCATAGGCCATAACATTTGTTAAGTGAACTGAAAAAGATATATTTCATTTTGCTCTCATGAAAGTTTCCATAATGTGCAATGAAAACTGATCACACACTAAACAAGAATAATGCCACTATTATCATCATCAATAGCCAGTATTTGAACTACTGGCAAGCATAGACCACACTGAAAAAGCTGTATTTAGAGGAACTCTCAGTCCTGTATGCCTAGTTTTCTCCTCAAAACCTTAAATTACCTTTTAGTATTTAGCGCTATGCCACAGTAATACTAGCAATGTGAAAAAAAATTTCATACCAATTTTGTCTTTTTGCTTTCTTTTTTTAAAAAAAATCAGCTATTCTGGTTTATTGATTGTTGAAGTCAATTTGAGCACAGTTCTGAAACTGAGATTAATTTGCCTATCTATTGACTGGCTGGCTTTACGGCACTCCTGGATCTGTGCTCTGCAATGGAATGGTAGTGCCACTGTTAAACTCATGTCTCAGAAACAGTATTGAGGTAGATTTGTGAACAACAATAGCAGCACTTGAGGTACAGCAAGTATGGATTTTTTCATAGGTTTGCAGAAAAGAAAAATATGTATGCTTTTCCCAACTCTGAAAGGGAAGCAACTTGAAGATGACAGATTCATTTATTCTTTTGCATTTGAAATACTTCCTGTACTTCCTAGTTGGTTAAAAAGAAACAAAGATTCTACTACAGCACAAAGACTTTCTAGCTGTATTTTTAAACAGAAATCAATTGGAAAAAAAGTGAACATCCATATTTCCTTAAGAAGTTTGTGTTTATTAAACTTAAGCTACAGAAAATTGAACACTACTTGATTATTGCTGACAATGTGCCTAAGTGCCTGCATGTAGAAAGGAAGATGAAGTCTGTAGTGTTTGGATCAGGGATAGAGTAGTAAGGTTCACACTGTTTTTAAATTCCTGGCTTCCCTAATACATGCCTATAGAACTAAATACTTTTCAAATGAAAAAATAAGTTATATTTTTAACTGCAGTCAAATATAACTTACTTGGATTAAGCCACACACAGAAAGGAACATGGTTTCTAGGCTAGAGGAGGATACAGTTGACAGCTAAAATAGTTCAAATACGGCAGAATATAGAGTAGTGATTTTACTAGGTAATGTATAACAGTTACTAACGGACAGTTAATTTAGCCCCCGGAACTTTATCTTATATGCTGCTGAAAAAAATGTTATAATTTAAAATTAGTTTTTAGAAAGTTAAACAGGTGTCAACATCGATTTTTTACTGCATTAATATACTGCTCTATTGAGGTGCTCAGATACTATGGTGACACACAAAAGTACATAGAAGCTACAGTTCATAGCAAGTTACAGTTTGCACAGGAAACAGGGCCGGCTCCTGGCACCAGCATAGGAAGCACGTGCTTGGTGCAGCACTTTAAAGGGTGGCATTCCAGCCAATCTTTTTTTCGCTCCTCCGGCTGCGCAGCCTTTTTATTTTTCTGCGCTCTGCCGGTGCTCTTCCAGCCACCCCCCCGCTTTTTCTTTTTGGCTTGGGGCGGCAAAAAAGTTAGAGCCAGACCTGACAGGAAAGTTAACATTTTAAAAATGTTTGATATTTACTGACCTTCTTGGATGAAGAACAAAATCTTTAAAGGTATATGGTCTCTCCATATTTGGATTTTCTGTCTGGAATGAAACAATGTTTGTTTGTTTTTTCAAGTCTAATCTGTAAAACCAAACATTTGCATTTTCAAAAATATTTGAAATCTATAAGCCTTTTTCCCCCACCACGAGAATAGACATTTATTTGTGTAACCAAATTTTTTTAGAAAAATAAGAATAAGATATGAAAGTCTGACTCTTAATAGTTAACTTAGTTCCCACATTGAAGAAAAAATACTCTGTGACCTTTCTTCCTCACCAAATAGCTTCTAATGCTTGGAGAAAGCGGGAACAGGGGAAGTTTGAGGCAATTGTGTTTAGCCTGGAACAGAGGCAATTTCTTTATTTTCAAAACACTCCACATTTATTAAGTGTTACCATATCCTTTCCCCACTCAATATTTTTCAAATAAAAAAATATAGGTCAGATTTAATAATTGCATTCCAGCTCAAGTGCCAGAGAATCCACAAACAGCAAACAAAAAGTTATGAGTCCTTGCAAGTCTCTGGCTTCTCATGCACATAAGTGAATCTCACTTAAGAAACCACAAGGCATATTACGTATTCAGATATAATTTACAGCAAAGTATCTGAGGTCACAGGTACAGAGAGAACTTCTTATAAAAAATTCTGTTAGATGCAAAGGGCCATCCTAAAACACATTACATCTATAGTTTACTCTTTAAAAATCACAATATGCAAGTCACAGCTGACACTTATTCTGTAACCATTATTATAATATCTGAATTTTACAGTGCTATGCGATAAGGAAAGTGTGTTATCCTTAACTTTGAATTTCTTGCCTGATACAAATGTTTATTAAGTGATAGGCTGTTCAAAATTTCTGGGGAATAATTACAAACTAGTTAAATGTAATAATTCGTATCATATGCTTGGGGGAAGGAGAAGAAGAAAGGAATATACACATTTACTGTATCTGTACTCCACTCAGTCAAAAATGACTTTACATCGACCTATCTCCGCTTTAAAGAGGGAAATCATCATCATCTATCCAGGCACATACTTCTTTAAAAAACTTGTCTATTGTGTATCTAAAGGCTTCTAGGCTTCTTAGTAGACTTAGCATGAATGCTGCATGCCTAAACAGATCCAGAAACTGTAGAACATATAATATTCTAGACTAATATTTCCATGAAAAGTGTAAAGTTTATACAAAATGCAAACAGTACAATTAGAAGAAACAGATTTCTGAATTATAGGCTAACTACTCAGGCTGACAAGTGCAAAACATTAACACCACTAATTGGTCACGGGGTACCATTTTCCATGTCCAAACTGAGAAATGCAAAACATGTAAAGTAATTTAGCTGAAAATAACTTAACATGGGAAGGAAAATAAATGATTAAACAAAGTATCCCTTTCAATGTTATTAATTGTATGTACTGTAGCGCCTAAGAAACCCTATCATGGACCAGAACTCCATTATGCTAGCTGCTGTACAAACAGAACAAAAGGACCGCTGCTGCCTAACATAAAATAAGATTATAAAAAAATTGTCTCGCTCCTCAATGGGTTACATTTTCAAAAATGGATATTTAAACTGCATATGCAAACTGGATAATTGCACAATCAACAACAGTTTAAACAGCAAACTACATTTATGAAAGTATTTTAATTTCATGTATATTTAAGCATATTTTTGCAGTTATTTTTTTTATCTCAAGCTTAACAAGAAATGATGGCAGACTATCATCAATATGAAGATAATGTAACTATATAACAGACAGCTCTATTCTGCTGCATACAGAAATGATTTTCAAAGACGTTAGCAGAGCAAAAGAAATTCATTACACTGGTAAGAGGAATTTGTCAGATGAATAAAATAAGAAGTTGTAACTATCTGTTGCAATAATAAGACCAGGGGGCTTTTCTAGTGCAGTAGTTCTCTGCAATATGTAGGAAAAGCTACCACGCTGTTATCTTTTCAGAATATCCAATATCTATTGCCCTGAAAAGCTCTTTACTTTTGTTAAAGAAATCATACCGTATTAAAAAGAAATAACCCTTTAGCAGTCTCTGAAAGTAAGAAGCATTATATCATCACTTTTTATTAGGGCTAATGATTAAAAAAAGTAATTAACAGTGCAATTAATCACAAACAATACAATACCATTTATTTAAATATTGTTGGATGTTTTCTACATTTTAAAATAAATTGATTTCAATTACAACACAGAAATACAAAGTGTACAGTGCTCACTTTATATTTATTTTTGATTACAAGTATTTGCACTGTATAAAAGCAAAAGAAATAGTATTTTTCAATTCACCTAACACAAGTACTGTAGTACACTCTCCTTATCACGAAAGTTTAACTTACAAATGTAGAATTATGTACAAAAAACTGCATTCAAAAATAAAACGTAAAATTTTAGAGCCTGCAAGTCCACTCGGTCCTACTTCTTGTTCAGCCAATTGCTCAGACAAACAAGTTTGACAAAGAGTCCTGTGGCACCTTAAAGACTAACAAAAATTTTTTTAGAGCATAAGCTTTCGTGGGCTAATACCCACTTCGTCGGATGCAAGTTTGTTCACATTTGCAGAAGACGACAATGCTGCACACTTCTTGTTTACAAGGTCACCTGAAAGTGAAAATAGGCGTTCTCATGGCAGTGTTGTAGCCAGTGTCACAAGATATTTGTGTGCCAGATGTGCTAAAGATTCCTGTCCCTTGATACATCAACTACCATTCCAGAGGACATGCTTCCATGCTGATGATGGGTTCTGCTGAATAACAATTCAAAGCAGTGTGAATCAATGCATGTTTGTTTTCATTATCAGAGTCAAATCCCACCAGTAGAAGACTGATTCTCTTTTAGTCGTTCAGGTTCTGCAGTTTCGGCATTGTAGTGTTGCTCTTTTAAGACTTCTGAAAGCATGCCCCACACTTCATCCCTTCCACATTTTGGAAGGCATTTCAGATTCTTAAACGTTGGGTTGATTGCCAACTTTAGAAGTCTCACATTGGTACTTCCTTTGTGTTTTGTCAAATCTGCAGTGAAAGTGTTCTTAAAATGAACATGTCATCATTCGAGACTTCTATCACATGAAGTATGTGGCAGAATGCAGGTAAATAGACCAGGGGACATGCAATTCTCCCGCAAGGAGTTCAGACACAATTTTAATTAATGCGTTATTTTTTTAACAATCAGCATGGAAACATGTCTTCTGGAATGGTGGCTGAAGCATGAGTGGGCCTATGAATGGCATATCTGGCATGCAAATACCTTGCAATGCTGGTTACAAGAGTGCCATGCAAATGCCTGTTCTCACTTTCAGGTGACACTGTAAACAAGAAGTAGGCAGCATTATCTTCTGCAAATGTAAACAAACTTGTTTGTCTTAGCAATTGGCTGAACAAAAAGTAGGACTAAGTGGACTTGTAGGCTCTAAAGTTTTACATTTTTTGTTTTTGAGTGAAGTTATGCAACAACAAAAATTTGTTGTGAAAGTGCAACTTACAAATGTAAAGATTGCACTCTAGTACTTGTATGAGTTGAACTGAAAAATACTATTTCTTTTGCTTATCATTTTTACAGTCAAATATTTGTAATAAACAATGTACACTTTGATTTCAATTACAACATAATACTGTACAAAAATGTGGAAAAACATCCAAAATATCTAATTTCTCATTGACATTCTATTAACAGTATGATTTAAACTGCGATGAATCACTATCATTTTTTTAATCACAATTAATTTTTTGTTAATCACGTGAGTTAACATTGATTAAATAACAGCCCTACTTTTCAAATGTACAAATTAGCAACTGCAGAACAGGGCCTATTCTGAGTGCATTTGTATAACTCCAATTCACTATTATGCAAGTTAAGTCTATGCATCTTGAAGTGATTTGAGGACCAGATCTTCAATTCTATTGCTATTACTTCATCCTAAATCAGCATAGCTCCACTGAAGTCAATGCAGCTACACTGGATTTATGCTCATTGAAGACATAACCCTATAATTTTAAGTTCTCCATTAATGATGATGATCAGACTATATAGTGTTCTGTTATATTCATTCTTCACTAGAGGAGCTGGCTAGCAGCTGATCAAAAACAAAGGCCACTATGTCCTATACTGCATTGCAACTAGTACTCTGAACTCAGTTTTTCCAACAGCAAAGTGTCTTCTTTTTAACTAGACCTTGAAACACTGGTTTGTGCATAATTTGTTACCCCAAGAACACTTTCATCATGGTATTCTTTTGAGGGTAGTTTAGTACTACTGACATCAGTAATGTGCCCCGTATTCCAAAATACTCATCTAATTTGGAGCTAAGGCCATGCAGCTACTGGCCTAAAGAATTTTAGAGCCAGTTAATTCTCACACCCTGTGGTTGTGGTATTTCCATTTTATAGATGGGAAAAAACACAGGAAAGTGTGTGTAAGGGCACAAAATTTGAAATTCTTTTTACCTTCAAGGTGAACAGGAACACACTGTTATATGTGCTCTATGGAACGCATTCCTTTTATTCACAGGTAACATTTGAAGAACTAGATCTTGACCTGGTTTAGAAGGAGGGCTTTAGAACCGTAAACATGCTTGTAACTGGTCATTGTGGATAAGGCTACATGTGGTCACTGACCATCTTTTCAAAATGTGGTTAAGTGAAATTACTATATTTTCAGTGAGACTGGGACACAAGTGGGGAAGGGAAAGAGAAAAAATTATGAGGAAGACGGGACTAGGAATGAAGAGGGAAAAGGCACATGAGAGAAACATTTTAAAAATGTATAAATTTAGCCTTTACTTAATTTTTCTTAAGTGTAACCAAATTTCACCTTTCAACTTTTCCATTGTTTGAATAAACTGGGAATTGGAGATTCCCATCTCTTACCTTGAACCTGCAAAACCTCAAGGGCCTGCAGCATTTTGTAGTCCACATTGTATTTTGCCTTACTTTAAAAAAAAGAAACAAGGTAGCACCATTGTTTCTCCTATTTGTATTTCTATAAATATAACAAATTCTTGACTACGCAGGTGTAGGTAATCTAGGATTCTAAGAATGACTCTGATCAATTTCCAGTGTGGATTATTTATTTTCTTTAAGTAGCACCCACTGGCCTCAGTTAGACCTTGTATTTTGGTGTTATGTGTTTGTATAAGACAGTCGGGCTCAAAGCTTATAATCAAATGAGTGAAAGAAAGGGATAAGTCAATTACAGAGTCAGAATCACAGCTGGCAAATGTTAATTCCAGTCTCATTTTAAAAAAAGTGTTATGTGGGTGAGCAAAGGAGTAGGAAAAAGAAGTATATGTGACATTGATGAAGAGAAAAGCAAAGACTGAGAATGGAAAACAGAGTTACAGAGGAAGATGGATGAGAAAAGGTCAAAACAAACCGCTAATCAGCAAAGAAGAATACACAGAGTCCATACTGGAAGGAAAAAAAGTCTGATATCACTTGTCTTCAGAGAACTGTGGGAAATGCTGTTGCCTTCTCAGCTTTCGCTTGATGGGAATGTCTCCCCTTGAGACAGCACCACCTCAAACACTATTTCCTGCCCGATCCTATGAGGCTGGGATTAGTGAAGCCTGGTGTCCCTTTACTAAGGCCTGCCCACTCTGGGAAGTTCAGCACAGCTCGTCAAGGTAGGAAGGAGAACAAGTGCTCTTGTCTGGGCTCTCTGTCTTAGTTTTCCCACTTTAAAATGGCTGCTTAAAGATTTCTTTATCAATTTGTGAAGTTTTCTGATCCTCAGATGAAAGCACTATATGCACGTGGAAACAATATTTGTTTTATTTTCCTCACACCCCCAATTTTGCTGCGTAAGTTTCCTTTAAGCTGAATGGTTTTGAAAACAGATGAAAACTGCAGAATATGTAAACTAGATTACTTCGACTGTATTTCTTACTGTGTCTGTTTTCTGTCTGTTTTCAGCAAAAAGGGATATTTAAAAATAAAGATGTTAAAAAGTAAGACTAACCAAAAAAAAAGCTTTCTAAATCTCCTCTGTACCTTACAGGAAGCTATAGTGAGAAATAAAACAACAAGATGTTTGGGGTAATCTTTAGGGTATGAACATCAAACCTTTGTTTCTTCAGGAATAAAGAGTAAAAGAACTCATATTAGTAGAAGCTCATACCTAGGCATAACATTGCTTATGTTGCATTATTTTAGTTCTGAGAAAGATCTGTGCCAAAAGATTATTAAATTCTGCCTTTTTTAAAGTCTATCAATACTATATATTTGCCCCAATGAATAATATATAATTGTGTATGCCAACAGGATTCCTTTAGGTCATCTTAAATACAAACCGGCAACTGATGAAGAGGAACATCCACTTGCCCTAGGAAGTCATCTCTTGTCTGTAAAAAAATAAATAAATAAAATTTGAAATGTTTTAATCACAAAAAATGTTATGAAGTGATAAACCCATAAGATATTGTCTCTTGGAAAGCCCTAATATTGCAGTGAATTCTAAGAAATTGAGGTTCTCTTATGTAATGAAGATTGTATAAAACTCCAATACAAATGTTCACTGCCCTGTCTTCCAATACCCTCCCTCAAGCTTGATATGTTTTATCATACCTAACGGAAATACTGATTTAAAATACCCTTGGAAGTCAAGCCAGTTCCCTGCTCACCCCCTCAATCAGTAAAAACTGATGGGCTCTTAGTATAGATAACAACACTTGAAACAATTATAGATGGGGCCAACAGCACAGCCTGTTAAGGTTGCCTGATACTTCCAATTACGAGACCATTTTCAGTTCCTTATAACTTTGCCAAATTTTAACCACATGGGCTGAAAGCTTATATGCCAGGTGTCTGCCTCAGGCATAAGTTTACTGGAAAATTTCAGAAAAAAAAATTCAATTCTTTCTGAAAATGAGGTGAAGGAAAAATATGTTTTATCCATGTTAAGTGACCTTTTCCTTGAACAACTTTGGAGCAAGGATTTGAAGTTTGACAATACGCCCATCCACTTCCAGAAATGTGCCTTTTCCTATCCCATGAAAATCCACCCAAATCTGACCGGGGGTGGGGGGAATTAAGTTTGCATAAATTCAGAGACTTTAGGTTTTTAGCAGCGAACATCAATTCATTCCTCAATGAGAATGCTCCATCTCTTTACAAATCTTAATGCTGACCAGACAGCTCCTACAACATCCCCACACATGAAATGAGCATACTCCTTCCTGCCCAGGAACAAAGCCAGACTTTCCCTTGTAATGTTTGCTCTGCGCTTAGCACTGGAACTGAGATCAGGGAGCCTGTCTTTCCTGTGCTCTTACTGACACACCTTACCTTCCCAGTGGCACCTAAGGACCGTGGAGGAGGAAACTGATGCAAACGCAGAAGTGACAAAAAACAGCCCAAAAAGGAGGAAAAAGTAGAATGGGAGCCTGATAAGACTAAGTATGGATTTGGAGGGAGGTGGGGGAAATACCAGGAAAAGAAACTGGGACTTCCTAGGCAATGAGACAACTAGAAACCTGGAATGCCTACATCCCCATTTTCCAGAGTGCTCAGCATTATGTAGCTCTTGATATCTTCAAGGAACAGCTCCCATTGACTTCAGTTGGGCCTGAGA
Organism: Dermatemys mawii; assembly: GCA_007922305.1. Taxonomy (NCBI): domain Eukaryota; kingdom Metazoa; phylum Chordata; order Testudines; family Dermatemydidae; genus Dermatemys; species Dermatemys mawii. The sequence continues at coordinate 22,326,584 of ML677366.1, forward strand.
GGGCTCAACAACTCTGCAAATCAAAATCCATGGTAGGGTGACCAGATGTCCCAATTTTATAGGGACACTCCCAACATTCAAGGCTTTGTCTTATGCAGGCGAGGCACTTATTATCCTGTCTCCATTTTCACACTATCTGGTCACCCTACCCCATGATCCCATGTTGGGCACACAGAAGATGAGGACCACACAATTCATGAACACCTGTGAAGAGTTTGGTTCAAGTGATTTGCCCAGCATCACACAGGAACTCAGAGAGAGGCAGGGATAGAATCCAATTCTCCAGGACAGCATTCAACTTCCTTAACCATTAGACAGTTCTTTCTTTTTGTACTTTCTTTACACTGGGACTCCTTTTATTTTTAATGGAATGTTAGTCATGTATCATCCCACTGATGAAGCAAGTATCTATTGAATTCAAACATCCAATAAGCATGCTTTGGTAACCTAGCCATGCTCAGCTATCATAGCATACTGAAGGACGCATTCTGGTTCCTGAAGCAGAGCTAGACACCACTGCACACAAACTATGCTAGGTGCAAACCTCTCCCAAAATGAGAAGGCCAGGGTGGCTATAACCCCCCAACACCCGTTCATGACATCCTCCACACTGGGTGGAAAACTCACAACTTAAGCAATAAGTTTAATCTAGAACAAAGAGAAACAAATAAAACTTTATACAATCAGTCCTCAACACAACTACTGAAGGATATGAAATAAAAACTGTCCCATTCAACTAGTATAACTTTCATATGGATGAACTAACAATGAAGATTAATATGGTGCTTGCTCATGAGATAATTCAAATTCAGTTTTCAAGTCTGGAAAAAGTTCTGGCCTACATCACAAACTCCTATTTAAGATACTTCCAAATACAATGCAACCAGCTTTAGTGCTTTTATTAAAACCCACTAAAGTCAACTGGAGTCCTTTGATTTCTATAGGCTTTAGATCAGGCCACTAGGTTCTTATTTTTTGATCTACAGAGCACCTAAAATATATTTTAATGTTATTAGAAGATTCGCTAATACAATGCTTTAGTGTTCAGAGCTTTGTGTATGCAACCTAGTACTTATGCCATGAAAAAAAAAATTACTCTTGCTGGGAAGAAATTTTCAAGAGAACGCACTTTTGAGTTTTTCAATATTTTGTTCCCTAATATAATCTATTTGATTTTCCAAGAAGTTGGAGAAACTGCATCCATCTCATTAACATTTACTGTTGCAAGCATTATTTACTGTCTTGCAGGTCTATTTCCCACCATGCTTGAACCCAAAGTGACTAATTCAGACCATTCTACAGCTTCAGACAGCTTGTTCAGATTTCAGCTTTATACACTTTGGGCCACATTTTTAAAGGTGTGTAGGAGTCGAAAGGTGCAGACTGGTGTGTAAAATTGAAATCAAAAGGAGTTAGCTGTGTAGGCATTTTTAAAAATCCCATTAGGCACCTATATCTTTCAAAATCTGGCCCATTGCCCAACTGCTATAAAATAATTTCAATTGGAGAGACACGGAACACAAGACTGCAGGTGAAATTGCCACAAATGTAAGAGGCCTGCTCAATTTAAGAGGATAACAGGAATCCCATTCATGACAGATATCATACATAGAATCCAGAATGGTGACTTAAAATATAATATCGGGATGTAGAGGCTACAAAGTCATAATGAAATCTGAAATTATCAATAACTTTTTCCTGTTAAGCTTTTTGTGGTCTCATTACTTATATGCTTGATTAAGTTAATAGCAAAATGCTATTTAATAAGGAATTAAAAGCAAGGAATTAGCATCTTAGTATAGTGACTCTATACATGAAGGAAGCTATGCATTTTTATTTCAGAAGCTGGAAAAATCAGTCTTTATCTTAAACCATCTGTTTAGTAGAGACAAGCTTAAACACTTGAGGTCTGCCTAGAGCTGAAAGTTAAGTAATGGCATTGTATATATACAGACTCAGACTAGCTATTTCATTCAAAAAACATGTATGCTTTCTTGATGATGCCAAAAAAGTAAGTTCAATGAAAGGTTTCTCATCTAGTTTTAAGAATCAGATTTGGAAATCTGACACAAACTTTTAGAGAAGAGAACAAAAGGAACAGTTTCCTGAATTTTATTCTAGATTTTCATACAAATGCAGCCATCCAAATTTAAAATTGAAATGTTAGTTTGCAGTGGAATGGAAGGTTTGCTCTTAAAGGGAAACCAACTTGAAAACTTTTTTTTTTTTTTTTTAAAGAGATAGAGTTAGCAATTGTTTCAAGTATAAATCTATCCCAAATCAATATGGTTTTAACAATCTTCCCCTCCTCTTTTTAGATTTTGCTTTCCTTTCCAGTCATGTGATTTACATCCAGAGAAAATGTAAAATGGACATACTGAATGCTGTCAAATGCAAATAAACTAAGAAACAAAAATCAAATTCTAATTTTTCAGTCATACTAGTAATAGTAACCATAGCAGACTAAAGTGTTACTTGCACAATAGTTAATATTTTCACACAGAAGTATCAGTTTAAAGCCACACCAACTTGAAATAGACAAGTACTAATGAAAATAAGGAATAGATCTTAGGAACAGAGATACAAGTATGCCGGTCCACCCCGGTACGGCATACTGGCAAGAGCCGGTGCGCCGTACCAGTGTGGACTGGCTTCCCCAGGTGACAATTTAAAGGGCCTGGGGCTCCTGCAGCAGTTACCGTCCCGGGCCCTTTAAATCACCACTGGAACCCTGTTGCCACTACCCCAAGACTCCGGGGATGATTTAAAGGGCCCAGGGCAGTAGAGGCAGGCCCAGACCTTTTAAATAACTGCCCGAGCCCTGCTGTCAGAGCACTAGGAAGGCAGCGGCAGGGCTCTGGCGGCTATTTAAAGGGCCCGGGGCTCAGCCGCCACTACTGCCCTGGGCCCCTTAAATCATCCCTGGAGCCCTGTTGTCAGAGCCCTGGGGTAGAGGTGGGGCTCCAGTGGCAAGTTAAAGACCAGGGGCAGTAGTGGCGGCTGAGCCCCGGGCCCTTTAAACAGGGGCCAGAGCCCCATTGCCACTACCCCACGGCTCTGGGGACAATTTAAAGGGCCTGGGACAGTAGCAGTGGCCAGAACTCTAGGCTCTTTAAGTTGCCAGCTGAGCCTTCCTGCTGGAGCCCTGGGGGTCACAGTGGCAGCCTGGACCCCCAGGGCTCTGTTGGCAATTTAAAGGCCCGGGGCTCCGCTGCAGTAGTGGTGGCTGGGAGCCCCTAGCTGCTGCTGCTACCCTGGGGCTCTGGCAGTGGTGCTCGGGTGGCGCATTTAAAGGGCCTGGGGCTCTCACTGCTGCTACCCTCCGGAGCCCTTTAAATCACCTCCCACGCTCCACTGCTGGAGCCCTTGGGTAGCAGCAGTGGGACTCTGGCAGTGATTTAAAGGGCCTGGAGATTTAAAGGCCCCGCCTCTTTCAGCTGAGGTCCCACCCCTTCCTCAGGACCCCAGAGTTCCTGAAAGTCCTTTAAGTTACTTTCACCCCTGCTTAGGAAATTAGTCACATACATATAGGCTGGTACAAATTAACCCACTACTCTCACACTTCAATGTTGACTTGCAATCTCTGCTTCTGCCAACCAAGACTCGCATTACTTGACACATTTAGCAGTTCTATAGTGTGAAACAGTCTATATTTAAAGCCAGGCTGCAAGGAAGGGGCGAGGAAAGAAAGCATTATTCTCTGTTCATTTATCTACTAGCAACAGCATTCCACGTGGCAGAATCTCTGAGGAGTCATTTTCATCCAATTGTGATTGTCAGTGAATATGCCTCAGAGGAAAGTACCAGATTTCTAGATATATTATGGGACAGCTTAAGTCTTACAATGTGTAGAGTTAGCCTAAACTTTAACCTCTGCAGACGTCACATTCATACAAATTAAATTATTAAAACAGATTTTAAACATTTAATATTAAATTTGAAGCAAAACTTACCAAATTAGAGGCTCTCTTTTAGTAAGCAGTGTAACATGATTGACTTTTTGAAACCAAGACGTGAATTCTGCTCATTTTTACATAATGGGTATGTCTACACAAAAACAGGACTATTTTTAAATAAGTTATGCCAACAAATGGCAAGCCCCTTAACATTAGCATAGGCACAGTTTTAGCGTCTTTACAATCATATCAGCTGGTCAGTGTGGCATCATAACAGTGTGCTCAATTTACAAGCCATCAATGATCAAGTGTCACACAGAATCAGCCTATTTATAGTACAAAGTCTGGTGACTGATAGTAAGTAATAATTTTGTACAGTTTACTCTTTATTACCAATTCTGTCCTTCCAAAGAAAGTAAGACTTTAAACAGGCATTGAACAGTTAGGTAAATCCAAGGTCCACTGAAAACAACACAGGAAGAAAAAAACTGATTATGAAGTGATTACTCCCTGTATATTGCATCACATCATGAGTTTTTTTATGTTCTTTTACAGTTTGGGTTTTGACAGGGTTTGTTAGTGCTATAGGCCTTACAAAGGCAACAAAATATTTTATATAGGATACAACCGGCTGCAGGAACTAAGCCAATCATCTAGAAGGCTTTACGATTTTTTTAAAAAAAGGAATGAATGAACTTGCTCTCCAACGCTGGCTACTCTGCCGCCCTTCTCTCTCAGCACCAGTGCTCATAATTTCAGTTTAGTAGAACTCGCCCACTTTCCCTCTTCCTTCTCTGTGTCTCCCATTGCCACTCACTCTCCATGTTGTATGTCATGCCCTCACAAAACTCCTCTGCCTCTAAAACCTACTGGTACCTCTTCAAATAATTGCTCCCTCCCTTATCAATAAACCTAACATCTTCCCTCTTCAGATCTGTTTGTTAATTTTATTTTGTTATTGACAGAGGAAACATTTAATTTTGCTGAACACAGTAAGTTAGCTTATGATGCTACGCATTGGTATTACAAAATCTTGGTGTTCTCCTACAAACAGAATTTATTACTAGCTTTCAGAGAGCAGCTTAAAAGGATCATGTATTACAAACTGGGAGACCCATGATTTCAAAAGCCTCAAATTACTCACTACATATTTTATTATCAGTTTTCAGGACAAAGAATTTCCTAGTTCACAAATGCATATGGGAGAAAGTGCTGCAACAGCTTTCATATCTGAAGATTCCCTGCATTCCCCACTGGAAGCAACACTGCTACTTTTTACATCATAACACCCATGAGCTCCTGGAAAAATATAGCTATCAATTTTGTTTACAAATTTATTTTTTTAAAGAAAGAGGTTAAATGCTTAATTCAAATGTGAGAAGTTTTAATATTTGTCAAATTCTTTGCAATCCTCAAATTAAACGCGTGTGTCAAAAAACTGGAATGTGGGACAAAAAAATCAACTCTATTTTACACTTTAAAAAACAGAATTCTCTTACTGGTAGGGTCTTTCTTCATCATGGCTTATTGCTATCCACTTCATTCTGGTACACTCTCCTGCTATTTTAGGCATGCCAGCCTTGATAATCAACCTTCTAGCAGTGCTTTCTTCCAGCCAGAAATTAAAATCCTGTACTGATACTATTAGTTTGGAGGTCAAGAGGAGTCCATGCTAATACATGGATCAGGTAGCAGAGGTGCTCTTTAGCAATAGGTCTTACTATAAACAAGTATGACTGTCATCGGCTTCAGAGAATAAATGCCAAAATAGCACTGAAACCCAGACATCACATATGCTAACATAATACACTGGCCATAGACTTTAAACAGTTTGTTTAGATATCAGTTTCATGAATGCTCAGATCCACTTCTTTCAGAAGAGGCAGGGAAAATAGATGCTTGAAAGCAAGTACTAATTTTTTGACAAGTAGAGAAACTCCAAGTTTCTGCTTGCCAATCCATAAGCGTATAAATCAGTGGTTCTCGAACTTTTGTACTGGTGACCCCTTTCACATAGAAAACCTCTGAGTGCGATCCCTTCTTATAAATTAAAATATATTAAAAAAGTGTTTTTAACACCATTATAAATGCTGGAGGCAAAGTAGGGTTTGGGGTGGAAGCTAACAGCTTGCAACCCCCCCATGTAAGAACCTTATGACCCCCCTGTGGGGTCCCGACCCCAGTCTGAGAACCTCTGGTATAAATTAACATAAAATACATTATTTTACCAATACCAGAATTAAAAGCACATGAGGACACAAGACAGCAGCTCAACATTCTCAGACACAACCTTAAAGGACTCTAATACAATAATAAAGTGAGTCTAAATGAGAAAAGCTATTGGAAGAAAATAAGCTAATCACTGTGAAACCCGATAAAATTAAATGTGTAAAGTATATTCATTCTCATCTGTTGTTTGAATACTTGAAATTCATAAGTCTGAAGTCCAAGTTATCAGTGAGGCTACTGGACATTTCTTCATTTACCATCATGAAGTGCATAAAATTGGTTTTAAAACTTAATTGGGGTTGGTTTGTCTAGCTGAACATGCTAGGATTGTTCTCAAAGTGCTCCAGCTAAATACATCATTAAAAAAAAAAAATCTACACACATCCAACACGTGCACACTGGTTAATTACTACATTATTCAAAATCTTTCTAAGAAGTTCTTATACAAGACCAAAGTGTTCAAGTAAGGGATTTTCTCTACCAACTTTCCTTATTAAAGCAAACATTTCAGGGCTTGGAAATGCAGAAACTCAACATGCTTAATTTTTCCTGCATAAATATTTGATCAGTTGCACATTAAACTAGTCTTCATACACAAGTCTATGGCTGTATGGGAGATGAGAAAGCATATAGTTTTTATTGGAGGAACATAAGGTATCAACTGAAAACAGAAAAAAATCCAAAACAAAAACAAACATGGATCTGGACTATTGCCACTTAAGAAAATAAGAGCTCAATGGATCCCTTTTAAACCAACATTCTATTTACTAAAACATCCAGACATCAATGTTCCTTATGAGTCTGACAAGAATGAATGACTTTTCATGAGCCACTGAAGTGGCCCCAGATAGTTTCCATTTCATACTACAAAGAATTACTTGCTTGATTTATACTTTAAAATCAAGAAAGTTCTGCTATTGCAATTTGTTTCATAAAACGATAATATACACCACTGAGAAATGGTAGTGGTAAATTTCAGGATAGCAAAATTTGATTTATACATATTTCAAAAAAGGTTTTTACATAATTCACAAAACAATTTTCATGAAAATATAAAAGCCAAAATTGAATTACAACAATGCTCTAAAAATATTAATTCTATAGATATGATAAAGTTTTTATTCAGTAATATGGTAATATCTAATAGGAACGATTTCAAGTCAATTTTACGTATACTGTAGTATGTACTTGAAAAGTGTTTACTTTGGTTGGTTCTTCATAGATAGTAACACCAAGTCTAAATACAATACTGAGACATTAACAGAGGAAGCGTTCAAGATTCCTTTAGCTAATATATACTGCTTGTCAGTAATTTATTAAAACTAGGAAGAAACATTAAAAATGTCTATTTCCAAACTACTGGATTCTAGAAATTGTATTTACTGTATCTTGCCACAGAGGCCTCGAGGGCTTGTCTACCTGACTAGGTTCCAAGCGAGGATGTACATTTACAGCGCAATAGCTTGCCATGCACTAACTGGACAAATGAACCCTTCTACTATGCACCAAGTTCTATAGTGTGCTCTGATACACTGCTATATAGTATGTCAAAGTGCACTATAGAACTTAAAAGTTCTTAAAGGACTTATACTACAACTTAGTGTGCAGCAGACTATCGTGCAGTAGATTCACATCCTAGCTTGCCATGCACTAAGACCCTGTCTACACACAAGGGTTAGCTCACATTGAGTTGACATATGTTAGCTGATGTGCAATGTGCAAGTCATACTAATGCATGCACATAGGATGGCTGTCCCCTCTTTCAATTTGCATAATTCTGTAGTCAGGTGTTTGTCACATAGTGAGCATGTGGTGTTCCTGGTGGGTATCTGATGGTCCTTTGCTTCAGAGCTGAGCTTGATGCATTCTGGAATTTTTCTCATGGCACACTGTGGGTTGAATAGCAGAAGCCAGGTAGAAGCCAGTGGTATTCTGGGACGTGGGCTCAAATTAAAGAAAAACAAACCCTCACTGCACTCTACCCGTCCCATGCATCCTCTCTTTCTAGGTAAGCTAGCACCATTTTCTAAATTGCTGTATGACTGCATAGACCCAACAGTACTCTGCACTGCTCTGCTGACAACCGTGAATACACAGAGGCTGTCTGGGTTTCATTTGAGCTCTTGGAGGCAGGTGACTTCTGTTTTGGACTTTGTCTGCTGTAACACTGAGCAGATGATATGGCAGCGGGGGAAGAAACACAAGGATGACTCTAAGCAACTGCTACAACACAAGTTTTCCTGCTGTAGCTTCGCACCACACAGTGACATTTCTGGACTCAAGAAACAAGCCTCAACTGGTGGGAAAGGGTCGACCTGGAATGATCAGCAGTGGTGAGAGATTTCAGGATTGCGAAGGCAACCTTTTGTGAGATGTGCTGAAATAGTTCCAGAGCTGCAGAGACAACGCACCACATTTGGTGGCCCATGTCCATGGACAAGATGTTCACCATTACTATCTGAAAGCAGCCCTGAATGTTACCAGTGTAGCCAACCAATTTGGCATAGGGAGGTTGACTTTTTGGGCCTCTGTCATGCAGGCGTGTACTCTGTTTCTGTATTGCCGCCAAGGCTGGCCTCTGTATGTTCCTGTCTTTCCTGACCACTGCAACACTGACTGTTTTCCTCCCTCTCTGACCTCAAATACAATCTTCAGCTCCCTTTACAATTGTTTGAGGAGAGTCTGCAATAATACTAGCACACATTTCATTCCATATCCTCAGTTTTTCCTCTCAGGATAGCCAGGCACTCAGATCAAAGACAGGAGACTTTAGCAATGAAGATCTGACCACTGCAGATGCCATGACTTGGGGGAAAATAGGACAGGGGAAAACACAGTAATTGTTCATATTCCAGAAAGACTATGATACTAAGTGTTAAAGACTGCTTCGGTTTTTCTTTCCCTAAGGCTCTCCCCAGTCTTGCGGGAGAGGAGAGGGAGGGGTGCGGGGGGCATGGAGGAATAAAAGATATTAAGTGGCATGTGCACAGAAGGTAAAAGGGATTTTTACATGTCTAGCATTATGCTGTAGCAGTTTGCCTTTGTGCTAGGCTTAGAATTGGCAGTCCAAGTTATGTCTTGGAGATGCTTGTATGGTGCCAAAGAGGTTGATGGGAGGCATCTGGGGAAAGTACAGAAAAATAAGAACAGACTGGGTTCTGCACTGTGCTGGGGCGGACAGCTTCTTCTGCCAACATATCTACCACCACTTGTTGGGGGTGGATTAAGTCAACAGAAGAGCTCTCTCCTGTTGACATGGAACAGCTACACAGGAGATCTTACAGTGGCACAGCTGCATGAATACATCTGTGCCACTGTAAGTTCTTTAGTGTAGACATACCCTTAGTACCTTATGGGCATGTGATGTCCATGTCTCCCTTATGTTAACTGAGAATATGAACCAAACTTTTTCTTCATTCCTTGACTCAATCTGCTAAATTTCACACAACTGAATGTTTTTATTATTTGAATATGCTGCACAAGGGGAGTTAGAGTAGAGGCTGTGGTTGTACCATACTGCCAGCTGCCATTTTGAGCAGGCAAATGGTTGGAGTTTTGTTTGACGAATTGACCAGGCACGACAAATGCAGGGAAGAAAAAAGGGAAAGTAGGTGAATGTGCCATCATGGCCTGGGCTTACAAAAACAGTTTATGATTGTAGCTTTAGCACAAGACAGAAGCAGACTGTCCAGGTGGTTCATCTGTCATTTCCGAATCATGTATGGGGTGCTGAACAAATGAAGGGGAAAAGCCTGGCCTGCAAGATACCGGGAAAAAGGAACTGGAGACTCAAAGGCTCCTAGCTTACATTGGCAAAAGTGGTTAAAGCCATGGGATAACTGGACCAGGAGTTGGCACAGCAGTATTTATAACAAATTTTAAAGATAGATATTTACAAGCTGAGGTTCCCAGTATAGAATCTGCCCTGAGGCCCAAACCGGGCTTCTGGCTGGGAATAAGGCTTGCTTCCCAGATGCCATCGGGCTCCTGCGGCCCAAACAGATCCTGGCTTTCCAGGTAGAGCTCATCACTGCCTTTCTTATGTTCTTCCTGATAACTCTTGTTCTTCCTCAGGAGAGCTGTAGACTCAGTAGTAGTGTAACTGCATATTACCCTGTCCAGATCCTCAAAAAAATAGATAGGTTATATTTCCATCCCAGCATCCTCGGTTTTAGTACAAGTTCTCCTGAGCGGTTTGCTCTTTATCTGACATTGTGATCCCTTCAAGACATCTGAATAACAATGTCCACAAACATTTCTTTATTGCAGTGGCTGATCCCAAGAGCTTGTTGTACTGATGCTTCTCCCCAGACACTGATGAAAACTAGGTTCTCAGCATGGCTTTAAATGGCTGCTCGAGGCACATAGTAAAGGTTGCTGGAATATTGCTGTAATGCCAATATCCTGGAATCCAGAAGCAAATGGTTCAATGTGTGCCAGTTTTTAAATAGAAGAGAGGACCATCCTGTCAGCTTGACCCCAGAGCTGCAGAGGGACACCAGATGACTGCCAAAACTAGTATGCAGGAACATTGTATACACGTAAATAAATGACTGCATTAAACACAAATTAGCATCAAACTTAGTACACTTTTAAAGAGGACTCCAGAGTTTGCAATAAATGCAGGATTTCAAGATGCCTGTGCCAGGTATTATATGAGATCCAGGCACCAGAACCTATTGCATTTTTAGTGAAGGGTCATGTCAACATTAGGCATTCCTATTTAATTGTCTTGTGCGTGTAACTTGACTGTGATACTAGTGTCAGCTAGTCAGATGTAAGATCCTATTAACATTTATACTAGCTGAAACACCTACAGTCAGATGGAAGGTTCTTATGCAACATGTGACAGATGAACCACATCCTTCATAGTTGCTTCACGAGCAAGGTGTTAGCATAACATGCTTCAGCAATTTTACCATCTAACAGGCAGCAGTTAAGACATGACTCAAATTATTTTCACTAATGCCCACTTAAAATATCTTAAGTGTACAGGGCTCCACATAGACCACAGCAAAAACATCTGTTTCTGCAATTATATATAGCTACTACCTTTTATATAGAACCTGTATTTTCCAGTCATTTTCTTTTAAAGTTCACATTTAGTCCACAGTAATTTATTTGCAACATTCTTATTTGTTATTACATTTAATTATTGTTACTTTGGAGCACTTGTGCTTCCAAGTTTACTATCTAAACAACCTCATTAAGATCTTATTTACTGTGGAAAGTTTGTAAATCAGCTTATTTTCAAAAAGGTTAAAGAGGAACAGAAGCCATATATTACTTGAGTACACTTATGCACAATACTAAAACTTAGTACAGATCAGTAGTTAGCAATGCAAACAGTTTAGTCCTCCGTAATTCAGGTTCCCCTATCTTGACATGTAGATGTGCAAATAAACGATTGTGCAAAGTTCTAGGCCACCAGGTCTTAGAGCAAGTCAGTATACAAAGGAGGAATTAATCCAGAATTGGGCCTTCTGGCCAGCTCCCAAAAGTCTATTCAGAAAATAGTGCCAAATCTTTGATTAGGCATAAGCTAGAAAAGCTTTTCATCATCACGGCCCACCTTTCATAATTTTTTAGCATAATTTAAAAACACTCTTACAGCTGACTGGGTGCCAGTCCAAGTCCTTGCAGCTTAATTACTGGGTATAGACTTCACATCTGGACTGTGGGCCAGTCCAGGACTGTAGAACGAAACCCCGAAGGACTTGTTCCAAGAACAAAGGAACACTTCAACTTTGCCTCTCTAACTAAACATATAGCAGTTCGTACATTAAACACAATTAAGAATCCTACCAAACCACACTGCACTCACAATTCTCCCCCTAGAGAGAGAATTAATAAACCATGTCACAGATGTTAGTCACACTGTTTAATGTATTACTGGGAGGCACTCATATTACAGTGATGATGGCTGCGTAAGAACTTATTGTAGGTGGGGTTGATAGCACCTTCTATTAAGATTGCCTGATGTTTCCCGCAAGACCCTGTTTCAGTTGCTTTTAACCTGTTAAACTAACTGTTTGGGCTTAAGTTTTCCATGCTGTAACAAAGTTTCAAACAGTTTTGCAATTCTTGTGCTCTCAACACTCCCCAGCTGAGTTGAGACAGCATGGAGCACAAAGCTGCTGGATTCAAATGCAAAGAGAATGAGAGACAGACCTGAAGTTGGGGACTGGACTAGATCCTGAGGTAGAAGGGCAACTTGGTGTTAGACTAGAGCAGGGATAGGCAACCTATGGCATGTGTGCCAAAGGCAGCGTGAGCTGATTTTCAGTGGCACTCACGCTGCCTGAATCCTGGCCATCAGTCCAGGGGGCTCTGCATTTTAATTTAATTTTAAATGAAGCTTCTTAAATAATTTTAAAAACCTTATTTACTTTACATACAACAATAGTTTAGTTATATATTATAAACTTATAGAAAGAGACCCTCTAAAAATGTTAAAATGTATTACTGGCACATGAAACCTTAAACTAGAGTGAATAAATGAAGACTCAGCACACCACTTCTGAAAGGTTGCTGACCCCTGGACTAGAGACTGGAACTGGGATGAGCATCTCCACTTTCGAGGCTTAAGACAGGTTAAGTGAGAATGGAACTTGGACAGGACCAGGGTCAGTGCTCACTAGAGCACATTCCCTTCCAGAGCCTGGAAAAAGAATCCAGGATTTCTGAGTGTCACCATTCCTATGATGTCAGCAAGTATTGTGAAGCCACCTGGCAAAGAGGGTGTCCAGTTCCCCTCTAGTGCTAATCCATTCAACAATAGTACGTTGTCATCCTTGTCAGTTATGCCATTAGTTCAAGTGGCAGAGTTCTGTGTGGTTGAACGAAAACAGGAGTTCCCAAACTTGGTTCGTGACTTGTTCAGGGTAAGCCCCTTGCGGGCCATGGGAACAGTGAACCACAGCCACTGGGATCTGCGAGCAGCCGCACCTGTGGATGCTCAGGTAAATAAAAGTGTCTTGCGGCCCGCCAGGGGTTTACAAGCCATGAACCAAGTTTGGGAACCCCTGATCTAGATTCTAACTGTGCTGATGGTGTCAATATGATGCATATGGGATTTATTTTTAAGTTTGCTTTTTTTAAACCTGGGAAATCACACACACAGAAAGCTAGATTTTAAAGCACACTTATTGTGAAATCAAGTGTGCAAAAGTTCAGAAATGTCTGAATTAAAATTACCTGTGAAATCTTAATTCACACCCTTTGTGCTTACACAATACAGTTTCTAACAGAACCCCTGCTTCTTACATTACACAAGATTGGCCTCTTCTCGGAATAAATGTAGTAAAGGAGGCTGTTTATGGGACACTGACTCATTTGTTGCAGAAGTTGGAAGGTGGGGAGTGTAGGGGATTTCAGGAAAAGCAAGGACTAGCTTATAATTAAGGCAGTTGACTGTTGCCCTCAAAAACTGGATTCTATCCCCACCTCTGCCACAGAGTTCCTCGGTAATGCTAGGCCAGTCACTTAAATCAGATGATCATTGGTGGTCACTAATTGTGTATTCCTTATTTTTTGAGTCCCTGACATGGGACCCTGAGATCTGATTTGCAGAAGTGTTGAGCAATCACAGCTGCAACTGAAACCAATGGAGCTCTGCTTTAAACATATGAAAGGCTATATATAATACTAAGAACCTCAAAAAAATCTGGTCCTTGCAGCATCATGTAGGGACAGTCGGATTGAAAACAATCATACTTGAAAGTTTAACATAAGCTAAATGGTCTTAGCTTTGCTAATCGCAAGTTGCGGCTGGTGTCCCTGGCAAATAAAGGCTAGAAGGGCCAGTTCCCAGAGATGAGAGAGACCTGGCATTCTGCTGATGGATGGTGTGTCTTAAAAGCAGAAGAGACCTGAAGTCTTTCCTGACCGAGGTTCCCTCTTGATAACCTTTCCCCTTCCCACACAGAGGGAGAAGGAGAAAGGATTCAGCAGGGAGTAGAATCCTAGGAGTGGGCCAAGGAGTAATTACTTTGAGTTACTAGTTATATAATGGTAGCCCTGAAACCCTACACTGGAACCAGTAAAATTCCATGTAGAAGTACAGCATGGGCACATAGTGCCCCCCAACAGCATTAAATAAAGTCACAGCTTGCAGCTCATATGCATCCCATGCATCTGTTTGCTTGCCTGTGCGTCTTGATCAATGTGAGTGTCCTACGAGATAGGACTTCATGCTGAAGTTTGATGCTCCATGCAACTTGTGAGACATACTTGCTACAAGAACTTCAGAAGCATCTCCCACCAAGTAAAACTCACTATGGAATATAGAGAGTGTTTTGGTTACTAGCACACTCTGGTTCAGAGGAGTTTGAGAGTTCAAACTGAAAGTTTCCTTCACACAAGTCTAGTTGTACAAAAGCTTTCATGAGCTCCAAAGGTCTAGTTTTAAGGGGTTTTTTTGCTGTAGTAAGTTGCAAATTTGCAAAAACCCGGAACTCTAGCAAAATCAGTAAAGTAAAATTTAAAAAGGGAAGTATTAACATTATTCTCATACATTTTAAAATGTACCTTAACATTTATTTCTAATACAGAATTATACTTAATTACTGGGGCTAGACTTCCTATCTTAGTTATCATGTTCACACATTCAAAGTAAAAATGGTTCTGATTTGGAAGGAGTGGTAAACCTCATGTCTGCCAGTAACATACCATAAAAGCAGAAACCAATGTGAGCAAACTCCAACTGAAGGTCTGAAAGAAGTAGACTTGTACTACTATTCCACCATCCCTTCCCACAAATTGGGAATATACTTTTATAAGAGATCAGGTAAATTGTTCTATCCCTCTGTATTCCCACCCTTTCAAATACCTTAATTCATTATATGAACCACTTAAATTGGTTTAGTGCTTCTACTACAGAATAAATTTCCACTCCAACGAAGAGGCATATGAACTAAAATAATAGCAAGTCAAGGCCATGCACCTTGATATTGCAATCAGGGCATTTAATCCTCTCCCCTCCTCCATATACATTGGACAACTTACTACAAGGTTCCCTTGGTACATTTCAAATAAAGATGAATATAAAGACATGGTCCATCCATCTTCCCACACTTTTCAACCAAAACTGCTGTCAGAGAAGTGAAGTTTCTTACTAAATTTTAAAAAGCAGACTTAACAAGCTGTTGATTATGGAAAGCAAGAAACTTAATATTACGTGGCTGAAGGCTAGTAGAGAGGCACATAAGAATGCATAGACCTTTCACTGCTTCAGACACTAGAGTCTCTAACCAAAGCACTGATTTAATTTCATGACTGCTCTGCATAGATAGCTGACATTACTAAATGCTACTCCCATATCAGCTTGTTAAATTTGAACCCAGACTCAGCATATCAGTATACTAAGCCAGACTAACTGGAGTCAAGAGAAATATTTTGAGAGTTCTTTTTAAATGAGTCACAATACCCCCACTATAATTAGATTTACTACATAATGAACAAACTTTTACAGTAGAAATGTATTATATTTTTTTATTACTGTTTACAGTTTTTCTTTTAACAGGTTGCTGAATTACTACAAACAATTCAATCTGCTCTTTTTGCTCATTTCGGTAAACTGTTTTACAGAACTGTTTGTAAAAGCTCATTTTACATTAAAAGGTCAAGGGTTAATTGAGGGGAGAGAGAGAGAGAGAGAGAGAGAGAGAGAGAGAGAGAGAGAGAGAGAGAGAGAGAGAGAGAGAGAGAGAGGTCTCTGTGCATGTTATCTTACACAAAGAACCTGAGCTTCACAAACTGCTGCAAATCATATTTAATGTTCTGTTTTCAAAAGGCAGCCATCATTTTGTTTTGCATGCACAAATGCAGGTACTTTTCATGCACCTGCAAATTGTGTTCACAACTGCAAGCACAATTTGAAACAGACACTTCAGGCTCTTTGAAATTTGGCTGTCCAGGATCATGTTTCTAGGTTTTAACCATGAGGCTTAATACATGCTGCTAGAAACAGCAAAAACACATCAAATCCAAAACCCACACTTCAGTAATAGTCATACACGACGTGCTACACAGTCCTTCAAAGGTTGCCAGAATCACAGGAGGGGTTAAATCCACGAACACGTCTGCCAAGAAACTCAATTACAAATTGTTTTCTTAAGAAGACTGAAGTTTGCCTGGAATTTTTACTCAAGTATTTATTTTCACAGGCTGGACTTCTAATTTGAATTTGCAACAATTTAATTTTACATTTTTAGACAAGTGACATTAACAGCACAACAGCTGTAAATGGAAAACCATGAGAAAGGCACTTTTAAGCACTATGA
The DNA here is from genome assembly GCA_007922305.1 of Dermatemys mawii. Taxonomy (NCBI): domain Eukaryota; kingdom Metazoa; phylum Chordata; order Testudines; family Dermatemydidae; genus Dermatemys; species Dermatemys mawii. The sequence continues at coordinate 22,342,992 of ML677366.1, forward strand.
CTAAACAGTTTTTCATCTTTTCAGTGGAATTTCTGTAATGAGCAGGTTCAGATTACTTGGTTTTCTATATATTAGGGAATATTTCACAACCACAATACCACTGCAATTTAGAGTTCCCTTACTGATTTAAAATTTTCCAGTACAGTCAAGTACAGTCTTTTTTCCAAAAGTACATACTCCAAAGAATATACACTGGTAAGTTATGATCCACTGTGATGATTTTTCTGTCAAGGTTTAAAAAAAATTCAGACCAATATGCTATGAGTTTTTTTTTTTAAAAAAATAAAAAGGTAACAGTGAGTTTAATACAGAAAATAAACTCAGACAACAAAGGACTGCAGGCATGGGCCCTAGTCAAGTAATACTTCCACTGAAAGAACTAAAATCTACTTCAAGGTAGTACTACATACAGCAACTCTTCATTTTAGTGTTAACTGCAGATCTCTGGTGGCTCCCTTTTCATTAGTATCAGCAAAGTGGTAAAATACTAGAAATGTCAATTCACTAAGGCTAGTGTGTACTTAAAACTTCAGTAAAGTTTGTAAAAATGCCTAGTTGTTGCAATGTTGCCCATTTTTATTCATAATTAAGAGCACTATGCAAGTCTAAAATGTTGCAAGAATTTCTGAATGACTTTCAAGAATAAAGGATCATTTCAACAAGTTTGTGGCATTGTCATTATTAATATAAATTGCATCATCAGTTAACACAAGAGGGACAAATTTCTGAAGTTTAGTTCAAAAGGAGTTTTAGTACTCAAAAGTTAAGACTATTAAACTCAAGAACTAATTTGAACAGCAATGTTGTTGGAAAAGATATTAAGTTACAGTGTAAAGCTTAGGCTGACCTAGTGGTTAGAGAAAAAAGGGGAGGAAACACTTAAAATTCCTGTGGCTCAGGGTGTATACAGATCCAAATGGTATTTTACAATTGCTCTGCTCAAATACTACTTATAATTAATTCTCTACACACAGCAAGTTTCTGCAAAAACATTTTAAAAAAAAATTTATAAAATAAATCATAGATTATATAGTAACCCATTCACTCGTAGGCGTTTTAAAAACTAGATATTTCAGCAAAATATAATTCTGTTGGGGATTAATGTTATACAGCTGAAGTTTTAGTTCAAATTTGATTAAGCCGAGGAGAACGTCAATAGCTAGACTACTACATAATAAGCAAAACCATTTATCTGCATGCAAATTAAGTAATCAGTTACAATTCTGAATTAAAATTGGAAGTTCAGGTATTTTAAAAATTTTGACCAAAAAGGACACTAGACTCTAGGAAAGATCAAATGAGAATTCTCTGTCACATCCCTGCCCCCATTTATAATACATAATTTAATCAGTATTGCAAAATGTTTCAATAAGTTAACATAATTGTAACATTTATAAATGGCTTATATTTATGTTTTGATCACAGACTACTTCAGATCCACTGGCAAAGAAAGATTTGTGTGTTAGTTTTTCCTTTGAGAAAAACTTACCTTGTGGGATCTCCACAAAGTACTACTTGATTCCTTTTTGCAGACACTGGCATTTTTTGGAAAGTCACTAGTTTTTCCTTCATTTCCAGGTGCAAACTGTATGTGCAACTGGGATACCTCTGCCTTAGGACACTTGTATTTAAGACTGGATAAACAGCAAGAAACTTTTTGACCAGAGCCTTCTAATGAAACACTTCTACGCAGAATATGGTGGGTTGTCCTTATTTGTCTATTTGGTCTTTCTAATTCGTTTAGAAGAATCTTATACTCAGAATGTTTTTTTGAGGGTAAACATGCAGATGTGCTGCGTATCAGTTTTAAATTAGGGTACTTTGCATTAGAGTACAAATTTAATTCCTTTTCTGATAACTGTGGACTGTAGCAACCATTAACCGTTTCATCCCCTGATGCTGATTCTCTTTGTTGAGTGAAATGAACTGAAATACAAGAGAAGCTATCAGATGTTTTTTCACAAGTTGTCTTCTCAGCGCTACTTGCGGCCTGATTTTTGTCCTGTAATGACCTAATCAAGTGAAGTGGTCTAATGTCCCTAATTTCACCAGGAGAGCAAATGGTTTTAGATAGTCGAAGTCCATTGACTGCTGTTGAAAGGAACCCTTTAGAAGAAGTTGTTTGATCTTCATTTTGTGCCAGTTCAGTAGGAGAAATAACAAACTGATATGATGTTTGATAAGGTCCCCTGCTTGGTAGAGGACCCAAACATGCTGGAGAAGTTGGTGGGGTAGTGGAAGGACTCCTAGGAAAGATTACCAATGATGAAAAACGTCGTAGTGGAATTTTAGTTTTTTTCCTCATTGGCAATTTCACTTGTTCCAAACCATCTTGATCAAAAGTAGTAGTATTTTTACTTCTACAGAAAGTTTCCTGAGATACATTGTTCCTATGGGAATTGGATTTGTTTGCTCTGCTTCTATACGAAGCAGTACTATATACAATACTACTAAAAAAAGTATCATCACCAGTGGAAAGAGTACAACTACTACTGTCACTGATTATACTGTTGCTGTATGAGTCTCCGTCACCAGTAATACTTGTACATGATTCATAGTCACTGCCAGTGCTACTGAAGAATCCATTGTTATTCGCTGCAATACTGCCAAGACTGCCATTGAACATGGCAGCATTGCTCAAATGGTTGCTACTGTTTAGCATATTAGATCTGTAATCAGCCATATTCCTGCTACAAGAGTTTCCTTCATTACCAACACTGATGAAAGTGTCTTCACTAGCAATTACTGTATCAGATTGTAAACATTCACTATACCTTCTAGACTGCAGAGAAATCTGCAGTGAGGTGCTCTTTTTGTTTTTTTGCAGTGAAGAAACAGTTGAATGCTGCTGTTGATTAATTATTTCCTGCATTACAGTTGGAAAGACAGCTTGCCTGGGAGTCAGCTTCATTTGTATAATATCAGGTGCAGAATTCTGTGAAGGTCTTTGGAAATACATATGAATGTTACTATCCAAAACATCACCAGAGATTTCAGATAATGGATCAGTGTTGCTTCTTCGGGCTGCAAAATGCAATCTTAATCGCTGTGCCATTTGTTCTCATTTGCACACATGTTAGCGAGTAAGAACCATAAAGCTCCTTCTGCAGAAAGGACAGAGGCAGCTGCACAGAGTTGAGATCCAGTTCAAACACATCACAAAAGTAAGATCCCATGAAAGATGCAGCCTTTGTCCCAATTTCAGCAAGATACCAGCTAGCATATAATAAAAAGCACCTCCTTAAAATAAATCAAACAATCCTTTAACTGCAGTTTCTGGGCTGTCTTTGATTGATTGTAATCAGAATGCATTCACTTACAAAGCACTTGATTTCCAACGACCATCAAGCTTAACTCAGCTGCAGCACACTGCCAACCTTATTTCAATGTTACCTTCTGTAATCTGCATAATCGAATAAAACCCAAGAATATTCCAGCTCTTCAAGACAGCAGTTCTTGCTGCAGCTACACTAGCTGAACCAACGTATCTGTGCTTTCTGCAGCACTGTATGACTACTAATATTTTTACCCACAGGTTTAGAATTACAGGAAGTTGGTAGGAATGAAGTCACATATAACTGAGTATCAAATCTAGGATTGAATTTCCAAATAGTAACCTATGCAAGTAAACTGGTGAAGCCTGAAGTTATGCAAAAGCCAATGAACTGAGCCATTTTATATTAACAAAAGGTTAAAAAAATTAGAAGTTATTTTGGGAGTCCTAAGAAAACTACTGGGCAATCACACTTAAATGCTGACTGCTAACATGGATTCGCATTCTGTGGAATGCTATAGTGCCATATTACTTTGTTTTTTGTTTTGAGTAAGATATAACTGGCTTAAATAAAGCCATAAAATTTCTTCTTTTGTCACTGAAGGTTTCAGCCTAGCATAGAGGGTCTTTCCTAATGAATATATTTTAAAGGTGTGCTTTGTTAGACTTTTTGCACTTTTACAACTTTTGACATTTCAAACTCAAGTGTTTAAATTGTTGGCCAGTAGTCCACGTCTGAACTAGTATCTTGTTATTTATGAATTATAGATGCAGAGTACTAAGTGTTCAACCATGCTTTTGGCATGCAATCTTCAGATCTGTACAGGTACAGATTAAATACATTTACATGCAGTCTTTCTAGAGATATATAGTATAGGTTGCATACTTAAAATGACTGCATAATCTATGGAATACAATTTACAGATGAAGACTGCTCAAAACCACATTGTATAAGACACTGTATACAGACTGTATAGTAATCTCATGCATTCACAGTGAATTACAGTAACAAGAATATATTACAGTTGCTCCTCCCTTGTAAAGTGCTTTGAGATCCATTGATGAAAAACACTATGGAAGCACAATTAGATTAATCAAGGTAAAAATATACTGGTAACTTTTCCCAAAAATGTAAGACTAAAACGACAGAATTTCTCTGGGTGTTTGCCACACTGACAGAAAAGGCCCTTTGCTGGCACCTAGTGGGACTTTTGGAAAAAGGTAGTCTTGCTGTGAAAGTGTCAATAGCAGTAAATATTTGGCTATGAATGTACTTTTAACTACAGAAATTATACTTCATGCAATACTAAATGTAAACATACTAACATGGAATGAATTACTACTGCTGGTAAAAGTTCAAACTTGAGAGAACACTAGACCATTTATCCTTTCATAGGTCATATTGTTGGATAGTTTCTGCTCAATATTTATATGACCAATGTTATATTTTTGGTTAGCATGCACAAAAAAGCTAAGAGTTTTACCTCCTCTCCAATAAGAGCCAGGACCAAGTTTACAGGACTGTGTTTGCAAGCAACAAGTTTGTTTTTTAATACTACTCCAGGATTCATTTAACCTGATTATTCAAATTTTGTGGTTAGAAATTCATCAACATCATAAGACAGCTTAGTTACCAAAAGACCAAGTAAGACAATTCAGCTATTTCACCAAGTATCATTAATCAAAAGTTACACTTGGAGAAACAACTGTTGGACTCCAAAAAGAGCTTTTTTGGTCACAAGTTCAGAAAGTTATGTATAACCATTAAGCAATACATTTTCTGAGGACAGGACACGAAGCAATGTGTTTAAATTTCAGCAAGGGTGGTTTAGGTTGGACATTAGGAAAAACTTCCTGCCTGCCAGTGTAGTTAAGCACTAGAATAAACTGCCTAGGAAGGCTGTGCAATCTTGGTCGCTGGAAATTTTAAAGAGCGGTTAGACAAACACCTGTCAAGGAAGGTTTAGATCGGGGTGGGCAAACTTTTTGGCCCGAGGGCCACATCGGGTTTCAAAACTGTATGGAGGGCCAGGTAGGGAAGGCTGTGCCTCGCTGAAAAGCCTGGCCCTGCCCCCTATCCAACCCCCTCCCACTTTCCACCCCGACTGCCCCCTCAGAACTCCCGACCTATCCAATGCCCCGGCGTTCCTTGTCCCGGCTACCCGCTCCAGAGACACCCGCCCCTAACCACCCCCACCATAATTTCTTTATGGAGCTGCCTTTTTAATACATGTCCATCTAAACTTGACTTCACGCTTTTCTTCAAGAACAGAAAGTCTAATATACAATGACCTACCAAACGGTTTTCATCAAATACTTCAAAAAGAAGCCTGTGCTGCTGAGGATTAACCTAGGAAAGAGGAAGAGATTAAGAGTTATTAGTTAGTCAAGATATTTGGAAAGTTGCAGTACTTGTTTTTGCTAAGCAAATATTCTAAGCTTAAGCAGAAAGCCGTAGACAGGTCACAAATACGGCATTAAAAGGACAATTCCTTATAAAATACTTATTAAAAGTTAAAATTAGTTTAGAAATAATTAAGATTAGTATCAACGCTGCCACAAACCTTGTGCACTTTATAGATTCACAGAATTTAAAACAAAAAGGGAGCCTTAGAAACAGTCTCACCTCCTGTATATTACAGACCAAGATATTTCCCTGTTGTTCTTGTACGGAGCCCAATAACTTGTGTTTCACTAAAAGAATATCCTCCAGAAAGACTCCAGTCTTGATTTGATGACAAGGAATAGAGAATCAAAACACTGCCCTTAGCAGTTTGTTTCAATGGTTATTATTCATCACGGTTAAAAAATGTGCCTAGTTTCTAATATCGTTTTGTCTGGTTTCAGCCAGGCATTCGTTCTTGTAAGCTCTCTTTATGGTGTTTAAAGAAAATGATTGACAGTTCTATGCAATTAAACTGAGTACAGAATATTTGAGATTGAACAGTTATTGTTCTGAAGAAATCATTTGACAAGTTGTTACTAAAAGCTAGAAAGTTCTAAGTCATAACAGAAAGAAGTGCTTGAGTGGAGATATGATACAACTCAGAGAGGCAAATGAATTCTTACAGGAATGGAGCGTATTTTACACTTCACTTTATTCCACATAAGGTTGCCTGTTTTCATCCACAGCAAAACAAATGCTGCAGGAATGAACGTGCTCAAAGAATTCTAACATATTTGATGAAAATGTCACAACTTTAAGTTTTTAAACAGAAAAAAGTGGCCTGCCACCCAGGAGTACTCTCACCCCGGTATCCGTATAAACACCCTTCTATGGGGTAAAGTCCTTCCTATCTGTATGAATAACCTTGTACATCTAAAATGTTTACAAGTTACAGTAAACCTAGCATTACTCTGGTTCTCTCGAAGATCTGCCTCCATAAATCCTTATTCAGATTATTAGGAAATCTTGGATATGCAAGCTTTGTACTTTCTAGACAGCAATGTTCATTCATGCATATTTCCCCTACACACTATTTGTCCAATTAAGATGGAAAGGTGTGCAATGAAACTATTTTCATCAGAAAATTTCCCATAATTTCTGCTGTCAAGTAGTCCAGAACATAAGAAGGTGGTCCAAGAAATCTTATTTTACTTTGATATTTGCTGATGCTGTTACAAAGAAAAAGGAATCTTAATGCATATGCTACAGGGCCATCCAACAGCTGTGGAAAGAGGTGGACATAAGCATTAAAATAGTATTTGACTTCAATAGCCAAACCTCTGCCAAGATTTACTTGCTAGTTGAGTTTACTGTCACAAAAAAGACTTTGGCTCTTGAAGGTAACAATGATCATCAAGCAAATGATTACCATAGTGGAAGAGTAGCTTTGTGCCCAGAACAGAACAGTAGTATTTGGAACTGTATGAGTAATCAGTCAAAGAAAGAATAGCCAATTGCTGTAGAGAGCAATTATATAAATTTGAAGTTATTTGGATCCTGTTTCTAGACAGTGGATAAAAAATAATAATCTTGAGATACTCAAAGAATGCTATCCAACCCATTCTCTCCCTGTCTTCTCTTTATTTCTCCTTATTCATTTAGGTCTTTACTTTATTATTGTGACTCCCATCCTATTGTTTTGTGTGTATGTAGTATTGTCTGGTCTTGCAGCTTTCACAAGTTGTAAAATTGCAGAATTCTATTGGAAATCCTCCAGTGTGTAAATTTTTTCTATTTTTCCATTATCTGTGTCTTTATAAAAAAAATTGACAGACTGCAAGACTGCTCTCCTTAACCTGCTGTATCATATAGCAGCTAAATCCAGCAAATACTACTGCATGAAGGTATTGCCAGAAAACCAGGTAGCAGTATTTTCTATGGAAATATTTAAGACATGCAATAGAACATGCCTTAGATGTAGTGCACATGCTCATCTGCTTTTTGGTATCTGGATCCTTACTAACTGACAGCAGTGATGGAGAGTCAGATCCACTTTGACAGTCTGGGCAGAAATTAGCAACTCTTAGTGTATGTCTTCACTACGCACCAAATCAGCGGGTAGTGATCGATCCACTGGCGATCAATTTATCACATCTCACCAAGACATGATAAATCGATCGCCAAAGGCAATCCCGTCAACTCCAGAACTCCAGCTCGCCAAAAGGCGCAAGCTGGAGTCGATGGGGGAGCCCGCTACCGACTGCTGCCGGCGAGAGGATGGCAGGTAAGTAGGCTTAAGATGCACCGACTTCAGCTACTTTATTTATGCAGCTGAAGTTGTGTATCTTAGGTCAACCTCTCCCCCTTGCGTAGACCAAGCCTTAGCGTAGCATATGAAGGTAGCTGATTTTCAAAATGGTTTAGTTCCATGAGGTATATAACCCAACTCCCCTAGGCTTGTGGTAAAACAGCACAGGTTAGAGGATTGAGTTAATTAAAATTAGAAGCCACTTCTGGGAGAAATTTATATAGGGTCAAGGATCTTCCTTATCCTATAAGGACACAGCATAGTGTGTGTCACTGTGAGTCAACCATTAGTTCCTCTATCTTATAGACTCACCTAGTTGCCTCACCACCAGGAATGCCCTCTTTTTCAATATATGGAGCTATTACCAGAATTTCCTTGAACTGTCAGTTTGAAAAGCAGCATGTCCCAGGATGGAGACTGCTCTTGAATAGAAGAGGAATCACAAACCAAGCCCTTTAAGTAGTAGGAAAGAATACAAGTGCCATGTACCAATGTATGACAGAAAAACAAACTTTAGTCTTGAATAACCCCAAGCAGATGTTTTATCTGCAAGTGGCCACCCAACTTCTCTCCCCTTTTCCAAAGCAGAAAATCCAGTCTTAAAATGGAACTTTGTCACACCACTGTTAACCTCTTGCAATAACGAAAATTAATAATTTATTCCAATGGTTTCTTGTCTTAACCAGTTACTGACCCTTCACTATTAATATACTTCTCACTCCATGACTACTTAGTTTCTTTAGTAATCTATTGTAAGAGATATCAAGAGGCCTTTTGCAGGTCCAAATGTCAATTGTTCTCTTTTATCCACTAGTTTGACATTTTTAACAAGTCTAAAAAAAGGTTAGTAAGGTCTAATTTTTCCTTTGTAGAAGCTGTGCTGGTTAGTCCTAGAAGATAATTATCTTGTATGCATTCTATATTTATTATTTCAACCAATATATCATGTACACAAGTAGGCTTACTTGTCTCAACTCTCAAGATTATTCCAAGCACTTTAATTCAAAGAAGGTATTACAGTTGCAGCCTTCTGATACTCTAATTTAGTTGTCTGTTCCACCAAGGCTGCTTATTTTTGTAAGCAGCTAATCCATGTAATTCTTAAATTATTTCAGAAGTCTTGGAGATAGCACCTGCATCTTGTGACCTATTATGCTTATTATGTCATCAATTTGTTCTAGCACCTCTTCTTTTGACACATCAATCTCTAATAGTACCTCAATAACTCTCCTGCTCTAGTGAAGATCTCACCACAAAACAGTTTCTCAGGAACATCCTTTTCTTCCTAGATTTTTACCTTTAGTGAGACCACCAGCTCCCTCAAAAGCTTCCTTCTGAAATATTTACAGAATCTCTTATTTGTATTTACATTTTTAGCTATTTACTCTGCAATATCTGCTTTGGATCTCTTAATTTCTTCTTATATATAGCCTCATGAAATGGTATCCTGAAGAGAGAATGGGGAAAGGCACAGCATGGAGCAAAAATGGACTGAGTATCCTTTTCTTACAATCTACAGGATGTAATGACTTCTGTTTCTCTGCTTTCTCCTCACTCCCAATACTCAGCAAGTACATCTTTCTGCATTTTTCTCTAGAAACTTTACCAACTCTATATGAGTGACCACAAATTCAGTAGTTACATACTTTGTTTGAAGCTGATGGCTCAGTTATCAAGCTATCCCCGTTTTTCAGGTGTTACCACTGCTACCAGATCAATATAAAAAATTAACTAATATGACTTCAATAACTCTTCTCAATATTTTCTTTGAATTATCTAATTTACTTTTAAATAGATTTTTCTTTTTAAATCCTGAATTGGAGTTCAAGTTAGGAGGAGAGTTAAGCAGAAAATATTAAATTGTTGCATGGTTTGGTGTACGTAAAAAGGATTAATAAGCTCTTTAAGAAAAAGTTAAATATTAGATCTATCCTCACCAAAAGTAATGCACCTGCAGAACTACATCATTAGGAAGAGCAGTCTATTTAGTGTTTCAGAATATTAAATTTTCTCCTTCAACTAAAAAACAGTGCTTAATAATCCACCTCAAATAGATACATCAGAAACAGATTAACTGGTCCTGCAGATAATAAGAGCTATTTTTCGCATTCTGTAAATTTCTACCCATCACACAGAAAATTCGCAACCAGATGGTATTTTGCACTACAACACACCAAGTTGTGAAAGTATTTGTTTTAGTAGTATTAAGTGCACATTAGTAGCAAATATCTTGCATATTACATTAAAGAATGTAAAAATATGTAATCAAACTAACAAAGGCACTTACTCTAAACAAGAACTCTTCATTCCACTTTGGATTCAAGGTCTACAGATAAAGAGACAACATTTTGATTATACATAATGTTCTGTACTACGTGTCAGAGGGACCAAATAGCAGCATGGCTGTTCAGTGAGCTATGCTGGAGATGGAGGAAGGGGAGAGAAAAGGTGATGGCCCCATGATGGAACCCGGGCTTCCCATGAATGGCCTGCTGAGACTACACACCTCTTTTCCATTTCCTGCCATTAAGAAACATATTTAAATGAGAATTCCACAGCAATGCCACAGTTGAGCTGCAGAACTAGTAGTGTAAATTATAGAATGTTCCCTTCCTTAGATTCCCCCAACTCTTACTCCCAAAGAGGTAGGGGGTAATGCAGTCCTTTTTATTCCAATCTTAGCTGTCTGCCTGGATTCTTGATAAAATAAGGAAGAAAAAAAGAAATAAGTCTAACCTTTTTAATAGTTTTTGTTTGAACACTGGTAAAGATTCCATTCACTGGCTCATACACTGTCACTTTCACATAAGGATCACTGGAAAAAAGGGCTGAAGTTAAAAAAAATCTCCAACAGTTATCAGTATTATTCTTAATTAGTTTTTAAAATGCGTAAATGAACAAGAGTTGTGAAGGTTCTTACATTTCAGGGCCAGAAGGGACTACTGTGATCATTAGTCTAACCACCTGTAGAACACAGTCCAAAGAACTTAAAGTAATTATTTTTTGAGCTAGACCATAGGCTTTAAAAAAACATCCTATTTTGATTTAAGTATCCATCATGATCCTAAAATACTCCAATGACTAAATTACCTCTACTGTTAAAAATGTACAGCTTATTTCCATTTACAATTTACCTAGCTCCAACCTCCAGCCATATCCTTATCTGCTAAAGAACCCATTATGAAATATTTTTCCCCATATAGGTAGTTAAAGATAGTGATGAAGTCACCCCTTAATCTTCTCTTCAGTAAACTGAACAGACAGAGCTCTATAAGCTATGTTTTCTAATCCCTTAACTATTGTGGTTCTTCTCAAAACCCTCCTCAGTTTATCAACATTCTTGAATTGTTGACCACTAAAGCTGGAAACACTGTCACAGTAGCTGTCACACCAGTGCCAAATACAGAGATAAAATAACCTCATACTCTAGATACTTATTTATGCATCTAAGGATCTCATTAGCATTTTTGGCCAGTATCTCACTGACAGCTCACGTGCAGCTGATTATCCACCATGACTCCCAAATCTTTTTTGGAGTACTTTCCTAGGACAGTTCCCCATCCTGTAAATATGACCTATATTCTTTGTTTCTAGATGTATGCATTTACATTTAGTCATATTAAAATGCATTTTGCTTGCTTGCATCAAGTTTACCAATCAATCCAGATTGCTCTATATCAGTGACCTCTCCTCCTCATTATTTATACCACCTCAATTTGTGTCATCTGCAAACAATCAGCTATTTTGCATTTTTTCCAGCTCATTGATAGAAGAGTTAAATAGTGTAGAGTCAAGAACCAATCTCTGTGGGACCCCAGTAAAAACACCCCCTCTCCATGATTTTCTGCTTACAATTACATATTGAGACCTATCAACCCGTTTAATGTGTGCCTTGCTAAATTTGAATAGCTCTATTTTTTAAAAAAATCAAAATGGGCAATGCTGTGTCAAATGCCTTACAGAAGGCTAAACATATTACATCATCACTATTACCTGTATCAACCAAACTTGAAACTTCACAGTGAGATCAGTTAGACAGGACCTATTCTCCATAAACATTTATTAAGTGGCATTAATTATACTGCCCTCCTTTAATGCTTAACAGAATTCTGTATCAGCCACTCCATTATCTTGCCTAGAATCAATGTCAGACTGACAGGCCTATAATCATTCAACCACATCATCCTATTTACCTTTTTTAAAAAAATATTGGCACTTTGGGGAAGTTCCAGAGGAACTGAAGAAAGCTAGTGTTACAAGATTTATTTAAAAACCAACATTAATGGTACAGTGCTCGGCCAGCTCTTTAAAAACTCTTAGTTTCAAGTTATTCAGAGCTGCCGATTTAAAGACTAACATTCTCCTGAGATACTGATGAAATGGAAAGTGTTATATGAGCTGATTACATTTTTTTTCTACCCCACAAATATAGACCAGAAATATTTATTGAATACCTCTGCCTTTTCTCCATTATCAATGCTAATTCTACCACCTCTCATCTAGTAATGGTCCAACACCATTATTAGGATTCTTTTTATTCCACATCTACTTAATTGTCTATTACCTTTTAAACAACAAAGCTCTGCCTACACTAGAAAATGTAATAACTACTATTAATTTTAGACAGAATTAGTTTAAACACAACTGATTAAATGTGTCCATAGTAGCCATTTTGTTTCACATTCTGCACATCATTGTAGTTTTGCCCTATGTCCACATTTGCACTATTCTAAACCATTTCAGCAGAGACTTCTGTAACCTCTCAGAACCTCTCAGTTTCCATCCAACTTCTCAGAAACAGTGAGTTCCTGTACATTAAAAAAACCAACACTAATTTACTATAGGTCAAGATTGGATTATATAACTGTGCAGTGTGACTATTTTCAGTACCATATATTTAAGTGTAACCCATTGTTCAGTGAGGTTTATGCATTCGTTCTCTAAAGGATTGACAGAGGATACCAATCAGTTACGCCTCTCAGCTATAGAGCCTGGCTCTTCAAGTGAAGCTGTACCAATTCAGGCTTTCAGCTCTGGAAGTCCTTAGCTCATGTTGGTCAAGCTGGAGAATATCACATTAGTAAGCTGGTCCAAGCACTGGCAGAGATGATTGGCTCATTTAGAATTCTGGGATGGTGGGAGAGCCTACAAGCTTAGAAAAAATACATCAGTGTCATGAAGACACAACACTGCAAAATTAAGAGCATCTCAAAGGAACAGGTACTTAAGGATAACAACTTCATACGTAAAAGTTATCCCAATGAGCCAGGCATGCAAGCTCAATACTTTTTTTTTAAAAAAAAAACCCACAAGAACAAAATCTTGACAAACTAGTTAAGTTACGGATAGTTACCCACATGAAATGAGTCCTAGAAGAGTAGTCTGTTATACAAAGCCAAAATTCAATGCTATTTTAAACTGGTTTCTTCATGCTGGGTGAATACCCAAGGAACTTTGTTCAGATTTAGTAAATATAAACAGTTTTGGCATAATGACAAAAGAAGATGGTTTTCAAATGAATATTTAAATTGTAATACAGAAAGCTGTTTTTTTTTCCAAAGTACTGCCACCACCATATTTGAGGTTAACTATGGCTATATACAGAGAAGTAAAAAGTAAAGATTTTGTCTGACAACATTAGACTAGTCTGACTTCAGTTTAATGTCAGAAAAATACCACATTACACATGGTGCTGTCTTCCATAAAGCCAGTGTTAGAATCATGATGTTACTATACATATGCCTGAGCAATGGGAAGGGATATTAATACTAAACATAGCTATCCATGTTGAATAGACATTTCTAAAACTTCTGTGCCACAGGAAAGGCCAATCTTACTAAGAGTTATGTAGCATCAGTCTCCAACCCTACAGGGATCCCTGCAAATTATTTCCATTAGTACAGAGGTTCTCGAACTTTTTCTTTCCGAGTCCCCCCCGCCCCCACCATCCTCAACATGCTATAAAAACTCCAAGGCCACCTGTGACACTAACTAGTTTTCTGCACTGAAAAGCCAAGGCTGGAATTAGGGGGTGGCAAGTAGGGCAGTTGTCTGGGACTCCATGCTGCAGGGACCCCCCTCCCAAACTACATTGCTCAGGCTTCAGCTTCAGCCCTAGGTGGCGGAGCTCAGGGCCTTCCCAGCCCAGGCTTGAGCCCCATGCAGTGTACCCTTGTACCCAGGGCCCCCTGGGTAGTCTAATGCTGGCCTTGCTTGGCGCCCCCCCTAATACCTGCTTGCAGCCCACCAGAGAGCCTTAGACCCCTGGTTGAGAACCACTGCATTAGTAGACAGTCTGGTCCTTATCCACGGAAAATGTTTTAAGTCAGTCTGATCATCCCCTGCCCTATATAGGCTACTAGTTTGATAGCTGTGTTAGCTGAGAGCTTCTCCATTCTACAGTCACCCACATCTATTGAGCTGCTGGATTGTGTGCCATATTTTAGCTTAATGGTCACCAACTGATCGATTGCGGCTGACTGGTTGATCCTAGAGGATCTCCCCGATGATCGCAGTCTCTGGCAGCACAGCGCGACTGCCGCTAAGAAAGGCTCCCTGCCTGTCCCTTCCCAGTGCTGTTCCCAGAAGCGGCCAACGTGGCCCTGTGAGCCGGGGAGGAAAGGGACAGAGTTCTCCCTCTGTGTGTTGCTCCTGCCTTCAAACACCGTCCTCAGGCCAGGAACGGGGAGCTGAGGCCAATGGAGGCCAATGCTTGAAGAGAGGGGCAGCTTGCGTAGCCATGTGCTACCTGCCCCCCGCCAGGGGCACACTGACTCCTTCCAGGAGCAGCGTGGGGCTGGAGTAGGCAGGGAGCCTGTCTTAGCAGCAGCCATGCTGTACCACCAACTGGAAGTAAGTGCTGCCTGGTGGGAGGCTGCACCCCAACTCCCAGCCCCCTCCCGGAGCCAGAACCCCAACCCCCTCTTGCACCCTGAATCCCAGCCCTGATCGCCCTAGAGCCAGCACCCCCACCCCTTCTAACATACTGCTTCAGCCCAGAGCCCCCTCCTGCACCCAAACTCCCTTGCAGAGCTTGCACCTCTCATCTCCTTCTGCACCCCAATCCCCAGCCCCCTCCCACACTGTGAACCCCTCGACCCCAGCCAAATCCCACACCCTCTCCCAAAGCCCAATCTCCTATCCCAGCCCAGCGAAAGTGAGTGAGGTTTTGAGTAATGAGCAGGGGGGATAACAGAGTGAGTGGGGTGGGGCTTTGGGAAAGGGGCGGGGTAGATCCTGAGTTGCCCTTAAATTCCAAAAGTGATCTTGCGTGTAAAAAGCTTGGAGACCACTGGTCTAGCTCCTACCAACATTCAATGCAGCTGCCACTCCCAGCTGCGAAGGCACAGATAAGAATAGTGATTACAGCATTCACAGCTAATATTCTGAGCTACTGAGATTTAGCTACAACACTACCTGCCAAAAAAGATGCTTATGACACCTGACCAAGTAGGCTCTTAGGCAAGACAGCAAGGAGTCTTTAGTCTGACAGCCTTAGTAGAAAGGGTCAGACTGGATAATTAGCATATTTTGATTTTTTTAGAAGGAAGTTTAACAGAACTTGAAGGTACGTTGGTACTAGATGGGGTAGTAAACAGATTATTATCCAGTATTAGATTTTTGTGACAAAAAAATTATGTATCATCAACTCTGTCTTTACAGATCAAGCATATACCCTTACCTGGCTCCTAAGATATCCTTTTTGGCCAGACCAATTCCAGCTATGATCTTCACCCTCACAATTCGTGTGTTTTCCTGAAATATAAAATAAAGTTTTCATCCCATGTATAGTTACAGTCCATCCCAACCTCAATTTAAAGTTTAGTTTATCACAGTTTAAAAACCAACCAACCAACCTTTGGCATAACTAATTTCAGACTGAAAGCTAGACTAATCCAGATACTATATTTTGATAGAAATTACCCTGAATTTCAGTAGCAGATTTGTTTTACTTCCATCCTTTACCAAAAACCACCACCAATTCACACCATATCAGAAACAGAGCATAGTTAACTTGAATTGCCAACATCCCAAAATTGTCATGATATGTTTAGGAAATGTCCTCCAGATTACACATTTCTGTGGATGAAGTCAGTCAGTAAGTAAGGAAATTCCCAGAAACAGAGGACAAACAAAAGGATAAAGGATTGTTATACGCTGCAAACAGCTTTTTCATTTGCATACAAAAATTTCAACACTTATTACTTCTGTAAAACACTCTTATGGGGAACATTTTACTTCAAGTGGTATGTAGTTAACCTAAAAATGGTTAACAGAGAGTGAAGCCAGATCTATATTAGGAATTTTTGCTAGTAATATTGGTTAGGGGTGTGATTTAAAAAAAAAAAAAACACCAGAAAACCAATCACATTTGTGTACTGGCAAAAGCCTTAATGTAGACAGTTTACACAGATCTGAGTGCTTTTGTCAGATAGCTTATTTCGCTCAGGGGACTGGTATAAATTATATACTGGCAAAAGCACTCTTACTGATCTAAGCTGAGTCTACACCAGGAGGGTTTGCTAGTACAGTGTAGCTATATCCACAAACTTTTTCTAGTGCAGACTAGACCTCAGTATCACTACAGTTTTTGTTTTTTGTTAAATTCTAGGTGTTCCTGCTGCTGGGGTGGAAATGACTGCTCATTATACATGGCAGAGTAACATCTTAATTTAGGACTTATATATTCAGAACAAAGTTGGCATGCTATGAAGCTCTGTATACCATAGCATAGGATGCTTTATCGAATTTAATAAAGTAGACCTCTTGAGATGACCAAGGAGACCAACACAACCAAGAACGCTAGAACTCTTCCAATGCCATTTTGGAAGGAGAAGGATTAACAAGTCCCTGCTTTGATAATAGCTTTGTAAGGGACCAGTAGTTTGTGACTTCTCTGCTGGGCCCATAGATGACTTGTGCCTCCCCATACAGAGGCGGGGGGATGGAAGGGGTGGGAGAAAGAGGGGAGTGGGCGTCACAATCAAAAGGGGAGAACATGTGATGGCCCCACGTCTCCTCTGCCAAGCAACATCACTCCGCCCTCCCTGGGTCCACTGCCACTCTCTCTACCCCATGTTACCCGCGTGGGGGGGGAGGGAAAGGGGACTCTGTCCTTCTCCTGTTGCACCAAACACTCCTGGCATGTTCGGCTGCTCTGCCTAGCAGCCGCGCCCAGGGGGGCTGGAACTGCTTCTCATGCGGCTAAAGTGGCCACACTGGGTCGCTGCTCTGTGTGGTGCAGCAGCTCCGGGAAAGAGCCTGGCTGCAGAGGTGGTGGAGCCTCTCTACTCCGCCTCTGCAGGCAAGAGTCAAGTGAACCAGAAACATGAAAGAGGGAGGGGACTCTGGCTCATTCTGCCCCATTTCCCTGGCAGCTAGGCTCAAGTGGGTGATGCTACTACATTGCTGGAAATCACATGGTTGCCAAAAGCTTTGGTGGCATAAGATTGCCAATGATGACCATGATATAGTGTGGATGGATATTCACTTTAAGGACCTAGCTATAAATTGATACTCCAACTGTAAGGGAGTCATGGCCCTTTGGGATTTGCAATGATGATGAAGACCAAAAAATATTTCCTTCCTACAACCTCAGACTGGAGATTCCCCCCATTCCCAACTTCAAGATTTTAGAAAGTCACTTTGTGCTAATAACCTTGAAGAGATAATGCTCAAATGGTAGTTTGGCGTGCTCAGCACATGGAAGAGGGCAAGGACATGTGGTGTGGGTTTTAACCAGGCCACAACATTTATTAGTTAAATTACATCCAAGGTTTCTGCTGAGGGACAGCCCACCAGTCACTCCCACCTCGCTGATCCTTTGTCAGTTCCTGAGGGTTTTCTCTGCAGGGGGAGCCAATCACACTAGAAGGGTCTCTGGGTACCTCCACTCACCCACTAGCATCCCTGCCTCTTTCAGGGCTTGAAGCAAGAGGGGACATAGAAAACCCCGCATCCCGCCCTCCAGCCAGCACTGCCATCAATCACATTGGCAGGGTGGTCCCCTGGAGTACTGCCCCATCCCCTGGTTTGCATTTGTTCCTAAGAGGTTAGGCACGATGCCCCCCATCTCGAAAGGAGATGCCCACCATGCCTTTTTGGATCTGGAACCTAAACCAGTAAGTTTCTGCACTGAGAACGTGCCAGAAGTTGAGACAATTAAATGACTCTCAATGGTCTAAATTGTGACCTCTGAGAGGGGGAGAATTCCAGCTCCTCAGTAGCCCAAAACCCCACCCTGAGGTTCTGCTACATGGAAGGCAAAAAACCCAACCAGCATTGGCCAATCTGCTGGTATAGTGAAAAATTCCTTTCCAGCCCCAAAGCAGGCAGCAATGACAGCCTGCAGTAACCTAGATAAGGGAGGGATGGTGGATTGACTACTGGAAATCAGCAAATGAGAAATGGCTCTGAGCGCATGACTCTCATCATGGATCCAAATCTCATGCCAAATCCCTCAAGACCTTATGGCATCAAATCTTGTGAGATCTCAAGCCTTCCTCAGAAGTCTTGTTGGGGGCTGGAAGTCTTGCAGGACCTAGCCTATGCTGTCCCTTTGCCCTCTCCTATTTCAAGAGCCACAAATCCCTCACTAGGCTCAGGACCTTCTTTGCAAAGCTACAACTATATTATGCTATTATTTGCCTCTCCCTGCAAGTCTGTTAAACATATTAGCTACAACAGAAATGAGTGAAGCACCAAAATCACCACAAAAACAGAACCACCAGGTATTAGACTTGATAGTTCATTGAATAGTCCAATGAGGGAATTAAAACAAAAAAAGTGTAATCAGTCAAGAGTTCATGATCTAATACCAGATTAACCTAGTAAATATACAAAGCTAAGTATGGCACTCTGGATATACTAGACTGTTGGTATGAACAGTATATTCTTTATCAATAAAGCTTCAATACAAGATTTAACAAAGAATAAATGGCATTTCAGGTCATGCATTTAACAACCTAAGACAAGTCTGAGTTTGTGCAATAGTTTATAGGCTTGAGAGATGAAATTCAACAAATACCAGCATATACAGAGCTTCTCAGAAAAGGAAATAAAGCTTGCCTGAATTTTTTTTAATTAGTTTAACTATTTTTATTCACCTGAATGACTAGGCCTGCACATTACTAGACTTAACTTTAACAGTGGGTGAAGATGCAGTCTCAGAAGATTTAGTATACCAAATACCTCTTGAAAAGGCACCACCCATGACAGCTTTTTCAAAACTGGAGACCTATTGCAATCTGCTGCTGTGTGTGATTAAAATGAAAGTTTGGTTACATAAAAACTTGGGTGCCAAATAAAATCCACAAAGGAATTTTAGGCTTCTAATGTCCACTGATTTCAATAGAAATTAGGAGCTTAAGGGGCTTCATGGATTCTGTCCTAACAGTCAAAATTTATATCCAGTACATAGTTTAATTTGGGGGAAAAAAAGGAAAGAAATGGCATAGTAACACCATATTTGCACTGTTAAAACTGGAAGATTAGGCAGTAATAAACTCCTAGATTTTTCAAAAGCAGCAGATCTGTTGGCCACACAAGAGACAAAGTGGGCAAGGCAACATTTTTTATTGAACCAACTGTAGCCCCAGACCTGAAGAAGAGATCCATGTGGTTCAAAAGCTTCTCTCTCACCCACAGGAATAGGTTCAATAAAAGATATTATTACCTCATCTACCTTGTCTCTAATACCCAGGGACTGACATGGCTACAACTACACTGTATTAGTCATGAGAAGTCAATTGTCCATGCTGGTTTCATTCAAATCCAACTCTTCTGAAAATCTTCAGTAGTGGAATGGAGTGGGAGAGAAGACCATGATGGGATCGGATCAAAGGCATGGTCAACACTATCAAGTCAGGTCAACACAAATCCACTTGCATCAACTTAGCTATCCATGTGACTATACTTAAATTGGTCTCCCACCTGGTAAGCGGTCAGTTACAGTGACGCAGTAACACCATCTCTCAGAACAGCACAGAGCCATGGTCATCCTAGTAAGGTCAACAGCATAGTTGACACAACTAATACAGTGTCTACTTAACAGTTCTCCAGCACGAATTCCACAATGCCTCTCTCCCTGCAACAGTGATCAGTCCAGTCACGATCTCCACTGCCTTGGGGTCACAGAGGCTGGACGTCTGTTCTCTCACTATGTATATTTGAAATGTCTTTTCCTTATTGTCCACCCTGGTGAGCAGAACCAGCAGTTCACCTTTGTTGTTTACATCTAATTGCTCAACTGATTGTGCCAGCTACACAGAGAGAGTGAGCTATTAGATGTATTCTAGCTTGGAAGAAGGAAGTAGTACAGGATCTCCTTGGCTTGTGCAAAGATGAGGCTGTGCAAATACAGCTATGGCTCACTCACAGAAACAACAACTTTACGAGTAGATTGAGCAGAAGGATGCTGGCAACCCAGCCTAATTGTTAACCCCCAGCCCTTTGCAGCCTGTCTGCTGGCCAACCCCAGGAGCGGCCCTGGCCCACGCCTGCAAGCCGAAGCAGTCCCAACCTCTTTCCATTTGAATTGCTTAACCAGTTAAACGATAATTTTAATCTGTTAACTGATTAACTTTTTAAATAATATTTGCATCTCTACTTGATGCCTATGATAGCGACCCTCCTTCTTGCTGTTCATGGCAGGGAGGAGAGGACAGTAGACTTAAAAGAAGCTGAGAGCCTAGATCTGTTTAAAATCCCAGAGGAGTCCAGCCAGTCCTGCCAGGGAAGTGCAGATGAGCCTTCTGACAAAGGAGGAGGGAGCTTGGATAAGTGTGTACATGAACTAATCCTTGCAGTGTTTTTTGTTCTGTTTATTTGCTTTCCCTCAAACCTTCTCCCCTTCCATTCTTCCCAGGGCCTTTGTCCCCATATAAAAATGGGACCTGCCCTATTTGTAAGTTAAGACAAACTGATTGATTTTTAAATTGTTTTACTGGGATGAAGAGAGAAAATGAAAGGTTAGAGAATATATTTTTTTAAAAAAAGAGTTGTATGGCAGTCTTATTATACAATCCACATTAGATGAGCATCACGTGCTTGGGTACAGGTGCAACAAAAAGAGGTAGACTCAGCCTCCACTTATTTTCTTTGGCTTGTTGTGCTATGCAGGGGCCAATGCAGAGTACTCTGTTTATCACAGAGGTGGGCAAACTATGGCCTGTGGGACCCTCCTGCCCAGACCCTGAGCTTCTGGCCCAGCAGGCTAGCCCCAGCCCATCCCCTGCTGTTCTCCCTGCCCCACAGCATCAGCTCACTGCTCTGGGTGGTGGGGCTGCGAGCTCCTGCAGGCAACACAGCTGCAGAGCAGCAGGATGACCCAGTGTTCTGTGCTGTGCAGTGGTATGACTGGCTCGAGCTGAGCGGCATGGCTGCCTGTCCTGTTGCTCTGGGTGGCGCGGCTGTAGCGCTGTCAGCCACCCGTGCTCCGGGCAGTGTGGAAAGGGGGTTGAGAGGGTTGGATAGAGGGCAGGGGAGTTTGAGGTGGTGATCAGGGGGCAGGGGTGTGGATATGGGTTGTGACGATCAGAGGGTGGGGAACAGGGGGGTTGGATGGGGTGGGGTCATGCGGGAGGCAGTCAAGAATGAGAGGAGGGGTTGGATAGGGTGGCGGGGGACAGTCAGAGAACAGTGAGCCAGAGTGTGTGTGGATGGGGCAGGAGTCCCAGGCAGGAGGGCGGGCCACACCTGGCTGTTTGGGGAGGCACAGCCTCCCCTAACCAGCACTCCATACAATTTTGAAAACCCAAGGTGGCCTTCAGGCCAAAAAGTTGGTCCGCCCCTTGTTTATCAGAATAGCAAATGTCTGCCTCTTATCTTCTAGAGATATTAATGAAGCTTTCATGGAGATACTCTGCAATCCTCTCCATTTGCAGGGATGGCAGCCTTGTTTTTTCCTCCAGGATAGGACACTTTACCACACCACTCTGTCTTGAGTTTGGCTAGCACCACAGGCATTAAACAGGTTAACAGTCTAGGGGCATGGGCGACTTTAGGACAGCTGGGCTTTGTGCCTCTGTCACTTCAAGTGAGAGATCAGCCAAATATCATTGTCTGCAAGAACAGTGCCAATATATTTACTGTCATTTCCCTGTACCAAGGGAGGGGGCCAAACCATATAGCAACATGTGACATTATTTCCCCACCTTGCTCCCAGGCCACATTCACCATGGTTTTGAGAGAAGCCTGTAGCAAGCTTCTCCAAAGCTACAGGGTCAATTAAGGGCATTTGGGTGAGTCACAAAGGGAGTTTTGAGATCCCCCTCCCCTTTCTGTTGTGACTGTAAATCTAACAGTGTATCTATGTTTTTATCAGCAGCCTCTGGCACTGCGGCCTTGAGGGATCTCTCCCCACTTTACAACTGCTGAATATCTGACTCTGATCAGAATGAGAAAGAAGAGGACTAGGGCAGTGGTGTTCTGTGAGAGCCTTCAAGCCACAATTGTCTTGGACCATGATCAAAAATTTTAGCGGACTCTTTAGAATACAAAAGAGGAGGATAGACTGAGAATAGAGTGGCTGCTACATTGCTAGTGGGAAATGCACCATGACATAGTGGGGTTGCTCAGGCAACACATATAAGTTGCAGAGCATGGGTGGCCTATCATCCAAAGATCACACTGATCAACTTTTGCAGTCATTGAGAACTCCTTGGCTACTGCTCCTTTCACCCTCCAGCATACCACACGGCACTGTGGCATATATCCTCACTTCTACCGCCACACTGCAGGACAAGAACCTTAGCTACACACATGCAGGCCTGTGGGAGAAAAAAGAAAGAAAGAAAGAAAGAAAAAAAGACCACACACACAGGTTGGTGTGTATACAGCCACAATGAACTTCATTGAACTATTGCTTACATATATGGGCATAAATGTTTGCTGTTTATTTCTTTTTCACTTGGCACTGTTGGCAAAAGTTTTTAACCTTGTTTGTTTTTATTTGGATTTTATTGTATGCCAAACAGCAGTTAACAAAACTGAAGTTCAATTTCAGTAATAATGTGCCGTGATACTTCTGTATTTTTATGTCTGATTTTGTAGGTAAGTAGTTTTTAAGTGATGTTAAATCTGGGATATGCAAGACAAATCAAATTCCTGAAAGGGCTACAGTAGTCTAGA
This sequence comes from Dermatemys mawii, assembly GCA_007922305.1. Taxonomy (NCBI): domain Eukaryota; kingdom Metazoa; phylum Chordata; order Testudines; family Dermatemydidae; genus Dermatemys; species Dermatemys mawii. Next base: position 22,366,089 of record ML677366.1, read on the forward strand.
AAGGCTGAGAACCACTGCTCTACAAAAATACCATTAGCTACTTCAGTGACTGTGAAGACTCCATGGCACTGTAGGTGCTCTTTGGCCCATCTTGATTGCACAGTACTGCGTAGCAGGGTTGGAATTTGCTATCCACATTAGCGTGCATTCTTCATCAATAGCTACTGAGAGAAACTGAACCCATAACTACTACCTTTATTGTGATGACTACAGTTTATTGACAGTTCTAAACTGACAGGCATTTAAATGTCACAGCATACATACACCAGACCCTCGCTATAGCCTGAGTCACTATAGCATGGGTTTGCATACAGTGTGGTCATTGCCATGGATCCCAAATTTAAATTGGGATCCACGGCAACGCATCCCCCGCGTTGCTGCAGGACTGCACATGGATCCCAAGTCCTGTACTATAGCGAGGATCCGGTGTACCATCATTGCTTTCTAGACATGTCTCAACAGTGAAATGGGTATAATGTTTGAAATTAAGGATAGGTTTTTAAAAGTTCTAAGTACAGAGTAGAAAACATTCAAGAAAAAGGCTGTACCAGGGATTACATATTAGAGCAGCTTCCACAAAGAGCAGGTATTTCATCTAGCATCATGCTTTTAACTGAGAGTGCAATGTTTTCACAGCTTTGTTTTCACAGCTTTGCTTTCTCGATATTCCTATTACAGAAGGAATTCACACAAGGTATATTATAAGCCATCTAGAGCAGAATAGGGCACTTGGTTTGAAAACATTTAAAATCTAGCATAAGTTACTCAAGCAGTTTTAAACTACATCAGTGTAGAATAGCCAACATTAAACATCATCCTCTTCAAAATTTAAAATGTCTAAAATCTTGCATTGATCTTAGCTGGTAATGAAACAATGACTTGGGGTGAAAACATCCTGTTATTCTTGTGTTCTAATCACATTCTTATTTTCCCCTATTTGATTGGTCAAGAAACAGTCACCACTAAACCTAGCCAACAAATGCAGTTTCAAAACAGTATTAAAATAAATACTACAGCAAATCAAACAGCACAGTAATCAAAAGCATGACAGACTACATATTAAAGTCAATATGATGTGAATTACTAAGATCTTAGTGTGCACACAGTGTAAAGATAAGAACATAGCAGCCAACACCCAAGTTATTCCACTCTGCTATTTTTCTGATGTGCAAGTACTGAAAGTTCAAGTGAGAAAAACATACTAACAATTTAAAAGTTCACATTAAAGTCTGATGGAGAGCACAACAGAATAAACTGAGTTAGTACGTGGAAACTGGGGAGTTAGTGAGGGGTAGAGAACAGAATCTAGACTCAAGAAGTGTTCTGTGTACTGCAGTACACAAAGATAACCAAAGAATTGCAGAAAAAGATGACAAGAAGAAGAGAATAAACTAAGGATTCAGGAAGTGGCTTTACACAGCGATGTTTCAGGTAAGTAGATGCAGTGATCTCTGAAGGAGAGACACAATTTGCCTAATTTCACAAAGTCATAACTTTGCTAGACACTAAATTTCATGGATTTAGGATACTGGTTTTATGACTTATTACAACAATCTGCACTAGCCCCCTTTTTGTCCTCTGCAGAGATTTGAACTTGCATTGTAAAAAGACCATTCAAGGTGAGCTACTTATGCTAAACAATCTGTTCCACCTTGTGTTTAGTGGTGATAGAGAGAGAGTACCTTTCCCTGATAGCAAGCGTCTCAGGGAGGCTTCAGCCCAAACATCTGCACTGCAATTCTATGGCCCAACAACTTGAATCCCATGAGCCCAAGTCATCTGACCTGGGCTCAGACTCTGTGCCACTTAAAAAAAACCCGAACACCACCATACTGTAGGACTAGGGATCTCAACTTCAAATCAGCACAAGGGCCACATGGGGACTAGTACATTGGCCCAAGGGCTGCATCACTGAAACCTTCTCGTACAACGATACAAAAGTATAGTCAAAAATGAAGGAAAAAAAGAGGACTAATATAGTATGCTATTAAAAGTCAATGTATTAATTTTTTAAAAACTGTAATGCAAAAAGTCAGTGCTAATTTTGACAGTCATTTTATTTTTGGCCACTTAGCTGGCAGTGTTTTGCATCAACAAGAGCATCAATACTAGGTTTGATATCCTGAGATGAAACCAATCTCAGTGTTGCTTGCAAATTGTACCACATTCCATACAAAACACACACTAGAGAACGTTAAGACCACACAGTTAAGCACATGTGCCAAAATTAGGGTTGCACACACAACTTTTTCTCTGCCCCTTTGAGACTACGTGTTATCATGCAGTCTTTTAATTACAGGGTCATGTACAGTTTCTCATAATAAATATCTTTTCTCCACACCCTTAACTTGTATAGCATCTTACAGTGATTTTTCTACGTACTTTTATTACATTGACACAGTAGCCCAATATATGCTTACTAGAAGAGGACTTGCCACTTATACTTACCATGAATGGCTGAGTGAGGGTGGGCAAATGTGTGTTGTGATGGGAAGCTGTGTTGATTTGTGCCTGGGCTGTGTTGTGCTGGGAGATTTTGGTTGATTTGCGCTGGTGGCAAAGAAGAGGTGTGTGCTCGATTGAGGGGCTCTGTGTATTTGGACTTGCTGGTTGTGCTAATACGTGAAGGGACAGCTAGGCACAAGGGTGTAGTAGTCGGGCCAAGTAATCCACCTTTAAAATTGTTCAGTAACAGACTGCAAAACCCCCACTCCACCCCTTCCACGAGGCCCCTGCCATGACCCACCACTTCAGAGATACATTGAGCGCTACCTGCCAATCCAGCGGGTAGTGTAGCTGTATCCTAAATCTATCCAACACTTAACCTGTAGGGAGCTTGCATTCTGAAAACGAACACAGAAATCACAAATTAATAAGTGTTATTACTCAATAGGATTTTCCAAGCCTAAGAATGGTTAGAAAATGTTTCAACTGTTTCCCATCTGCAGCCAGAGGGTATGTATGTATTCATTCATAGTAACTAGATGATCATTACTGGAAATGAGAGAATCAGGAAGCAGAGTGCTGAATCTTCTATACAAACAGAAACCCTAGAGTTAAAGGTGACTTAGAGATCAATGAGATTTGGTACACATCTTATTTGCTTCTGTATTATCTATAAACACCTAGAAGTCTCCCTCAACCTTCCTTCCAAAAGCATTCTTGAGTTTGCTCAAGAACATAGCTCTTCGGTGCACTCAGTGACTGGAAAAATAGTGAAATAATGGTACTACGAAGTTTGACACTGGAAGCTGAGCAATTTAATGGAGGATGAACTTTTATTCAAGTGTTCAACCATGTTCATCTGAAATGAGTGACTGTTTAAGAGAAAAATGTTAGAATTAGCAACTCAGTTAAGATGAAGCTCAATAATACAAGTTCAGAAATTCTCCCCTCAAACGTTCTTGATTCTGCTGAAGACTAACTACACTTAACATTCTAGATTTGTCCAAAGTTTAAAAAAATTAAAATAATTCACATCTTTATACATCAGAAAGCAGCAAAAGGCAATGGGCACAAGCCATCTTCTATAAAAATGCTGAGATCACCACTGAAAGCTAAAAGCAGATGCACTGGTGACCGAAGACACAATTTGACCAACTCCCTGGCTCCACAGACAGATCACTTGTACCCGGTAAGTGCCCACAATGGGTGTAGCTGAACTAGCGTTAGAACACATGGGATTATTTTTAAACCCATTTCATCATTTAATAAATGGCTACTGAGTCCTCCTTATACAAAAGTTGTTGTTTTGTACTCTTTTCCACCAGTAGGATCATGATTGCAGCCATTCATGTGTTTAAACACAGTGTCATTCAGTCTTGCTCTGAACAGGGGTTAAGACAATGTAGTTAAAAAAACAAACAAAAAAACCCACCACACATTAGTGGCCACTTAGAGCTTTTACTACACCAGTGGAAAATTGTTGCCAAGCAGCTCTAGTGTAGTATCATAATTTTAAATATCATTCTGCCCATGTGACATGTAAGGAAGCAAGGTCATTTGACCCACCTGTAAAAAGGAAATCACCAACTAACAGTAAAGGACAGAAATTGAGTACTACATCAGACTGAAATTGATTAAACGCAATTAAACAATGTTATCTTAGCTGGAATTTTACCAAAAAGCCAGGGTTCACATCTACTCTTTCAAAAAAAAAAAAGCATTTGTTTGTAAAAGACTCAAGGTCTTTAACTTGAGGTTAGTGATCTTGGGCATTTAAATCCCATCTGAAAGACATCATTTCCAAAAGAAAAAAATGTCCCTTTACACCATACTGAGCCAACTCAGGGAAAGGGTGCCAACTCACTAAATGAACCTAATGTTCCCTGAAGGTATCCTAATCAAGCAAACTGCTTAGCTTGTAAGATCTGACAGTGTAATACTACTTTTCCATTACAAATCAATAAATGAAGTGGTAGGGTGAAAAAAGGTACTCAAACCACAGAAAGCTTCACCTGAAAGCTGGCATTCCACTGTAATGCCTGAGCAACCTTAAGCATGAACTACTTTTGCCAGGGCAAAGTAGTTTTGTAGGGTCCAGTTCAGGTCCCTTATCACACATCTATGACAGTACCCTCCTCCTCAGCCACTCCATATCAGAGGGCCTGCTCCCATGGGCATATATTGCTCATATATCCGAGAGACTCTTCATCATCTGGGAATCCTTCCTACAGGTCACTCACATTTTCCCCATTAGAAAGGGCCAGGATGCCAGCAAGAGAGCCAAAGGATAAAATAGAAAAGTCCCATCATCAGAATCAGATAGGACTAAAGATAGGAAATCTGACTCACCAACCAAAGTAACATTCTAGATGTGCATATGGTCCATGGCCCTCTAAAACTGCACAAGCCATATAGGCATAAGATAGTTATCACATCTCGAAGTCTTATGATTGGACTGGCATCAGTGTCTCTTGAGCTACAACAGTAACAATGTCAACTTTCTTTCATAAGTTATAATAGACTATGCCATTAAACCAGGGGTGGTCAACCTGTGCCTGAGAAGGAGTCAGAGTTTACTAGTGTGCATTGCCACAGAACCAAAATAACACGTCAACAGCCCCCCGTCAGTTCCCTCCGGCCCAGTGTCTCCCACCCATAAGAAGCCCCACTGATCAGCATCTAACCCTCCATCCCTGCGCCTCCCACCTGATGTGACCAGCTGTTTTGTGGTGTGCAGCACGCTCGGAGGGGAGGAAAAGGAGCATGGGTACAGCAGACTCAGGGGAAGGGTCAGGGGTTGTCGGAAGGAGTGGAGTGGGGCCAGGGGCAGAGCCAGGGGTTGAGCAGTGAGCACCCTGTAGCACACTGGAAAGTTGACACCTGTAGCTTCAGCCCTCAAGTTAGCACTTATGCAAGGAGCCACACATTAACCTCTGAAGAGACATATGCGCCTCCAGAGCTAGAAGTTGGCCTCCCCTGCATCAAACAATAGAATATTAAATGATCCTTAAAAATAAACTATAGTCAACAAAATTTCTCCAAACTTCCAGTGCCGTGTGAATGGACTCAGTACCAGAGGGCCAAGATTACACAACAGTGATCCTTATTTCCTAAACTTTTGCATGCATCTGCACTTTGAAATGATGACTCATAGCTTTGTAGTCCGTTGTATAAACTGAAAGTTTCTGCACTTAGTCACTGTGGTCCCCACAGTTTCTTATGTTCTCTCTCTCTCTCTCTCTCTCTCTCTCTCCCCCTCCCCTCAGTATTACCTTTTAAATAGGACTTGGGGGAAAAAAAAAAAAAAAAGATCCCAATGTCTCCCGTCATCCTTTAATCAATACTCCAGACTAATGGCTATAAATCAAATTATTTTAAAATTATCATAGCTAAGAAGGTGGCCTGTAACAAGCTATGATGCTATGCAGATATTTAATCCAATGCTGCAAGTATTGTGAACTTGAATTGTTGTAGGGGACTCAAAAAATAGTTTGATAATCCATTTGCGGCTCTGTCATCACTAATTCTGAAATAGAATATCAAGCCATGGAATCCTATGCATCTACTTCCATGCTGTTGCATAAAGTATTTTTACACAGATATATTGTAAGCTTTCGTCTCAGGTTCCAGTGATACTATGTTCACCACATGAACTTAACATCTCCGACTTGTAATGTTTTTAACTTCACTAGAGACTTGAATGACAGTTAGCTGAACAAGGCTGTAATAACAATGTCAATAGAAACACTCAGGTTTTAGTACTAGTGTCAGAAGATGACCACCAAACCATTACAGCAGGGATGGGCAAACGTTTTGGCCTGAGGGCCACACTGGGTTTCAGAATTGTGTGGAGGGCTGAGTAGGGAAGGCTGTGCCTCCCGCAACAGCCAGCCTGGCCCTGCCTCCATCCAACCCCCACTCACTTCCCGTCCCCTGACTGCCCCTCCCAGAACTCCTGACCCATCCCAAAAGAAACCCAAAGTCCTCAATCTGTGATGGATGTTGGGAGCCCAGAAGCTGCAGAGTAAAGTTGACATTGTCCGTTCTGAAGTGGACAAGAATGTCACTTTCACTCACCAGTTGCTTGCTGGTCTTGAGGAGGAAATTTTGTTTTGGAAATACCATGCAGCAGTGTTTCCAAAATGAAGTTTTCAGGTTTCTTGATTTGTGAAAGAGTGGAAGGGAGAAGAGTTTTGGTTCAACTCAAACCACTTTTTTTTAAAAAAAAAAATTTCAGTCCAGCTTGCAAATTGGAAAAAAGAACCCCAAACCAATTATTCCCTCAGTTATAACCACAAAGATGGGTCAGTAGGGCAGATACAAAACTGGAAAAAAAGTCACATGAGAATAAGCATCTGACTACCAAGTACACTTTGTCCCATTCTACAGTAACTCACACAGCTCAAGAGTCTTTCTTTCCTTAAAACTTAACACAAAGGTCATCTTGATGTTGAGATTAAGCAAGGAAAATTTTCAGAAAGTTCTAGGTAGGTGAAAAAAAAATGAGTGGCTTATAATGCATTTCCAATTCAATACCATCATTACTATTTTCTGGTTTATCAATAGGTACAGTACACTGTACCACGGACTCAAAACCAAAGCAATGCCAAAATTAAGGTTGCCTGTGAAACCTTAATTTGACATCCTTGTATATATGTGTTATGATGTAGTCTTTAATTACATGACCACATTTTTCCTCACAGGACTTCAGCCTCAGTGCACAAGTTGGAGCTACACTAGAGATGAATCAATGTTATGTAGTGAAGGCGACCCATGGGTTATTTGCTGCAGAAGTTGGAAGCCGTAAAGTGAATGGGGTAGAGGATTGCAGGAAAAGAAAGGATGGTCTCGCGGTTAAGGAAATTGAATGCCATCATGAAAAACTAGATTCTATGCCTGCCTCTGCCACCAAATTCCGTCGTGATGTTATAACAAACCACATTAACCAAGCTTTTCACAGGTGTGACTAATTGCGTGTCCCTCGATTTCTTGATGCATAACTTGAGACCCTAAGGTCTGATTTGCAGAAGTGTTGAGCACTTGCAACTGAAATCAGTGGGAACTTTCATTTGAACCTGTTAAGGCCTAAAAATCAGGTCTCGAATTGGGCACCCCAAATTGGTGGATACCTTCTGAGTTTAATCAGTGAAGTGTGCTCATATACTCCTGTGAAATGAGTGGATATTTTGAAAATAATTAATATTTGAGCCGCATTCAGATTCTGTCGGGGGTGTGCAGCAAAGAACTGCCCATAGGGAAATTAATAATTCTGTCTTCAGAGCAGGGTTTGGATAGTGTTAAGTAAATAAGGAATGGGCCACACATTAAACAACGAGTAGAAAAATACTGAATAACTGCTCATTAAATGAGCATTGTTTATGCTGTACACTGAATGAGGCCTGGGTGTTGTGGGGGGGGGGGAAAAATAGTATGTGATCATGTAATTAGACTTCATCATAATACATATGAACAAGGGGACCAACTTAAGGTTGGGTAGTTGTATGTGTAATTTCCCAGGTTTTTTTAAAAAAACCAAATTCCATCATGTATGTCATACTGACACCAAACTGATTTCAGCAAAGCTCAAACCTTTAATCAGTGTCTCAGACCTCATTCAATGGTGTAAGTGACCAGTAATAGGTGAGCTAATGTTTATGTGGACTTGCACTACAGGGAGATGAGATGCATACTTCACGGGTTTCACAGATATTTGCTGACAGCAGAGGAATGATGAGCCTCAGGAATCTTGAGATCCATCCTAGGCTCAGAAGGGCTGTGTGCGTTAGTGGGCAGAAACTCTTCTGTCCATTCCTGCAAGTTTGACCTCTTCAGGCTTGTCCCCTTCAACCTGTCTGTCCCACAACTGGCTCCTTGTCCCAGTTCTAGCCTCTACTGCTCAGACTTCTGATCCTAGATTCCTTTCCCAGTAAATCTCAGTCACACCCCTCCAGACTCCTCCATCCACGTCTCCCCCTTCCCAGTTCCATCCTACTCCTTCGCCCCATCTCCTTGCCTATGTAGTCCTAGTCCACAGCCACTGGTTTTGTTTTCAGTCCACCAACTCCCAGTTCCAGCCTTCCTTCCCAGGGTTCTCAATCATCCTCACTTCCCCTGGCTCCTTAGCCCTGTCTGTTTGTCCATCTAGTCCCAGTTCTTCCCCTGCACCATGGCTCCTTGTCAGATCCATCTTACCTCCTCTCCACTGGTCCCAGACTCCTTGTCCCGCCACATAGGCTGAGTAGTAGTGGAAGTAGTGACCTGCCTCAGGATTAGGTAGAGAAGAGGTTGAGCAGAAGAAAGTTATGTTGCTAGATAGAAAGAGGGGAGGGGAGGAGGTCTACTTGGCTTCAGAGAGATAAGTAATGTGTTGGGAGATTAATTTTTTCTTTGTTTATTTTCTGCTTTTTAAATTCTTTGGAACAGAGAACTCTGTTGTTTTTTGGGTCATAAAAACCTTTTAGCATGACAGCCCTGGCCAACATAAGAAGCTTCATGGCCAAGAAGTATATGCTAAGGAATGAGAAATTTAGATGTGAATACTTTTTGGACTTCATGAAATGTCAGATGTTCATACAAAAATACTGCAAATCGCAAAAGCATGAGCTTTTATGTAATGGAAGTCCTTTGAAAAGTGGATGCAAGATCTGAAATATGAAATGCATGAAAGCAGGAAGTGTACCATATTGTCCTATTACTAAACTGATCCCTGAAATGCAACATGAAGAGCTCAAAATATCTGCTGCCTTGGTACCAGAAGAGTTCTGTTTCAGAAATTTTGAAATACTCTGCAATTTACAAGTCAAAAAAGTGTCCTTAATTCAACAAGTCATCATCAGAAGTGCTCTCTCCAGGCTGAGTACACAGGAAAGTTTCTTTAACTAAATAGGCTATGAAGTTGTTATTCCTCTGGAATGAATTTCATTGTGTAGCCAGAGATCCATTTTCAAGGTTTTCCAGCAGGAGAGAAGGGAGACATTTTGGTTGAATACATATTTTGTCATATTCAGGGCAGGCTTCTTTGCCAGCCTTACTTCTGTAATATGACAATATATGTCTATATCCAGCTTGCAAGGAACAAACACTTCCTTTCTTCAGCATACACAACTCACACTGCGCCTGTAATGTCTAATTTAGGAAGTACTAGAAGTAAGCACCAGTTGTTACCTTTAACCTTCAATTTTAGAAGATTACTTTTAAACTATGCTGTACCAATTACATAAGAACGGCCCTACTGGGTCAGACAACTGGCCCATCTAGTCCAGAACCCTGTCTTCCAGTAGTGGCCAGAACCAGGTGCCCCAAAGGGAACAAACAGAACAGGTAATCACCAAGTGATCATCTCCTGTCGCTCATTCCCAGCTTCTGGCAAACAGAGGCTAAGGACACCATTCCTGCCCATCCTGGCTAATAGATTCATGGAGGACAGCTCCATCAGTGGCTGTCTAGTTATTTTTTTAACCCTGTTATGGTCTTGGCCTTAACAACTCCCCTGGCAAGGAATTCCACAAGTTGACTGTGCATTGTGCAAAGAAATACTTCCTTTTGTTTGTTTTAAATCTGCTGCCTATTAATTTCATTTGGTGACCCCTAGTTCTTGTGTTATGAGAAGCACTAAACACCACTTCCCTACCCTTTCGACATCAGTCATGATTTTATAGACCTCTATCATATCTTCCCTCAACCATCTTTTCCGAGATGAAAAATCCCAGTCTTATTAATCTCTCCTCATTTGGAAGCCTTTCCATACCGGGGCAGATTCAACTACCCAAAGCAGACATTAGAATTTTTTTCCTCCCATGTACTACTTCAACAGATTAAAGTGACCCAGTGATAGCAAATGCTTGACAAGTAAAAGTAAGAGAGCAATGCAAGACAAAGTCAGAAAGGCTGAGAGTTTGTGTGCCACCTGAAGAAAGCAACTCCCGCAGCCAAGGACCCTTGATCAAGAACTGCACCAGTACTAAAGCAAGCACATTTAAGAAAGATCAGCAGGATTACCACTACCCTGGTAGAGAGCCAATAATGTTTCAGTCTGTACACAAATTTACAGTTCCAAACCATCACCTAGATTGCACCCCTTAACCAGTCAGTAATTCCAGAGCACATATTTAGTGTGCATACAGCTTCCCATTTCAAAAAGACAGGCTGGACTCCTTTTTCTGCACTAGATAAAGCTTCTGAGTCATTCTCAAAAAGGGCAAGCAAAGTACACTGTAAAAGAAAGTTCCAGCTAGAGGTAGAAAACGCATTTGAAAACATTGTTTTCTTTAGCTCAAGGCACAGATTCTGCAGAGCACCCACAGAAAAAAAATTAGTAGGTGCTTAGCACCCACTAGCAGCCAACCACCTCCCCATTCCCACCTGCCTGCGGCCCCCACAAATTAAATCCTCCCTCCTGGCACATCCTGCATGCCACAGAACAGCTGTTCAGCGGCATACAGGAGGCACTGGATGGGTGGGGAAGAAGCAGTGGCAGGGCGCACTTGGGAGAAGGGGCAGAATGGAGTGGGGCCTTGAAGGAAAGGGCATAGTGGGGATGTGGCCTGAGGTGGAGCATGGGTGGGAAGTAGAGGGGTGGGGTGGGAGTTTGGGAGAAAAGGTGGGGCAGGGTCTGGGGCTGAGCAGGGAGTCAACATCCCTGGAGAAAATCAGAAGCCAGCACTTGTGGTTCAAGGTTAACAAGTGGAGTAAGAGAAGATATGTTAACAAGATTTTTAAAACTATACTGAGACAGTAACATTTGCAAAAAAATTATCTGCACACTTGTCATTTTCCTATTCAGTCAGTAGTGTAATACTAAGTAGATGAGGGCAAGAAATGGAGAGACAGATTTGAGATGCAATATCTAAGATTACTCATGAAAAAAACATTAAAAACAACACTAAGATTATAAAGTCAAACATTCAAAATGTTAGGAAATGCCAGAATTAAGATGATTTCTGTAACTTTAATTCAGTCCCATTGTGTGTATGCATCATCATACATTCTTTGATTACATGATCACATACTACTTGTTCCACAAAACCCTGCCTCATTCAGTGCACAAGACAGACTAACTGCTGAGTCAAATCAGGGCTGGGTAGTAAAGGAGGCTATTGTCTATACGACACCTTTATCATTTGCTGAAGAAATTGGAAGGTGTGTAGTGAATAAGGCAAGGGATTACAGGAAGAGAAACTACTACCTAAGGCAGTTGAAACATGCCCTAGAGAAGTGCATTTCCCTGTTTCTGCCATAAAGTTCTTGTGTGATGCAAGAAAATTATTTAAACCAATCTTTTCACCGGTCATTAATGATGTGTGCCTCATTTTCTGGATGTTCAATTGAGACCATGGGTCCAATTTTCAGGAGCGATGAGCACACATAGCTAGAACTGAAGTCAATGGCAGCTGTTCTTTAACATATACATGCTATATAATGCCAAGTACTCTTTTTAAAAAAAAAAAATCAAAAAAAAATCAAGCTCTATGCCTCCAATTGAGCATCCAAAAAAAGTCAGTGGATACTTCTGACCTTAGTCTCTGTGCCTTAGTTCCTCCATCTGTAAAAATGTGGATAATACCACTCCCTTACCTCAGAGGGGTTTTGTAAAAATGAATTAATGTTTGTCAATCACTCAAATAGTGGCAAAGGTTGCAAGATAACCATTTACATAAAGCATACATATGTTATGATACGCAAAAGATGATCAAAGCCAAATATAAAATATACCCTGTTGGCTCAAAGAGAACACTCAAGGCATTTCACACGGGACACCAAAGTGCTTGCCAGTGGAAACAAATTTTAATCACTACACACCCGGGGGAAAAAACGTTGAGTTCATTTTTTCTTGGCAAAAGTGTATGCTACCAGCAGTCCCTCAAGAAATTAGTTCCCACTCATATTTCACAGGTGTATTACAGATGGGGTACCACTCTTGTGTACTAAGTTTATCCACCACTCAAAAACTTTAAGAGTCTTACCTTCAACTGAAGCAAAGTGATAGATAAAGAGTTCACTGACAAAGAATCATGAAGCATTTGCTACTACATTCCTCCCAAATAGCCATTATCTACATCCTGCCTACATATGAGCACATATGTAACACAGATGTTATAACCACCTGGATATATTACGCTCTTCATTATTACCTTCAGGTTGCAAACTCAGAACACAAGTTTATAAAATCAGCCCTTGTTACCCAGGAGTTAAAATTCTAAGATAACACTACCCAAACAAAATGCACAGCCCAAACCGCACGTTTCTTGTCTCCCTCACCCTCGCTATACATTGATTACAAACAAGCATCAGTTTAGATTATTGGAACACTGGTAGATCTAGGAAGTATCCTACAGCTTTCCAAGAGAGAAGAACAGGTTTCAGATTTCGTTCAAAGAGGTAAGCAAACCACAAACCATTCAGCACATGCGGTTAATTTCTCTTATCCAGGCAATCACTGAGACATCTACCGACAGCAAATTCTGTTGCCACTAGACGAGGAAGTTACCAGGTTACGAACCCAAGCACCTCGCTCGAGGGGCCATCGCGGATGACAGGACTACCCAGCAGCCAGCGCCCTCTGGGCAGGAAGCTGGGAGACCTGCTGCCCCGTTCAGAGAGGGAGACAGGCACATCTGGGTACCGAGTGCTCCTACCGCCGCCAGAGCCCAAAGAAAACTATTACAACAGCGGCAAGATGGGTCACATCCCATCCGCTAACACGTAGGTTTCCGCCAGCCCCGAGAGAGCACCGCACAGCCCCAGCCCACTACCAACGACAGCCACAGCCTGGGCTACACCGTCCGGCACCGCTGAGGCCGGCACAGGCCGGGGAGGACCCCCCGGGCCCCCACGACAGGGACTCAGTCACAGGCCCTCATGCCAACAGAGGAGGCCTGTCAGGGGGAGGGTCCGGGCACCGCGGAGGGGAGCGGATGGAGGGGACGAAAAGGAGGTGCCGCCCGCTTCCCCTCCAGAAAACGGGCAACCTGGGGCCGCGCGACGAACCTCACCTCCTCGCTCGGCAGCCCGACCACCTCCACGGGAGAGGCCGCCATGGGCGGCCAGGCAACGGTATCCTGGACCAACGGCCACACCACAGACGCACCTTCCTCCCCACGGCTGCCTACCCGTGTTTACACTCTGTCCCGCCCCGCCCAAGCCCCGCCCCAGCACACAGCGCGCGCGGCTACAGCCGACAGATCGCGCGTGCGCGATCTCTCGATCCCAGTCTGGTCCTCCGCCCCTGGAGACAGATACTCCATCTGATTGGTTAAGAGGCCCCCCTTTGCCCCGCTAATAGAGATAGATCCACCTTCTGATTGGCTCAGAGCTCCGCCTTCCCTCCGCCCTTGGAGACAGATACGCCTTCTGATTGGCTCATAGTCCCGCCTTCCTCCCGGCCTTGGAGACAGATTCCCCTTCTGATTGGCTCAGAGCTTTAGCTTCCCTCGGCTCCGGGACACAGATACTCCTTCTGATTGGCTCATAGCTCCGCCTTTCCGCTGGCTCTGAAGACAGATACATCGTCTGATTGGCTCAGAGCCCCGTCTTCCCTCCGCCCTTGGAGATAGATACTGCTTCTGATTGGCTCAGAATCCAGTCTGCCTTCCGATCTTAGTGACAAATACCCCTCCAGGTTAGCTCAGTAACCTAAAGCCCCCTTAAATGCTGAGGTGCGCCCTCCACAGGTCAAAGGGTGCAGCGTCTCCCTGCTGTGCTCTGGGTAGCCGTGGAGATTCCCGCGGCGCTGGCCCCGCGATCCAGGCTACAGGTACAGGTGATGGTTAAACGGGAGCGGCGCACTGTGCCAAGCAGGCAGGGAAGGGCCATTACTGGCGGCTGGGACTCCTCGCTGCTTTAGCCGTTCCAGGTACAGTGCCAGCCCTAAGGATTCAAAAGTCATCAGATTTGTCCTAAAAATGTGAGACTGGTTTAACAAGTATGAACTGTACTAATAAATAGGCGTGGCCTTCGTCTTAGACATCGTCTGCCGCTGCAGATGGTGAGTTTTCGAGTCACATTGTCAAGTTTTTCTCTATAGTCACAAGGTTCGACACATTTTTTTTGGGTGGGGGGGGGAGATTAATAGGAGGACAGTCCTCAGGTAACAAAATGATTTCAGCACCTGAGGACGTCACAAAAAAACAAACCACCTCCAAATCACCAGACTTATGAATAACTTGCAAGATTTGTCATCAGTGATATAGGAAAAGGACCAAACATATTACCTGTATATACTGAAGCTCTCCCCCAGTTATAGGGGAGATAGTGCCATGAGCTTCAAATAATGCACAGATGCTAGAGGAAGTTATCTCCTCCTCCCACAGACTAAGAGAAGGGTTTTGAGAAATAGGGGAGGAAATAAATAGCATGAGACACAAAGATCCAAAGTAGATTTAGTAACTTGAATTTGAAACCAAAATGATGGGATCGCCCTTGAACATCCATAGGTAAGGTTGACCAAAGCTTTCTGTTTTTTCAAAATATTCTAAAATCCACATGCATAGTCAGATTGACCTGAACATTTCTATGACCCTGGGTAGAATTTGTGGTGGAAATTTGGGGTCATTTAATAGAGTGATCTCTGAGATACAGCCTCCCTATGTCCTCCTCCCAATTATGTGTTTTTAAAATTGTTTGTTTCTTATAACCATTTTTGCACACAGCCTTAATTCTGCCCTCCTTTGCTGCCGTAAGGAGTCCTTCACCTGGTCATAGTACCATATGCCCCGTAACACCCAAAGGTCAGCTAGGAGGGTGAAGAAGAGCAGTTCTGGAGAAACTAAATTGTTAATATTTTAAAAGAGCTTTCAGACCCTGTAGTTGCAGCTGCAAGCTTCCCATGGTGGCAGTGTGAGCTCAAGCAATCTCCTTCTCATACTACCCTTTAGACCCAATCAGGGAAAAAAAAAAAAAAGAGACAAGGAAGAGTGCAACTAGTTATCAGACACCACTTTTGTTTTCTTTGGTATTGTCTTGGATTTCAGATTCCCCTGTCTGATTATTAATTCATAATGCTTCTATCAAAGAAACTCCTCATATAACCAGGAATATGTTTTTTTCATATTTACTTTACATTATATTCACCTCCCTAGTAACAAGGTACTATAGACCTACTACACCACACAATTTTTAAAGGGCCTGTTATATCAGCTGTCTTACTACATGAGATCTCTACACCAGCATCTAGAATATTTGCTGCTGCAGCCAATGGCAAACACAAAAACACCACATCAGTGTGTACAGAGGGCACATATTTGCCTGACTGCCTGCTTGGTGCATGCAAAGATGGCTTTCTGCATGTGCAAAAAGGGCACCTATTACAGAGCTGCATGTTTGGAGGCCCAAGGGGTCTCCTCTTTTTCATATAAAAATGTCAGAGGGACTTTTCAAATTAGCTTTGGGCAGTGGTTTTCACCTTTTTTCATTTGTGGACCCCTAACAGTTTCGAATGCAAGCATGGATCCCTTCAGAAATCTTATGGACCCCCAGGAATCTACAGACCCCAGGTTGAAAATCTCTGTTTTTAAGGGGGAGAGGCTAATTTTAATATTGATTTGAAAATATTTCATTTCTATGAGAACACCACAATGGTTGTGGACTAGATTCCAAGATGAGTAGGAAGACAGTGGAATAGTTAGACGACGGGACTAATGTGGTCACACTTCTTTTTGTTTTTGTTTGTTTTGCATGGGTGACACATTGGGCAGTGGTATTCAGCAGATGCTGGACTCTGACAGTTGAGATATTGGGACGTCATAGAAGGGAACTGAGTTACTCAAGCTGAAGACGAATGAAGAAATTGATGTTTTCAGCAGAGATAGAGGGTAGGGAGTTGCACAGAATTACCAAGGCTATGAACATTACAGAGACAAGGTGGGTGAGGTAATATTTTTATTGAACCAATATCTGTTAGTGCAAGAGACAAGCTTTTGATTTCCAGAGACCTGAAGAAGAGCTCCATGTAGCCCAAAAGCTTGTCTCTCTCACCAACAGACATTGATACAATAAAATATATTACCTCACCCACTTGTCTATCTAATATCTTGAGACCAATATGGCTACAACTCTGCATACAAGGAGTGAAGGAGGGAGATAAGCGAGATGGAGTTGTGTTTCAGGATGCTGCTCTTCTAGCTGGAAGACAATTAACTGAAATAAGTTGTGATGAAGTTACCAGTTTATTTGATTACAAAAAGTCTGGATGAAGGTCAAAAGTTACATGCAGTTGAGTATAAAAGTGGTAGTTTATAAGAAATAAGGGAGCAGAAAGATAAATAGTTCAGAGGGAATGATGACTCCACTGACAAAACAGAGAAAAAGCCACTGCCCAGAGATGAAAAAGAGCAATGGGATAGTTATGAGAGGAACCATGACTGCAGAGAAACTGAAGTTGCTTGCATAGCTATGCAAATATTCCAAGAGGATGGAGTAGTCTGCAGTGTCAAAAGCTGCACTGGGATGAAGGAGAATGAGGAGAGAGAAGACATTAATAGCAGAAAGGAGTTACCTGTATTTAAAATCTAATTTTATATTTATAAGCTAAAGAGTTTATAATGGTAAATTTAAAATTATTAAGCTCTCTAGACAGAGATCAGTTTTGACTTTGTGTTTTTTCATCCCTTGTATTTCAAAAGATATGAAATACATTTGTCAGAATAGAGGTGACTGGAGAAGACATGCCTCCTCTAATATAGTTCAACAAGCATGTTTCCTCAAGCTGCCGTAACAACTTCTATACTTCACATGCATTCTAATCATGGAAACAAAATGCTATAGCTATACCATAATTACAAAATGCCAACAAGTAACGACATGTTACATTTCAAACCAACTGTTCACCGCAGTTGCTGAAATGCTGAAAACTCCAGGAATGAGACTGCAGTATCTTTAGCACCTTACATTTTAAATCAATCCTTAGTTTGTGCTGATTTCACCTACACCATGCATGAGTTCAGAAAACAGGTACAGTAAGTAAAACTGGGTCTCTGACAAACTGAACAGGAAAAGCAAGGAAGAACTGAGCCCTAACAAACTCAAGACATAATAAAACCATAAGTAACCTTGCCGAGATAGCAATTTATATGTAGTTTTAAGTCTTCACAAGTTTCATCTTACCTCTCTAACCACTACTCAGAAACAATGGTTACATTTTTTAAAGAGCACAGTTCAGATTACTGCTGTTTTTTAGTCCCTTGAAGATTTCAGAATATTTCATCACTTACTACACTTTAGTGTTAGAAATATTCATCCCAGATTGTCCTTTGTTCAGTTTCATTTCATTTATCCAAGATGAACTCTTAGACCATGTGTGACAGAGTGGCAAGATTCTACTGTTACCCATGTCTGTCAGCAGCGTATTGGGCCCCAGCAGGGAGCTATAGGTGAATCCCCTCTTAACTCTTCAGAGCAGTAGTCAGCATTCAGATGGGAGCACTGAGGTTGGCTTTACCCAGGTGAGAGTGGACACACTGCCATGTCATACTTGAGGGCATCCCACTCAACTGCATCTACATTGGTACTATGTTCACTCATGTGAGGTGTTGGGAATTGTTTGGGATATACCCATGGTTGTTTGTGCTGTAGTAAGCTATGCTGCTCTATGATATTTTCCCAGTGAATTGTGGGAGAATTTGTTTGTCCTTTTGGGCACATAGGGAGAATTATGGGAAGGCACTGGGGTTCAACCAGCACTGGAGAAGTTTAGCCTGCACCCACAGTGAAAAGTGGATCAGTTACCAGCCCAAATGTAAGCAGTACTCCAGGACAAGAAAGCTAGCATAAGTGTAAAGCATGAACACACCTGGGTCAGATGTTTGTATGTGTGGATGGGAGCCAGTTAGGGACAACACCAAGCAATCAAGTTAGCTCATAGTGAAGACAAGCCCCCAAACTCCACCCTGAATATAAAATAGGTGGGAATCGCTCTAGAATATAGGAGCTGAAGTCTGGGATGAAAGGATCCTAGGTTGGGAATTTATGGTAGCCAAGGACGAATGATGCAAACACCACCTTGTAGGATATCTAATGAAAGCTGGTAGTTAGCTATTTGAGAGGTATTCTGAAATATATACATACCTGCAAAAATATAAAATTGGAGAGAGAGACCTGGAAAATCAATCTCCTTAATACATCTAATGTCCTGTCAAGCCATGTTTCTCATTTAGGAACCCAGGAATTACCATGGGGAGTCAGAATAGGGGTCCACCTAAGCCAGTATTCTGTCTGAAAGTGGCCAGCTTCAGCTTCTTCAGTGGAAGAAACTGTATTGTAGGCAGGTGTGAGACTGATAACCTGACCCAGGGAAACTTCCTACTAAACCATGGTAGAGGTTAGCTTATGCCCCAAAGGTTGTAGGTTTATATCCTTTCCAAAGCTATTGTTTAATTTTTATGCTGAATATTCTTATTATTCATATGCATGTGAAATTCCTTTTTGAAGCCTGCTAAGCTCTTGGCTTCAATACTATGTGGCAATGAGTTACAGTCTGTGAAATGTTTCCTTTTATTAATTTTGAATCCCCCCCCCTTCAATTCATTGACAGTCCCCTTGTTCTTGCACTTTAAAATAGGGTGAACAGAAGATTCCCATCTACCTTCTCTGCACCATTCCTTACTTTGATTACTGTTATGGCTTTTCTTATTCATCTCCAAAGGTTCCAGTTTTTTTTGGTCTCTCCATGTTTTTCTACCGCTTCAGTTTTATCTCTTCTGAGACGGAGTAACCAGACCTGAACATTATTCCAGATAAGTGCAAACCACTGATTCCTAGTATTAGTCTCCATTCCACTCCTTATACATCCTAATATTTCATTTGCATTTGTTTACTGTTGCAGTACATCAAGATCTTCAATAAGCTGTTCACAATGATGCCCAGGTCTTTTTCCATAAGCAAGTCACCTTGCATTTGTTGACATTGAATTTCATCTTTCTTTGTGTTGCCCATTCACCCTCTTTACTCAAGTCCCTGACATTTCTCACAATCTTTTCAAATCTTAACACAAAATGATCTAGATTTGTCCTCTTCAGATTTTGCCATCTCACTGCTTGCCTCCTTTTTCAGACAACTGATAAACTGAACTACATTGGTCCCAGTATATAATCTAGTTACACTCCACTGTTAACTTTCTGACATGATGAAAACTGATCATATATTCCTGGTCCTTGTTTTCTGGTTTAGCAAGGTTCTAATCCAAGACAGTACTTCATCTCTTACACCTTGACTACTTAGTTTCGTTAGTAACCTCTTCGGAACTTTATCAATGGTCTTTTAAAAGTCTATCTGAAATGCTGTCCTTTATTTGCTATTTTACTAACACGTTCTTCCATTGCAGGAGCCACGGTAGTTAGATTTAGTTGAACATTTCGACTTCAACCCATTCACCAGGTTCAGTTTAAGGTTTACCAGGTCTTTAATTCCCTGGCTCTCCTCAGTGTCTTGTAAAAATACAGCAACATTTCCTGCCTTCCATTCCTCTGGTTTAGCATCTGTACTGGATATATAACATGGAGCAAAATGCTTAAATAAAAGCTCTCTGGTATTTATTGTTCTCTCACATTTAAGGGAACTCATAGTGCAAATTAAGGTCCCAATCCTGCAAAGATTTAACCACGTGCTTAATTTTAAGCACATGAGCTAGTCTCATTGGGACAATTCATGTGTTAAAAGGTAAGGCTGCAAACTATAAATGTTTGCAGGATCAGAGCTTTAAGATGTGACTGGATATTTTAGTGACCTTCTTTATACAAATCAGAAAGGTCCTTATTTTGTCAACATCAATGTACCCATATGATTGCTAAGAAAATACTCAACAAGACAGTCTAATATAAAATGTTTTTATTGTTTTTGAAAACATTTAAAAAACAATTTTTGAGCACTTTCAATAAAAAAAATAACTGAAATGCTACTGCAATATTCAACTACTGTAGTTTCAGCAGTACAACAGACAACAAAACACTGGGGGCGGGGAATCGGATTTCCTGCACTGAATGAAAACGTAGAACAGGGATATTTCTTTCCTTATGGTGCAGTAAAGAAAGCACAGTATAGTACAAGACTATTATATGAACCTCAGATGCACTGCACAAGAAATGCTTTCCTTCTTTTCAGTTCAGAAGTCAGTGCTTATTGCAATTATTTGCAAATTCTTTACTTCATGAATTCTTATCATGATAAAATGGTACAAAAATGTTTTTCAACACCAGAACAATAAAAAATAATCCAAGAAAGGAACATATTCAACAATAACTAAGCTAAATTAGTAAACATAAAAAAGTAAATTACTTGTGAATAACTATGCTTGCCTGGTTAACACAGAACCAGTTTCAATACAGCAAAAGAATAAAAAAAATAAAGTGGTTACAGGAATATACCTAGTACTGTACAAGATAAGTCTATAACACTCATGCACGTCTTGTGATCATGTATTAACATGGTGAAGCAAACTAAACTTAATTTCTTCCTGCTGTAATATTCTCACGTAAGAGAATAAGAAATAGAAATATCTCATTGAGATCAATGCACATTGCTACATAAGACAACTTCATCTGTCATTTTTATGACATTTTGCCTTTTAATAATGAAACACATTAAAAAGTTTTTATCTGTGGGCCGTATTGGTTGCATTTATCCTAAGGAATGTGCCTGCCACAGGTTCAACAGAAATTTAGTGCAATATATGAACCCCAGAAAGTTTGCTGGACTAACCAACCAAATTTAAAGTGTTTGCTGCAATACTGTACATGGGGTACAAATTCACTAGTCTTTATACTTTAGCAAAATATGCTATCAAAATAATTTCATTATTTTCTCATGTTAGTAGGAAGCCAGTAATGTAAACAAGGGGTCAGAACTGTCTCAAATTATTATTTTTGGAGTATCTGACACAGACAGGCTTCCATTAGCTAGAATCACAGAGTTTTCCTTTGGGTATTGCATACTTTGGTGTGCAGTAGTGCTCTGTCTCAATGTACAGTAAAGAAGTAACTAGCACTAAGAACAGGGATCTAACAGATTATTAATTTTAACAGCAAACACACAAACACCAATAAACTAATACATACCAATGTACAAAGCTGTGAGCTAACCTAGCACCATTAATTGATGTGAAAATGTTTTACCTCATGCCTGGTAATTTAATGAATCCTTATTGAATTAAACACACATTTGCTTTAAATCCACTGATTAAATAGTATTCCTATTTGCCTGCTAATTAAGTTAAAGGAAAACTTTCTGCTAGGCCCCCAGGTAGCATTTGCATTTAAAAATATTTTTAAACATATATTTAAAAAACCTTCGGTGATGGCTGCATAATTTAGAAAAAGTTGGTTTTTAAATTTACTTTAGCTGTTCTGAGAAATGTTCTTAAAACACACGAATTTGGAGGGGACTAGTTGTATTGAGCTATTGTGCAATGCTAGCAGCACAGAGGCGAGGGAAGAACACCATGCACATACACAGAACACCATAATACCAGTGCAGATGTTCCCCCATATATATGCCTTCCCTTGTCATCCCCCTATGTTAGGCCTGCTGGAAGTGCAGGTTAATATATGCACAGTGTTGCTGGCACTTGATACAGGATCGGATCTGTGGGGTGCTGAGCATCTCAAAAGACATCAGTTCAAGATCCGTGTTGGGCAACTTCTTTCAAAAAAGGAGACTCTAATGTGTATTTATTGGTAGAAATCAACAGAACCTGGAAATAATCAAACCCAAAGCTTAACATATAGTAATACTTCCCCAACAAACTGGAAAAAACGTGCAAGCCCCTCTTAAGGAAACAAAAGGAATGAGGGGCATGAACTCTCTCTAAGATCTGCTTCACGTGGAATCAGGTGCTGCAGCAGGGCACCACTGTTTGTCCTTCATCAGAAGAGCTCACATGCAGGGGGCTGCCTTAGTTCAGTGCTTTTATCCCAGGGACAAGGAGAACCAATGATGTACTAGCATCTGGACTGCTAGTGTAGCAGCACCATAAAAATGAATGCTGTGAAAATCAAATACTGGAGATTTCAGATCATTAGCAGAAATGCAAGAAATTGCCAAAACACATTTCAAGAGCTCAAAATCTGGTCCTCTGTTTCTCATTTGCCAAATCTAGATGGCAGCATTCTGTTTCTCTCCTACATGAACTGATGACCTCACAAACCTGTAATGTGACACCCTGCTTTAAGTTCTACTGATGTCATCAGTCCATAGGAGAAATAACAAACCCCTTACAAAGCTCCAAGAACGATACTACAAAGCTATTTCCCTGCCTGGCATCTCAGTGACACTCCACATGGGGGTCAGTTTATCTGTGCAGTTCCCCTTTGTAGCATTAGGGCCTCAGCTGGTTAAGTACTTTTCTCTGTTCATTATTAGAGATTTTTACAATACTTGAATTCTTCTTTTACTTTTAATGACAAGGGTTAAAGTTTTCTAAAGCACCTAAATGACTTAGAAACCTAAATCTTATTGACTGTCAATGAGCTTTAGGATCCTTAGTACCGAAGACAATTTTGAAAATGGGACATAAGCACTTTTGAAAATTTTACCCAAAGAGTTCATGTGTCTTGCTGCATGTTTGTAAAGTGCCTGGTAACATTATGGCTCTACAGAAGTTATTTTTAATAGTTATCAGCCAACATCAGAACATTTTTATCATCTTCTTTATTTTCAGGAGGCACAGAAAGGGGCAGCCTACTGAAAAATACAGAGGAAAAACACCTTCGTCTACCCCCTAGGTTAGAATAGATGGGTTTAGTAACCAATCTTAAACATAGTAATATCTTAATAAGCTCATGCAGCCATTCTACTGAAAAAAGAAAACAAATGTCATGTCACCTCCTCTAATTCAGATAAATAATAAAACAGTAACTATCATTTTCTAATATACATATGTCTACTTTTATTAAGCCTCAGTGCTCAGAATCTTTTATCATGCATTTTAACCTCATATTAAAATCCAACATTTAAAGTGAAAACTAAAACAACATTAAGGAGAGGTCATCGATATCTATGGCTAAAAACACTAAATATATATATTTAAAATAAAATTTTAGTGCATTTTTCTGTTTCCTTGATCGTTCCCATTGTTTTCTCCAATCTTAGCCCTTCATCATAGATGTAAATGGTGCCACAGACATTTCTCAAGGTTCACCACAGTACTGCAGCTCTGAGTAATGCTCAATGACACAACACCACTTGTATGCCCTTCATCAAGCTGTAACCCCCCCCCCCCCATCAACCCACCTATTTGTCTACAGGTCCCACACATTTCTGACTTGAATAACACAGGCCAATATCAAACATCTCCTCAGAAATAGCAGGCAATACAAAGTACTGAATCTCTAGTAACATGTACGTTGGATTTAAAACCCTCTCAATACCTCCATTGAAGTTGTGAATGCTGGTTTTCAATCACTTTGTATATATATTTTTGCTACAATAAGAAATGCTATTAAGTGGGAACCCTATAAAATTTAAATTCTAATACTGGCTCTTCAATAGCCTTCAGAAATTTATTTAAAATTGAAAAGCCTGCCTATTCCCAGCTGAAGAATAAGCGACTTGTACAGCAAACTATTTTTTTAAAATGCCACAATTCTTAGCAAGTGTTTCTGCTGCAGGAGGCACTTCCATTAAGACAAATACAATACGTCTGTCTTTCAGATACAGTGTGCTACATACATATTATTAAACAAATTTAACCCAACATTTCAACAGCAGGATGGTCCTTACTCTCCATCCACTCAAAACCTGATGTAGTCATTGAGTTAATGGATTCATTGCAGATTTGTTGAAACAAGGGGTCGTTCTTTAATTCCTCCAGTGTAGCATCGTCATCTTGTCCCTGCTGACGACCTGGATCAAACAGTAGATTTGTATCTAAAGTATTCAGATCATTAATGCTGCCTGAGAGGTCGGAAGACAACCTGATGTCGCTGGAAAAGACAGATGCAACGTTATTGAGATCTGACACCACCTGATTCACCAGCTGCTGATTGGTTTGCAGATTGTCCTCCTCTAAAAAGTCTTTTACAGTGCTGCTGAAATCTAATTGCTGTTCTCCAATTTCTGATTGTGCTTGGTTATCTCCAGAAGAAAAACTCATCTGATCGGTGCTGCTGTTTTTTGTGAGGTAACTTGGTGTTTGGAATTCATAAACTGAAGTGCTGGAATTGATCATATTTTGCGGGTTGGCACCAGGAAAAGTGGTGGATGTTTCTAAAATCTGAGTGAGATTCATCCTCGCTGTGTAATTTGAAGGCATGTTGTTCATTCCCAAACCTCTCACTGCATCATCGCTATCAGAATCAAGTTTGCTTAACAACACATTTGTTATTTTTTTAGTGTTTGTTTGTTTCTGAAGAGACGGGAAGGCTGTCTGCATCATGACAGTCAAAGGGACCGACTGACTCCTTTGAGCTATATTATTGGCACTAGTGTCTGCATGAATATTTGTGAACACATTGTGAACTTCAGGTGTCACTGGACTTCCGAAAGGGGTCAAGTTAGAGCGTGGTATATTAGAAACTGGATAAACAGTGCTTCCACTAAGATTACGTTGGCGATGGACAGCAGGGCTTACACTCCGGCATCTGAAACTGTTATTGAGAGAGGAACTTGTTCCTTTGTTGTCAAGTGGGGCAGGAACGGCAAAGCCTTCCTGCTTGTTGGTGCTGTTTACAGAGGCTCCCTGATGTGATACAGGTGACACAGGAGTCACACGACCAAAGTGAGTATCATGGTGCCGGGACTGAGACTGATATGACTGGCCAGGAACTGCAAAAGCATGAGGTTTCCTGAAACGGTCTTCCACTAGCTCCTGATAGCTTGGAAGAATGCCATGATTTGAAACTGATGAATTAGTGACTCCACTGTACCCGTTATTCATCCACTCAAGTTTGGTTTTATCAGGGTGAGTAGCCATAGGTCGCTGCATTGGTTTCACAGGGCTACTCGAGACAATGCTGGCATCATGGTATGCCATACTGGAGCTTATTGGAGTAAATGCAAAAGGATTTCTGCATTCCACAGGACTAGGAGGGACACTGCTGCTGCAGTTTGAATGTGGTGTGCCAATGGGTGTATGCCGGCTACTTCCCAGAGCACTGTCTACAGGAGTAGTCTGAGCCAGTCGTGAGCATGGGCTCTCTCGTGACACACTCTGAGATCCAGTAATCATTTCTGATGTGGGTGTTGGGGTTGGAGTCGGGGTAGGTGTGGGAGTCGGGGTAGGTGTAGGAGTGTGAATTGGAGTGCCATTGTTGTGGATTGAATGGTAGAAGTGAGTATTGCTTGGGTGAGATGACATTGGAGCTCCTTGAGCTGCTGTCTGATTCTGCAGTGCCATTCCCAGACAACTACCATAAGGATGAGAACTGTTCATTGACATTTGCTCCTCCATGAGCACCAGTTCCTCCACAATGCTGTCCTGTGTAAGGTCATCATCAAATGAAAAGAAGTTTTCGTTTGACTGAGGGACTGTATGTTCGAATTCTTTTAGCTCAGACTGCAAAGGTAACGGTAACTGATTTGAGGACTGTGCTTGTATTTGACCCAAAACTGATTCTTGGATCTGGCTCTGTAACTGCTGGCTGTATGTATCTTGCTCTATTCCTTCACAGTGCACTGGCTCCCATACAGATTCCTGTAAATCATTAGAGCCAGACTGTCCTGCAGTAGTCATAACACTGATATCTTGCTGCTGTTCAGAGTTCACAGATGTAAAGTCAGAGGTTTTAGTGATATGCTGCCATGCATTTGGATTAAAACCGCCATCAGATTTTGAATCATTTTCTAAGATAAACAAATTTCCTTCCAATTTTACTTTAATATCTGGAGATGAGGCTGTGAGCTGCTCTCCCAAAGCGGAATCACTGGTATTTATAATGTTGGAATTCAATGGACAGTTTGTCACTAAGTGTGTTGAAGCTGTAGAATTTACTTTTATAGTGACCTTGCTAGGAACTTGAGCAAGTGCTGTAGTACTGTCATTTCTAGCTAATGATACAATCTTCTGAACCTTCTTAACACTGCTTCCTTTTTGACCTTCCATGCTACCTGCTGAAAGCTGCCCCACTAGTGGTTTCTTTACAGGTGGTACCTGGGACTCCTGAAGCGTAGAAGGTAGTCGCTTCCTTGGACTTTTAGTGCACATTTTATCTTTAATAGTAGAATCACCACTAGGAGGTGAACTGATGCTGGTGTTGGAGAAATTTTGAGTGGCAACTGAGAGAGTAAGAGTGCTTTGATTATTGCCTGCTGAAGAAACTGGTATGATTTCTTTAGGTCGGGCTTTGTATTTGGTCCTTGCTCCTTCAGCTCTCTGATCACAGCCCTTAACTGTTTTCACTTCACTAATGCTCTCAGTTGAAGCTTTCAATGTTGTACCCTCCAAATGATTCCTTTGAGCAGCAGGAAGGCCTGGTGCTCCTTTTATAGCTTTAGACACATCAGAATTCTCTTGGCACTGTATTGGGTTCTCATCCAATAATGCTTCTGGTTCCATTTTGATCTCAACTGCAGGTGTAGCTACAACACTGCTGGTCTTGGATCCTGGAGACTGAAGTGAAACAACAGACCCATTTTTAATCTGTGGAACAGTCCTCGATTCTTCCATTGCTCCTGTACTGCTGTTCAGTGAAGTAGTGTGTTTGACGGGTACACTACTGCTGCTAGGGGCAAGAGATATTGCTGTCATTTTTACCACGTTTAAGGAATTTACATGTGGAGCTGGCACAACTGTCTTGATTGGGCTACTGGTGAAAAGCACCGTAGTAGGCGAGCGGATTGTGAGAGCACTGGTGTTTGCTGGCTTAGGTAAGATCTGTGGGTAACGATGCCGGGCGGAACGGTCACCAACTGGACTAGCTGGAACATTCTGAGGAGTCTTTGGTGACTGCTTGACTGACTGCATGTGCTGAGTGACCACCTGAACATTGAGTGGAAGAACCTTGCCATCAGAGGAGCCCATAGGACTTGGAGATGTCACCAGCTGTCTGGTCCTTGGTACCTGTATGTGGAGAAGGAGGACACTCCATTTAAACAAAAGTACACATGCCCTCATAATCTAATGGATAGAGTTAGATTAATGGGGAGTAAGAGTGCCACATCCTAAGGATTAAAAGGATGCTGCAACATTATTTATATATGAAACTGCAAATAGGCACCCATCCTACACTCTAGTTGCTGTTCCAGAATACCAAACATTCATATCACCACCATCATGGACAATCTCAAAGAGATATAGCCCCCTTGCAGACCATCACAGTGAATATTCAAAACATACAGTAAAGCTGCTCTTCCACCTCAATGGTCAACTGCCTCACAACTTACACATCATATCACGAGCACAGGTATAATGACAAAGTAACCCAGGGCCTCACTATCCCTAACTCATTTTCCCCCCAAGCTCCTGGGAAAAGGATGAAAGACAATACAGTCGAGTACTAAGCCAGCAAAAAATCAGACAGAACAAATAATCCTTGTTGCCTAACGCAAAGGGACCCTGTTCCATGACTAGGGCTCCTAGGCACTACGGTAATACAAATAATAATAATCCAGATAACTAAAATCTGCACTAGATGCTTGGGGCTTGATTCTCGTAAAATTGAGGCCTTATTTTAAGTGCATTTTTGCAGAACGAAGGGGAATTCATTGACATGTCCAGGTCCCTTTCAGCCCTACATTTCTGTGATTCAGATGCAGGACCCTGAAGTGTTGATTGAAGACAGATAGAGAGGGGAGGAGATCTTCAAACTTTAATTTTTAAACTTCCACCAGTGAATAAAACACACACCAAACATTATTCAGGCCGAAACTGGCTTAGCTATC
This sequence comes from Dermatemys mawii, assembly GCA_007922305.1. Classification (NCBI taxonomy): domain Eukaryota; kingdom Metazoa; phylum Chordata; order Testudines; family Dermatemydidae; genus Dermatemys; species Dermatemys mawii. The sequence continues at coordinate 22,394,337 of ML677366.1, forward strand.
AAGATATACAATAAAGCCAAAAATCAGGTTTTGTTCAGCCAAAACAAACAAGTCTGTATTACAGCATACATATTCAAATAAAGGTTAAACTGATGCCAGTACAAAGCCCTTCAGACTAATACAGCCACCTTTACATACCATATGAAGGGCTTAAGCAATGCTTAGGGTCTTGTGCAAGCTTCAGAACTCGAGTAAATTTTGCCCTAAAGTTATAATGATTCCCATTTAAAACCCAAATTATTCCTGGTTTAAATGCCACTGTCACTGACTTATACCAAGGATGAACATGGCACATGCTGTGTGTCATTCTACTACATCCACATCCATCAGACAAAATTATTACATTTTTGGCTTTGTCACTTATTTCGAATAACAGAAAAAATTAAGGAACAGGAAAAGAAGGGTCACTGCATCTCTCTCTCAACATTCATATAGCAACAGGAAGCCATTAGTCTATGATAACTTTCTGTTTGCTTAAATATTTCCAAATAAATATAAAATAGAGAAAAACAGTTTTATAAGGTTGTCTGGGTTGAAAACTGCTGGAGCACATTACCGGAATGGGGCTGGGGACAGCTGCCACTACGATACCAATAGGCTGAGGAGACAAGATTGCAGGACTTCCATTAGAAATACTCGTTACTCCATTGACTGTAGTTCCTTCTGTTTTCTTTGCTGGCAACTCTCCTGGCAAAGGAGACTGCAGTTTCTGTTCCTGTTGCTTCTTCTGGATCTTACGCTGTAGCTGCTGCTTGGCATCAACTGGTGATGGGAGAGTTTTCACTTGAGGCTGAAAAGAATTACTTTCAGCCGTGGGTATAAAAGCAGAGGGTTGAGGGATCCCTTTTATTCCTGAAAGCAAAAACAACAGTGATTTGTGCCATATATGTTGTGTGATATTTCTGTATCTAAATAGATACATGGCAATATGTGCACATGTGTGCGTGCACTCTCTCTCACACACACACACAGAGAAAACATTCATGAGGGGTTTTGTACTTGGAATAGTTATTTACTGATTAAATTTATTTCTAATACTGAGGATAAAACCCCTCGGTCCTGGGCAAGCTGGATATGCTTATGTTGTTGCTCAAATATTTTACATGAGCATTTTGTTTGTAGAAATCTCAATTTGCAGTATCCAAGGTAACACAATATTGACAGTGTGTCCTTCGCATAATTGTCAGTAGATGGCAGTGAATATACTTTTTAAGCATCTTCAATCTGTTTTTTATTGTTAATGTTTATAGCACTTTTAAAAATTACACATTCCAAAACACAAGATTGTGCCATGGACAAGAAGTGCTAAACAGATTATACAGCATTTAAATCCCTTGGACAGTCTGGGGAGAATCCACCAGTATACAGTGTTGAACACCAGTTGCAATACAAGTGTAGAGATGATTTTAGCATGTAATAGGTAATGCTAGAAGTGCTTAATAGTGCTACTAGTGCATGGAAGGGTGGGAGACACAGCACAGAGAAGGTGAAAAATTTGAAAGACAAATGAATGCAGAAGGGGAGATGGAGATACAGAAGACTGAGAAAAGTACTCTCTGGAAACACTGTCCCTGAAAGAGACAAACAGCCAAGCCTCCAGGCAACTGTTTTTACCTGTGTAGTCAGGACTAATCCATTATTTTAACCTGTAACCAAATCATGTTACAACCTTGATCTTCAGAAAATTAAGTAACAATTCCAGGACTAGCATGTTCTAAAAATGATGCCTGTGGAAATGGGTTCTAACACTGTTTCCTTTCCACTTCACAGGTGTTTAAAAGCTGTACATGAGACAACTCTTAATTACGGTTCTCTAGACACATGATTTTAGGCCAAATGGCTTGAAACATACAGCATGTGCTCAGAAAGTGCCTCCTAGACACCTCATTTGGGAACATCCCTCACTAGGTTTGAATAATGCTAGGAACGCTGCAGCATGTTACAGCCTTCATCTCTCAATGCCTTTTTTCACTTAATACCTGAATTGTCTGCATCTTGAGTGACCTGGGCTGAATGTTGAAGGGGAAGTACAACTATGGGAATGCACGCAATCATGCTTTCTCTCGAATCTGCACTATGGATAAACTGTTCTTTGCAAAAAAAGCAAAGGTAGTTTGGTTCCAAAGAGGGAAGAGGTTTGGTGCCCAGACCATGGACAGAGAGATGTGTGAGAGTTACCAGCTTCTATGGACAGCACAGAGGGAGAGAACTTCTGGAGTATCCTCATGAGCCCTCACTCATTCCCTTGGACTATCATCTCATCTAGAAGGGATGAAACGAAGTTTCCTTGGCTGAAGTACTGAGTGAAGGGTCATTTATGGTTTTCTTGTGGTGGCGCTGTTGGCAGACTTGCTGAAGCTAAGAGCACAAATCTGAGGGGCAGTATGAAGGAGGTGGAAATTTGCACTGCCATGTATGACCCCTGGAGATGGGCAAGGAAAAGACAAGGGCCATCAGGAATAGGGACTCTAGTTATGAGCTAGGAACTCTAATTATGAGCCCCAGATGCTAGTGGCTGAAAAGGGAGATGAGCCAGAGTTTAGCAAGGAAAGAGAGATTAATCTGTGATTTTTTTCCAATTTTATTTATTTCTTTAAACAAATTATCATCGTGGTCAACCACCCCTTTTACATTCAAAGGCTCTGCTTGTAGCCAAGAGGGCTACCTGGGTATCATGCACAAGTTTACACTGATACTTAATAGAACTATTAAGAACTTCTCAGGTTAGATGGTTTTTGAGACACAAAAACACACAGTGAGAACAGGTTTTGATGCACAAGAAATCATCATTTCCCCTTTATAACTCAAGAACAGCTTTTTGTATTTCAGCAATTTACTTCAAACTTTCCACACCAAACAAGTATTCTCTGATCTCCTCTTAATAATCACGGGAAGTTTAAGACTAAAGGAAGCCTCTGAAAATGATAAGGGAACATGAGGAAAACATTTTTTTACACAAATAATCACATTTTATTCAGCACTGAAACTCATAGCTACAGGGTATCTTTGAGGCAAAAAACTCAGTAAGATTCATAAAGGGACTGGACATTAGATGGATAACAAGAATATCCAGAGCTATAATAGTGCTACTATAAATTTTGGAATAGATAGTAAACCTCATGCTTCAGGGCTGAAACCAGTCTCAATCTATTAAGGATTAGGAAGTGTCTTGCACCTTCATCTAAACCATTGGGTTTTGGCCACTCTTGGTGATAGGTTACTGTACTAGATGTATCAAGGGACTATTTCAGTATGGCAATTCCTATGTTCCTATGTGTAAACTGTCTTAACTTTAACAATGGAGTATTTACTGTAGCTCCTTAACCATAAATGAAAAACTAAATAAGATAAAATACGTTGGAGAGCTGCACAACCTCACAAACTTGCACAAGCAGAAGCCCATCCACCCAGCCTCCACAAGCTCTTCTTTTTAGTATGGTTGATGCTGACACCTGCTGACTGACTTGTGTTACCTGAACCAGAGCAAACATTTCAGGACAGTTTGCACCTGACATGCATCAAGATTGCCCCTGAGAACATCAGTTGTTCAAAGAAAATTAAATAAAAGCTGAGATAAATTCACCTAACAGAAGATTCACACTAAATCTATCTATATGCATTTCTGAAGTGCTGTCACTGTGCTACTATAGCCCTGCTCTTACAAAGTATGTAAATACATGCCTAAATTTAAGCATATGAATAGTTCTCTTGATTTTAATGTCCTCGATCATATGCTTCAAGTTATGCATGCTCTCAAGTCACGGTGGATTTGATTTAAATCAAATTGATTTAATCATGGATTTCTACATAAAAGTGTATTCTTGTAAGGTTGTTATAACCTTAATAAATGTATTCTTCACAACTCAGAGACAGATGTAGTTTTAATTTTTAGGAGGTACACAGCTATATCAGAAAATGAATGATTGGTTATTTCATTTACCAAAAGTAATTGAAGCAGATATTTATGAAGTCTTTGGGAGGTGAACTACTTCCAATTCAATGGGTTAATCATTAATATTTGGAGGATTTTCTTGCCATGCTGTATTAGGAGGAGACCACCACCAGACAGACATTTAAATTGTTTTATTTCACTAAAACAATGTTATGTATTCTGGATTTTTTTCTTCAACAGCAAACATATAATATTGTAACAAAACATGTACATGAATTTTTGAATTTAAACATTCAAGTTTTTTAAAATCAGGTTTATTTTTGTTAAAATTGTTTTTAACTAAAATAGTTAAATGAAATATTTATAAAAAACAAAAACAAAAATTAAATCGACTGTCTGTCAGGTCAACATAAGAAACTTAAAATTTTGGTTTCTGCAGCTAACTCAGTCATCTTCACCTTCTTTTTCCTGTTTGTTCATAATCTGGAAAAGAAAAACCAAGTTTTCCTGCTTTTTCAGGTCCCAAATGATTTCTCTGTTTGGAATGAATTAGTCCAAAGGAAGAAATATTCTTTTACGCCACCAGAAGAAGCTACTGCTGTTAAAAGTGAGATTATCACTTCAACCAGTCTCTGAATCCAAGTGCTTAAGTGACTTCAACCGCCAATTCAATTATGTGACTTCCTTTAAAACATCATCAGCAAACATGTATTTCTTGAATGGTTCACCCTTAGCTCTGAAGTTTATTATAGTTGGTATTATGGAAGGATGATTTCTGGATGTCCATGTCATAGCTAACTCCTCTTCTTCAGCAGTTAAAGTGTGACCCTGGTACCGAGTATTGAGAATATCTGCAAGAAAATGAACTGGAGATAGTGCTTGTCCCATTCATTTTTTAAATGCTTGTAATTTAACTTTGTCATTGCATACTTCTCTTTTTAAGATCTCACTCAGTTCTTTCCAAATTTCAACAGCATCATCAATAAAACATCAACTTCCCTTCATTTTGTTCAAGGCTACAGAAATAGCCTTGAACAAATACAGAGTACTCAGCATGTGTTCAACATTTCTCAGCCCAATGCAGAGAACTTTGGCTGTGACAGTGCCATCTATTTTTATGATTCTGTTCACAAACTGTCATTGGATTAGTACAGTTCTTGGTATAGTGCTCAAAACAGTCCACTACTGAGTTCCATCACACGTCTTGTGGGAGAGTTAACTTGGTTCATTACACTTGTTTCAGAGCAGCCACTGCACAGTGGTTTTTATGGAAATATTTTGCAGTCTTTATTTCTGGAACACTGAAGTCTTTGGCTAAGAGGTGCCCCAAATGAGCACTGCAACTGTATGTTATTAGCTTGGGACTCTCTTCACTCTCTTCTAAATAATTTCTTGTTATCTTTGATACATTTGCAGCATTGTCTGTGACCAAATTTCATACTAGACATTTGAATTTTTTTTCATGGTTTGTTATAGCTTTTCCTGCTACTTCTTATAAGTATTCTTCTGTGTGTGCATTTCCTGATGTATCAATTGTTTCCGTAAGGAAGAAACATTCCCTTCTGTTGTCACACAAGCACATACAACAGGATCATTGTGAACAATGCTCCATGCATTAAGACTCAGGTTAACAATTTCACCCTCTAGAACTTTTGCACACTGCTCAATTTCTCTTTCATATGCTTTATCCAGCAATTTGCCTGCAACATCTACTCTGTTGGGTGGACTGTATCCTGGTCTTAATGACTGAACCATATTAATGAAGTGTGGGTTCTCAATCATACAGAAAGAAGAGTTTATTGCATAAACAAACTGGGCAATTTTTTCATCAATTACCTCTTTTTATAATCTGCTGGTTCTTATCATAAACTTATCTATGGTTGTTTCTGGATGATGGAGATTTTTTTTCTTTTTGCTACAGGTGATGTATTGTGGCTATGTGACATCCATGATGTGTGAAACACTATCGTTGGCAGATAACTCTGAAACTATAGAAAACGAAGGTGATCTCAAAGGTGGATAGTCTTCAGCATCCTGTATGTTGAGGATGGATTCTCCTAAACAAAATAAGTTAATGGAGTTATTTAATTACTCATTGCATTCACTGACACTCAATACTACTTTAAAGGTGAAATTGTAAAAGGAGGAAGATCTGCTATTTCAGCTATTTATTTTTTATCACAACTGCATCTAAAATGATAGTACCACAGAGTAACAGCTATATTTTTTGGTCAAACATGAGAATTCAAGAATAGTGCAGACGGAAGACAGGCAGTCCTTAAGAAATATGAAATAAAAAAAGTTTACCAACCTGATGATCCTACATGTTCAGACATGTTCCTCTCATCATCTTCAACACAACTTCCTCCGGAGAAGGAACTCTTCTCATGATGTTGTTTCACTCGGGCAACCAAGCCTTGCATTTCTTTGCTGCACTGTTTGCATTTTGCATGCATGCCTGTCTTACCCACAGGTAGAGGAACTTCATTAAAATATTTCTGAACGGTGTCTCTTTTATGGCTGGATGCCATTATAGGTTTTCCCTTCCAGTGTGAGAATGGTACGGTAGATCTCAAGTCACTGAAGGGTACACTCCGAAAGACCTCAAGACTTCTGGAATATGCTGCTCAAACAGTTTCACTTTTGTTTCTGCCGGTTGTCCCTCCCTTTTCACATTTATCTCCAGACTTCTTATTCTTGTCCAAATCTATTCTGCCCCCAACTATCTTCTATTCATTGAACTTTTTGTAACTTTGCACATTTAGAGAGAGGTATGGGATTGACTGTGTACACAAATTTGCAGAGGGACAGTAGGGTTGAGATCTATTCTTTCTCACCTCTATATATTATTTATTTAAAAACATTTTTGCTGTTAACAAGCATGTTATCTCCAGAGACACAAATCCACAGTTTGAGAATTGTAAAACTAAGCATCTCTGATGGTATCTTCTAGACTGAGCACTGAGTCCCATTGGGTAGATAGAAAGATTAATCTAAATAATCTATACAGAAGCCCCTGGAATCTCATCAGATTGGGTCCCTTATCCATGAACTATTGGAACCCATTTACAAAACTTTTCTTAAACATTACATGAATATATTATCTCATATTATAGAATTAGAATTTATAATCCCTTTTCCATGATGAGATATCTTTGAGTTATAATGTATCTTAATTAAAACTATCTTTAGAAAGGTTTTCCCCTCAAAATCCAATTTAAATAAAAATCCGATTTAAATAAAAAAATCTGATTATTTAATTTTTTTTTTTTTTTTTTTTTAAATCATTGATTTTTATCCAGCATCTCAAGTACTCAGAGCCCATCTGGGACTAGTCTGGAAGGGATGGTCAGTTCACCATGCAAGTGCTGATATGCAGCAGGGCGCACTGATTTCAAACTGATTTAAAGCACTGATTTTAATCTTAATTTAAATCAGGAACCAGGAAACCTTTACTGGTTGTAATCTTGTTTTGCGTTTGTACTTTTTAGTTATTTTCCAAAAGAAAGGTTGATTCCCCATGGCTGGTATAACCATTGAAACATTGACTATAGCCTTTACATTAAATTTGCAATACACATTTATTTAAGCAATCATATGCCTCAACATAAATTTATTCAGATTCTTTTTACTTTTTTTTGTTAGAAAATGGTGAATGACGCATTTCTTATTTAAGAAATAACTTTATACACAGAATTGGTTTCAAACTGCATTTGGATGGAAGCTGGAGTTCAATTAAAAATGTACAAAATCAGTATTTTTAAATGGTTTTTATTAGTTGAATTATACTACCTTAAGTGCTGGATTCATAAGGAAAAAAGCTAAGTTTATCAAAACATGTTTTGCATTTAAAACTAACCGATTTATTAAACAAAAGAAATATTAACTCTGCAGTTAGTGAATTGATGGATTGCTTCTGATCACCGTGGGTCAGGTTCTTCAAAAATATTTAGGTACCTAAAGATACAGATAGGTGTCTATAGCCTAACTACCTTTGAAAACCTAGTCCCATTTCCTTCAAGCTTTTAGAATTAGTAGATCTCATCCTGGTTTTTATTCATAATCTGAAAGACGAACACAACTTTTTCAACTCTCACCTAGTTTCTCAAATTTGAATGAACTAGACCAAATTAAGAAAATATTCTCTGTGCACCTACTACTTACATGAAACCAAAAGTCATTAAGACAAAAAGCTTTTTTACACAGCAGAAACTGCAAATATTTACATTTGGAAAATGTAAGTAACATTTGCTCCACTGTAAAACTGAAAATAACACAGATACTTAATGCAATGCATGACATTGTGACCCATTTATAAAGCTTGTGTTGACCTCAGTAAACATGTTTTCCCCCCGCTTCTGTGTAAAATTAAAAAAGCAACACCCTTTACTTTATTTGAGAAAGGTTCACTGATATATTTTTTATTTAAATTATTTTAATATACAATAGTAAATTTAGGCCTTAACACAGATTATCATGATTTCCAATGCAACTTTCAACATTTTATATTTTAAAGGAAAAATGTATTTAGTTTAAATCAAAAAATCCTTTTAAAAACCCATAATTGATTTGATATGAATTCTCTCTATATGTTGCTTTCAAAGAGCCACCAGTATTCTGCCCTGACAGAAAGGAAACAGATGTTCTTTAATTCTACATACAAACTCTGCAAAACACTTGTGAAGTGGATTCCAACTTGAATGGCCACAATGAACTACTTGCTACATCCTGATTGTAAAATGCCTCAGGTGACAGGGATTTACCCCCTTTCTCCATGAGCTTCTGAATGGATAACCAGTCTCTGCAGACTGGGGAAATGGATTTGAGAGAGGCCACCCTGAATTCTTTTTGTAACAATTAATGTAGCCAAATATTTCTCACTTCATCTCCTTTGTCTACTGTTCAGATGCTTATAACATCTGTACCCTTATGTTCACCCTTTTTACAAGACTATGATGAATTTTGTACAAAGTACGCCTTGTGAGGTATCATTTGAAAACTCACAATCTGCTGAACATTGTTCTGGTAAAATATTTTCCTACGTTGCATGTAACATTAAAAAATTCTAATGTATAATAAATGTTCAGAGTCTAGGGAAACAGTTTCAAACCAGTTCTCCAGAGATAAAAGGCTAGCCAGGTGCCAGCATAATCAAATGGACAATCACCCGGTTAAGCAGCCATTCTTTGGCAAGAAGGCGGCTGTGAGTGAGAAATTTACATGTTGGCAAAGAAACAGATGGAAGTTCACGTCCCACAGACTCTCTGCCACCTGAACCCCAGCAGAAGATAATTATCAATGAAGACAATTGTTATAAAAAAGAGGGAGCAAATTTCTCAGATTCTCTCTCCTCCCTTTTTCTCTCTCCATAACGTCCACAATGTCTGAAAGACAACGAAAGGAGTATTGGATTGGGGAGGGTTCCTGGCTGAAAGGCATCCAGACAGTTAAGAGTGCAAAATCATGTGGTAAGAGAGAGATTTTACTTTGAATTAACTTTAGCTTGTTAAGTTAGATATTAGTTGTGTTTTACCTCTTATTTTCTTGTAACCAAATTCTGACTGTTATGCCTCATTACTTGTAAACACTTAAAATCTATCTTTCTGTAGTTAATACATTTGTTTTATTGTTTTATCTAAGCAGGTGTGTTTTGATTGAAGTGTTTGCGGAATAAGGTTGCCAGGTGCCCAGTTTTCAACCGGAAAGTCCAGTTGAAAAGGGAACCTAGCAGTGTCTGCTCAGATGTACCGTAAAAGTCAAGTTATTGCAGGCGGGCAGGGTGGAGAGAGAAGGGATGCATGGGTTGTCAACCCATGCTAGCCGCTTCTCAGCTGGGGTCACCTCCTACCTGCATCTTGTGGGCAGGCAGGCAGGGCCTGCCGCAGGCTGTAGCTCCAGAGCAGAAGGAGCATAGCTCAAGGGGGCAGGGAGCGAGGTGAAGAGGATCCAGCTACAAAAGATGGAGAGGGTGAAGAGTCTGGTTGTCAGCAATTAGAAAATTGGCAACCCTACTGGGAAACTCTCTTTGAGATAACAAGAGTTGTGTCTATCATTTTCTATTAATAAAATGATGGACTTTCTATGAGCTTGCATTATTGAGGAGGGTACTGGGCAATACAAGATTCACATTTCTAGGGACCAATCTGGGACTGGGAATTTGCTAGTGTTGCTCTGTAATATAATTCAGGAGTGGCTGGCTAGAACACTCATACAGTATATGAGCAATTTACATGCCGGAAGCTGCATGTGGGCAAACTAGGAGTGGTTGCTCTCACAGCGAAGCAGTGTAAAAGGCACCCCAGGTTGAAGAATTGAGGGGACACAGCTGTCCATCATTCCAGATTGTACTGTGTGTAATGTCACAATTAAATTAATGTAGCCAAATATTCCTCTCTTCACCTCCTTTCTCTACTGTTCAGATGTTTACTGCATTCCGGAGTAGTAGTTCTTTTGGAGCAGCAATCAGGATTCCACAATCCCCACAAAATAATTCCAGTGAATGTAAACCATAATTTATGTAAAGGCTTTTGTCTCTTCCCAGGCAGTAAGTAAACTGCTTCAACCAGATGTGACAATATTTTACTCGACATCCCCACTCCCTTTTCTTATAACAAAAGAAACATAAAAACCCCAACTGCAGCAAAAATAGTCATATTAATTTTCCCCTCTTATAGCAATGGTGAAAGGAACCAGTTTAACAGCCTGGGAACCTAACGTCACAGAATAGGCATAATACAGGCAACAGAAATTCAAGCTTCCCCTTTCTAACCTTCCAAGTTCAAAAAGGGAACCAAACAAGTCAGCAATTTAGACCCTTCAATATTCAAAGCACTTCAATATTTGTTTAAATCCATCCCTATTCGGGACATGCATAAGGTATGGGGGCCTTTTGGAACCAGGGCATTAACGATGTGAATGCTTAGGGACTGGACTCACACTACTAACACATTTCACCTAACGGTCATCAGACTAATATATCTTTCAGTCACTCCTCAACTGGGGCATGTTCCAACAAGTGACAGAGATGGCAAATTCTGCTAGTCTCCCCAAGTTCTTCCTGTTTAAATTCAAAAAGTCATCATTACACAAAATGTGTTAATTTTCTTCTGAAACAAGAGATCACCCTCCCCAGAGATTCAGAAATAAGAGGTAACCCATTACCTGCTGGCGCCCCTGCCATTACGGTTAAAGCTGCCATTGATTTGGTGCCGATGTAGTGACTTTTGACAAGGAAACGAGCTAAATCCAAGACTGAATCAAATGGCTGGCTTAGGACTTTCTGGGCCCATTCACACACAAGTCGACAGGCGGCCGACACAACTTCCTCATCGGCACTTTGTAGCTGCCCTGATGGATCTGACCCATCCAACTAATGCAAAGAAAAAGCAAAGCTTAGTTATTAATAAGCAATGACAACTCTAGAGCAAATGATGATCCAGAAATGGAATGCATTTCCTTAATTAAAAAAAATCTATACAATCCACATCAGTATTATCCAAGATGAAGTGCATCAATATTTTCCTACCACTTGTGCACAAGCAGAGACATTACTATTGCAGTTCTGGAAGAATATTACATGAGTAATACCAGAACTTTCACTACCCACAATCCAATGTCACATGCATGAAAAGCCAAAGTAAAATTAGCAAAGCATTTTTAGTGTTTTGCTACTTTTCTTCTGAGCCTACCAATTTAGCATGCCACCTGTTATCTGGAAGTTGTTTGCGTCATTGTGACTCCTGCTCCCTTTTAACAGTGATCTTTTTGGGTTTTTTATAGTGAAGGCAAAAATACACAAAGAATTATGAATTTAACAAATAATTTGTAGGTGGTGACACTGTGAAGAGCTGCTAAATCAGATCATCATTTTTATTAATAGCATTCCAATTGTTACTTAAGTTTAAAGCAAATCCAACTAGGCTTGTTTTGGGATATGAAAGTTTTGTAAAAATAAATAAATAAATAAAAATTAAAAAATACTATATTTTTTTTTAGAAACTGCCCAGCTCTTTAGCTGTACACTTATGTACATCTTATGAGATTTTTTGTTTCAGTAATATTAAATATTAAAAGAAAATACAGTAAAAGTTAGTTTGCACAAATACATATGTAGATACTGTACCCCATCTCCAGTTTTATGGAAGCCAAGGTTGGGCAGTGTTGGCATATGCACAAAAGCTTTCTTCCTCAGTCCACTGTAGCAATATGTGATCATAAATTAAGGTCTAAATATTCTCTGCTCCTTGGTTTGTAACAAAATGGCAAATGTTTTCAAACACACTTCTGCTTTCCCAATGTGGACTTTATAAGCAAAAACGAAAGGCAGGCCCCACATTTGTTGGCATTACATTAAAAAATCCTTTACATTAAGCTAGGAATCGAAACAGTGAAAATGATGGACCCCAGTCCTGCACTGGGTGGAGTTCCGTACCCCCCATGAAGTCAGTGGGGTTCCACGTGAGCACAACAGTCTGCCTAAATGCTGTCATTTGCAGGCCTTTGGTATGTTTTATGGATTTAAAGGCCAAAGGGGATCATTAGATCATGTAGTTTGATCTTCTGCATCACACAGGCTAAATCATTTCAACCAGTTACCCCTGTATTGAGCCCAAGTACTTGTGTTTGGGTACCCAGAAAGGCATCCAATCTGAATCTGAAGACCTCAAGAGATGGAGAATTCACCACTTCCCCGGGTAGGTAGTCCCAATGTTAATCATCCTCCTTGTTAAAAATGTGTCTTATTTCTAATTTGAATTTGCCAGGTTTTAACTTTCAGCCATTGGTTCTTTTTATGCCTCTCTCAGGTAGACTAACAAGCCTTTACACGGGAAGGCCATATTTTAATCATCCTGAGTTGATAAGAGAATGATTTTTTTATTCATAATTTTCTATTCCATGAAGCAGTAATTCTCTAAATTAGAGGGTGTCTGTAGTTAACTGCTACCAGCTAAGCACTGAAGTCTCTCCTTAAGCAGATTCACAGATTCCAAGGGCCAGAAGGGTCCACAGTGATAATCCAGTCCAGTGTTTTTCCAAAGTTCGGGTCGCAACCCAGTGGTCGCCTTGCTCAGCACCCAGGGATCCTACCGGCTCTGGCCAGCACTGCTGACCGGGACATTCAAAGTCCCGTTGGCAGTGCTGTCCAGCTAAGGCAGGCTAGTGCCTACCTGTTCCAACCCTGCGCTGTGCCCTGGAAGCAGGCAGCAGCAGGTCCAGCTTCTAGACAGGGGGGCCACAGGGCTCAGCGCGCTGCTCCCACCGCGAGCACCAGCTCTTCACTCCCATTAGCCGGGAGGTAAGTCTGTGCCCAAACCCCTGCCCCAGCCCTGAGCCCCCCAACCCAGAATCCCTTCGTGCACTGAAAGCCCTTCATACCCATCCCAGAGCCTGCACCCCCAGCCCAGAGCCCTGACCCCCTCCCATACCCCAATCCCCTGCTCCAGCCCAGAGCACCCTCTCACACCCTGAACCCCTCATTCCCAGCCCCATCCCACAGCCCTCACCCCTGCACACCAACCCTCTGCCCCAGCCCTGTGCCCCTCCCATGCCCCAAAACCCTCATCCCCAGCTCCACTGGGACACAGGCATCAACAATTTTCTTTAGCTGGGTCCCCAGAAAAAGTCTGAAAACCACTGATCTAGTCTGATCTGCTGTATAGCACAGGCCCTCAACCTTCTGCAAAACAGTTCCTAGAGCAGATCTTGTAGAAAAACATCCAATCTTGTTGTAAAAATTGTCAGTGATGGGGAATCCACCATGACCCTTGGTAAATTGTTCCAGTGGTTAATTATCTCACCATTAAACATTTAAATGTGTGTTTAAATGAGTGTTCGGGGGCTGGATAGAACTGTCCTATGGGCAGAGCTGGTCCTTGGGCATGCAATGTATGCCTTGCATAGAGACAATATGCCAGTACCATCCAGTGTTTCAAGTCATACAGACTGTAGAGGACAAGAGTCAATCTGTGGTGACAGAAAACTGTAGATCACCAGTGAGGAATGTGAACCGTCCTACCCTCCAGAGATATATCTCCCATGTGCCTCAACATTTGAGAGGCCTTTTCATGATGTCATTTCTAAAGACATGGGCATGCAAATTATACAGTTACATATCTGTTACCCCATGGAGTCTGAATGCTCAACCTTAGATGTGGAAGAATGACTGGCTGACTTTGCCAGGTGGATGCATTAGAGCCACCCCATCTTCATTTGACGGAACCAGTACATCTTTCATCAGATGTAAAGACACATAATACACAGACTGATCCTCAGCTTTAGGAAGATAAAATTCTTCCTGACAGCTACAAGTTCTCACTGCCCTCATGTCTCCGCTTACGGAGTGGACTTGTTCAGAGGTAATATGCAAGATTAAATAACTTGATGTAGTTTTCAACCAGCTCTTCCAGGAACACCTTACCTTGTTAAGATGGAATAGAGGTGTTTCAGTTACACAATCTATACATGCTGCTCTCTTACTTATGTCAGACAAACTTGGAACACCAACACATGTCCTCATGTCCTTTAGGTTTAATACTGCAATTCTTTCCTGGCAGGGCTTTTTCATTGCTTGCTCATGATGATAATGCAGCACACTTCCTCACTGGCTTGAGAAAACTTTTTCATATTATGCTTGACCTGAGTTCTTCACACTGGCTGCCTGTTAAGTGATGCGGTGACATTAAGGTTGGGCCTATTGGCTTTTTTAACGCCTTTAACTATGCATAGGCCTGTCTATAGTAGAGAAACCTATTTGTGCTCTGACATCATCCTTTCAGGTATCCCAAGCTACATCTTAGGTCACAAGTTAATTGTGTTATTGTTTTCGTGGATTCTGGCACACAGAACTCCTTCCTCACTGACATCCAGTTCATTCCTCTCCTCTTTTAAACAACAATTAACCTTCCTCTCCCCCTTCCAAAAAAAAGTGCTCTGTAGCCTGAGCACTTCTGTGGGGTGTGAGGTGCCAATTTTAAACAATAATTTAATATAGCTTAAGAGGCATCAATGGCTTCATCTTAAATTTCTCACATTACTGATCTGCACTGGTACAGGACAAGGAAATTAAGATCATAATTCTCCTTACTTGTGTTACTATGGCATGAAAGGTACTGCATGGATCTAGTGCAAGTCCCTTCTTTTTATTTTTCAAGGTAAATAACTACAGGAACAACTATACATTTAGTATCACATGAACTCAAACAGATACAAAATTTCCGAAGACTTGTCTTACATCTTAACAACAGAAGATTAACAAATTTCCAAGTATTCTACAAAGCAGTTTGTGGAAATTGTTTTCATTTCTTGATTTAATTTTACTTCTAAATTTATCTGGTAGCTGAGCTACAACAACAGATGTTCTTCAAGCAAGCGCAGAAGAGATTACTGAAAAGCATTCTAGCAAAGGATATTTTGATTTGCCTCTTGTGCCCAGACGGCGGGCCTTCATATTTGGAAAGACATTTTTCATGATCTTTCCAAAGTCAGCAGCACTTAAAGGATGGTAGCCAAGATTGTCACAATAGCTCCTGAAAGAGAGGGAAATAAAATGTGAATGAAACTGATATTAATGCAAAAGGCCATCCTACACATTAGACTTCCATCAAAGGCTTCAAAACTAAAAAACAAAAAATACTCAGACCCATCCATATTTAGAACCACATTTAACATTAATGAATCTATCCACAATGAACAGAATACATTAAAAATGCATAAACAGAGCTATTAATACAGTCGTTTCTGCCTTGTACTCTTTCAGGTTCAAAGGCAAGTCATACAGAGATTTAATACACAGTGACATTATCTGGAGAATGGTTAGGATTTGCTATACAATTTGGTTATTATTTCATCATGTTTCATTACATATATTTACGACATGGCTTGGGTGAAAGAAGAAATCTGACTGGCCAATACATCGGTTAAAATTGCTTGGGTATAAGAAGGTGTGAGGTCATATACAAATAGTCGAAAAACAGAGGGTGGGAGATTTTGCCTATATGTTAAGAGAGTGGAAGACCCTGCATGTGAAAACTCCAAAAAGGTTAGCACTTAATTTAATAAACTCATCTGGGATATTAGCACTAATGGGGAATAGCTAATGAGCCACAGAGCCTGTAGAAGTTTGTCTTCACACAATCTTGCCCTGGATTATTTAAGCCAGTTTCATTAAACTGGTGCAACCCTCTGTGTGGTCACACTTCTATAAGTTTAAAACTGGTTATATGGGTTTGGCAGACCCCTGTTAATCCAGGGCTGGCCTACATAGAGTTTTTGTACTGTTACAATTATTGGTTTAGAAAAAGATGTGACCTAGTTATTTTGGTTCAAAGATGCTTATGTCTATATAGAATATTTCTGTACCTGTAAGGAAATAAGCTATACTGATCTAAGCATGGTTGTATCTTTTCCCCATTCCTCCAATACTCAGAAAACAGCACAAGGAATTTTGCTCTAACATCCATACCTCTCCACCCAATAATGTAACCTTGAACAAGAACAAGAATGGATCATTTCAATCCAAAATGTGAATGTTCTGGAAAATAAGCAGCATGTGAAAGCAGGGAACAATGGAAACTGTTTTGGAACTGTATCCACACAGTAAGTTCTTAAATGATAATGTAGAAATTTGTATGTTGTTATACAGCACCTTTTCACAAATTAGAGTGCCTAGTATTCTAACTAACCAGCACAAAGCACATGTGTGCTAGCAAAATCCAGCTTTTATGAATGTAACAAAAAGCTTTCTAATTGAAAACAAACAGAGAAAGCATAAAGATTCTATAGATTAGAGAAACTAACTTACAGAAGTTACAGTACTCCAGAAACTGGAGTTTCATTCCAAGTACCACCTGGTACAGCAAGAATAACAATGGCACTAGTTAACAGTGATTTTCTGTGTATCAATATGCCAGCCAAAGGCTCCCTCCTGAAATTATGACTAATGTGGATGGTTGTAGAGGTGTTGGGAAAGGCAAAGCATATTTTCACTGTCAATATAACAGGGTGCCCTGCTCCTTTAAGGACCGGGATGTCTGGGCCACTCAGATCTGTTGAATTTATGAGACCCAACTGGGAAGGGATCAAGTGAACCCAATAAAGGGCTGAGAGAGCTCAGTTGAGAGGGAGTGACAGTAAGGAGATGGGAGAGGAGACAGGCCTCTGGGAGCTGCAGCACAGCTGGGTTGAGGAACTGTTGTGTTTGTTATTTTGCCTAAGTTAGAAGTTTGGAGCACAAACTGATGCCTGTAAAAAGTCCTTTTTGAACTAGGGAGGCAGGCCAGCACCTTACACATGGGGGAGAATGCAGGCAGGTGATCAGTCCATATAACTGAGGGGAAACATGTAAAGAAGACCTATGACAGTTAAGGTCCCACGTCTTACTGAACAAATATCTGCTATTCATGTTTTTCATCATTATCATTATGAAATCAGAGAGTATTCGGGTCTGGTAGATAATGACCTCCATTTCCATACGTGGAGGATACCCAGATCTAGTAATCTGCCCTTGGAGACACAAAGGGAGAAAGGAGTCCCAACAGCATTAACCCCCAGTGAGCTCCTCCACAGCTGCTGTCACAGTCACAGCATGACTTAACCCAAGCCATACAGACACAGGGACACACACAGCAGAGAAGCTTAAAGGGTTCAGTCATCCATCTGGACTCCATCTTTGCTACCACACGACTGAGGTGTCTCTGACCAGAGGATTTCCATTTCCCCTTCTACACTGCCTCAAAGTGATGGGATCATTGCAGTAAAATTCAGAGAGGATTTGCTGGCCCCTCCAGTAGGTTTCTCTTGGGACAAGATCATATCACACATTTTGCTTTATTTATGTGAAAGAGAACGATGGAAACATAAAAGACCAAGGGGCTGGGAGTCCAAGAAAATTCTTGTGACTACTCAAAAGCCTGGTCTACACTACAAAATTAGGCTGACATATGTTACCTTCTGACAACTTATTTGTGCGCTGTGTCTACGCTCAAATTTGTTTCTTGCCAGCGTAAGCAGTGACACAGTAACATCACCTTCCCAAATGGCATTGGACCATGCTCAACATACTCAAGTCAATGTAGAGTGAATGTAGATGCTGCCGGACCTATGTTGATCTTAACAGTCACCCAGCAGCTGTCCCACAATGCCTGACGCTGACTGCTCTGGTCACAACTGTGACTTCCACTGTCCAGCGTCATAGAGACTGGAAGCCACCCTCCCCCTTTTATACAGCTGCATATTTTCAAAATGGCTTTTCCTGATTGCCCAGCTTGTTGAGCACACCTAGCAGCTCTTCTGTGTTGTGGTCAAAACTTCAATCAATCATGCTAGCTGTGCACTCTAGATGTGGTCCTGCCTGGAGTAGTGTCAGCCGACTGGGACAAAGGCAGTCTAGCCTAATGGTCAGAGCAGGCATCTGTAGTTTAGAGCCAAAGTCAAGGGTCAAATGGGAAGGCAGGAAATGGATACCAGAACCAAAGGTCAAGCCAGAGTCTGGAGCCAGAACCAAAGGTCAAATTGGAAGGAGGAACTGGAACAAGCAGGGGCACAGACATAGGAGGGAGGGTTCAAGGCTGGGGCAGGACAGAGGCAAGGCTGGGTACAAGGCAGGAGCTGCAGGAACCAGGTAACGATGGAGCAGAGAGTGAAGCAGATAGGGGTTGGGAGTGGGGGGATTAGGGTGGAATGAAGCAGACGGGGGTTGGGAGTGTCCAAATCAGAGATGGTAAAGATATTGGAGTCTTGCATACTTTCTTTTGCAAAGGGCCTCCCCTCCTCCCTACACTACCCACAGAAAGGTTGACTCGGGATTTAACTACACGTTGACTTAATCCATACCAGCGGGAATGCAAATTCTAACATGCACCAGCAATTGCACACTAAACTCGTCCATCTGGACTCTGCTAGAGCACACTAAAAGTTCCCTACTGTGTATTAATGCAGTACTGGTTGGAAAGAGACTAAATAAATACACACTAGAGAACTTCTAGTGCATGCCAGCAGAGTCCACATAGGCCAGTTACTGTGGAACGTATTAGAACCCATTAGAATTTACACCCTATCTGGTATGGACTAAAGCACCATGTTGACAAGCCCTTAGAACAAAGCACTTGTTCTGTGAGACCTACAATCTAAATAAGCTTGAGACATAAAATTTAAATTACTTGGAACATAAAATAAATTAATAAAATAAAGGCCAATTAAGAGACAAGACTTTATAGAAAGATTGCCTGTAAAGGTAGATCCAATTGGTTTCAGTTTTAGGGGACTGCACTATATATTCTTTTGAACTATTTTTTTTATTTCCTTGAAAGAAAAGTGCATTCCTCCTTGCAGCATGGCATAATGTAGCAGTGCCAGGTGTGTGTGCATGTGCGTGAGACGGGGATGGAGAGGCCTGATGTCAGAGTTTCCCCTGCTGCTGTCTGAACTTACAAGAAAGCATGCGGACACACACTCTGTCCCCCAAAACACACTGACTCTCCCCACACGTATACACAACACACTCCCTGTCACACTCCAACCCCACCCATTTGAAAAGCACGCTGCAGCCACTTGAACACTGGGATAACTACCACAATGCACTACTCTCTGTGGCGATGCAAGAGTTGCTAATGTGACCATGCCACTGCGCTTTCAGCAGACAGCGTGGACACACAGCAGCGCTTTCCCCGCTGGGGTCTCCGAGGGCAGGTTTAACTCCCGGCACTATACATCTGCAAGTATAGCCATGTCCTCCATCTCTTCTATTCTAGTTCCTGGATCTTCCTTTTCTAACTCATTGCTTGAGATCTTTAACATTTACAACACACCATCTACAGATGTGGCTGCCTCTATAGACAGTGAAGCAGTGATTAATAATTTACAGGAGGAAGATGGGGACTAAAGAACTTCTGATCAAAATTTACCAACTCTATCAGAAACTTAAATGAACAATTAGTTCCATTACCTCAAATATTTGAATGATCTGATACACTTGTCTCAGATCATCATCACAGTGGCAGCAAGACTTCAGCAACAGAAGTCCTTACAGCAAAGCCCGGATGGAGTTAGAACCCGGGGCAGCAACGTGTGCCATCTTTAATTTTCTTTTTGAAATATTTTCTCACCAGATAAAGACAATCTTCTGTGTAACCATAACTTTGCCTATTAAGCCCTTGCTCAGGAAGATCGGAGGCTTGCCTGAGCAGTGGCTGCAGGATTGCACTCTATGCACTCAATTCATCTAGGGTCTATTCTGGTTTCTGAAGGCATAGGCCCCGGTAGAAAATTCTTACTGCTGGGGAGAAGCTGCATCAACAAAACTCCTCTGTGACCGGGCGGAGTGGCCCCGCACTGGTACTGCAGGGGTTAACCCCTCCCTCTGGGCTGAGGAAGCCACGCCCCGGAAGCCCTGCTGGGCATGCTCCAACTGGAGGAGCAGTATAAAAGCCTGCAAAGCTGTTCAGTTGGGGCTCACCGCTAGAGGGGAAGGACGCATACTGTCAGCTCCTACGGAGGTACAGCCAGGATCCTGGGATCCAGAGGCCAGCCCATCCGAGATGCAGCTGGAAGCCCAGCTGGACATCAGCCCAGAGGGGGAACGCTGCAGGAGACCCCCGGACGCCGAAAGCCGAACAGTAAAGGGTAGGAAGTGACCCAGGGAACTTTTAAAGGGACACGCATACTCGGTGTGTTGCGGGTGGATCCCTGCCGAGCCAGGGGCAGGGAAGCCCCGCCAACAGGTGAGCCCTGGGTCGGGGCCCGGGTCCCCCTACCCCCGCAGCCACTGGGCTGCATTACCCCTGAGAGAGGGGAACCACAGTGACTCTGGCCATTGGGCCGTGCTACCCCTGAGAGAGGGGAACCTCAGTGACTCTGGCCGTTGGGCCGCGCTACCCCCGAGAGAGGGGAACCTCAGTGACTCTGGCCGTTGGGCCGTGCTACCCCTGAGAGAGGGGAACCCCAGTGACTCTGGCCATTGGGCCACACTGCCCCGAGAGGGGGGAGCCTCGTTGACTCAGGCCATTGGGCCACGCTGCCCCATAATCGGGGGGTATAGTGTGGCAGAGGTCCACCGCCACGAGCCACCCCTGCCCCAGAGGGGCGCCGTGGGGCCGGACCCACCACATCCTCTTTGTTGGATGGGTGTCAAATAGAATGGTGAGGGGACTCGATAAGGGGATTCAGTTATTCTGTGCATCCCCAGTACGGACCATGCAGCACATTTTAAAGCTGCCTCTCCCTGACATAAACCTGAAGGGAAGCTCACAGAGGAAACATCGCCTGCCCTTTCTGTCTGGAATTAAAGCCTTCTGGGGCACAGGGGGCCTTGCTCATGATGGTTGGTGCAAACTGCACTTCCTAAGGCCAGGGAGAGTGGATCTGTCCCTGTGTACCAGCTCTCATCAGGAATTAAACGACAAGTTCTTAACCTTCCTGAGCTACTACTATTTTATTTTGTAATTTAACTTTCATTTATTTTACCACTTTAAAGGCAAGTTTAGTGACTTCTATCTAATCACAAAATTCAAATCTCTTCCTAGACACTCAACTTATAAAACCATAAAGAGAAGTAAATATGTACAGAAAGGAAGAATTAGCTTACAGATAAAAGTGCATTGAAACTTGAAGAAGGAGGTAATACAAGTAAAATGTGCCTATGCTGAATTTGGTAGATTCTGTGCTTCTGCCTTTAACATTTCAAACACTTGGAATCCAAACTATATTGTAATAAAAGAGGTTAAAACCACCACATCATAGTTGAAGCAGAAATTCAGTATTTCTATAAAACTACATAGAAGAATTTCTGACTGATATTTAGAGCAGGAATTTAAGTATTAGCTTTATGGTGCAACTCCTCAAGTCTTGGTAGATTCTCATAGATATAATACCCCTCTATATTTTATATTATTAATGCATTTTCATATCTGTGTGTATAAAGTGCTCATTGTGAACGCCAAACAACATCTGTCTTTACAGGTGGCGGATGGAAATAACTCATGAGCGACACACAAAAGTAGGTTTTGAGATGCCTTAATCCTCTGAGAAGGGAGAAATGTCTTATCAGAACTAATGCTACTATTTATATGCCATTTCCCACCCACCCCTACTCTGCGTCTATTCTCCTTTTGATGCACGAGGGTAACTCAAAAAAATATTCATGGAAGCTAAATGTTTTTAAAAGAGAACAGATGCTTTAAAGGGAGAACAGATTACAAATATTTGATATTTTCCCAGATATTTTCTCACCATCCTTATTTTATGAGGGGAAAAAAATAATACACAAAGGCTTGATGTAGCTACACAGAAAATCTGTCCAAGTTTCACACTACACAATCTGTAGATGATTATATTTCTGGGCATCTGCAGCTTGGCACAGCATGGAAGCC
Organism: Dermatemys mawii; assembly: GCA_007922305.1. Classification (NCBI taxonomy): domain Eukaryota; kingdom Metazoa; phylum Chordata; order Testudines; family Dermatemydidae; genus Dermatemys; species Dermatemys mawii. The sequence goes on from ML677366.1 coordinate 22,416,591, forward strand.
AAGCAGATTTGTTGCTGAACCAGGCTATAAATTATTTAATAAGGAATATATTTAACAACAATGCTTAAATTTTTCTCTTGTGCAGCAGCTGCTGTTGCCTTTGTTGCTGTGTGTATGTGTAACTGACTGCTCCGTGATTGGTTAGTTCAACATACTTGCACTATTGGTTATGTTTCTAGCCTACGTCATAACTTGAGTTGATGGTGAGATTTCAGAACTAGGTGTGTGCATGTTCAGCAACTCCAGGCAAGCTAATACCATAACATTTCAACTCAGTCGGAGTGACTCTGCCAGACAGCGTTAATTAAAGTGATGTATATACACACTGCAGAGGAAATCTGGTCATAGTACTCAGCACTGCGTACCTTCTGTGAGCTACGCACCTTGCAGTTTACTGTAATCATTTGGAAGGTGAAGTTGTTAATACCAGATCATAATTCTTTATTCAAATTCATCTTCAGGGAACTGGGCCATAGTTTTTTGTTTTCATTTTTGGATTTTGGTTTTAAATACATTCAGAACCAACTCTTGTCTGAGTGCTCCCTTCCTCCAGTCCTAATCTCTTTTCTAGCTATATGGTAGCTTTGATATCTAACTGAACACAAACGTGTGTTGGTTTGGTTACTGATTCTACGACCATTATGATATACTGCAACCCATTGGAAACAGGTGTGCTGCATGAGGGCTCATTCTCTGTGACAGACACAATATTTCATGTATTATTTCAGAGGGGATCATTTAGTGGACTAAATCCTAGTTTTGAAATATCTAAAACTCCTTGAACTACTTGTTCAAATCCCAGTAAGGCTGATTCAGTCCTTCAGTGACATTCATGCAGCTAACTTTGTGTAATGCGTCTTTTGGGTAACCAATCTTACCCAATGTATTGTCTGGACTTTAAGATCTCTTGGCACTTTGAAGTTATGTTTACTCCCATCTGCTTGACCAAAACTCCCCAACTGCCCTGCTATGCAATGTGTTGGGCATTGGTTAGTTGCCACCATCTTGCATGTCAGAAATCGGTGCATTTCAGTGGTGATGTATGTACACAGTTTGCAAAAAGTCATTTTGGCCCTTTTTGCATGAAAGGGACAATACAAATTTACTTTGAGAAATGATTTGTGTACAGAACACTAATAATCTTTTTCTATCATAAATATTAATTTAAATCCTTATTTTTGAAAAAAGTTTAACTTTAGATTTATCTAATCTGCAGTTTAAAACTATGATCTTACTTTTAATAGTGAAAATACTGAATACAGTAGCAGTTGCATCACTGTAGTTAGTGCATCCTCAGCCATTATGTTAATGCACAGGGTCTGGTCTTATATGCACTTATTACCAGGAATAGGTACTAAGCCACTGAGACATGCAAGACAGACATGTATGTGTCAATCGAATAATGTATGTCTTGCCCATTCTCTGAGTTAAGTGAACTCTGGTCACTAATTTTGACATGTTTTAATTAAATGCATTTTTATGTTCCAACGCTGTAACTGGCTCCACCTGAACACAAGGGTAGAGTGTCAGGAAGCAGGGCCTTTCTGTGTATACTTTAATCTGAGCAAGTTTAATATCCAGATTATAAAATGAAACATAAGTAATAAAAACATTAATAATTTTCTTCATCAAAGTCTGAAGCTGCAAAGAAAAAGATTTTCTACCTCTTTATTGTTCTGCATGGATGGTAAAATCCTGGCCCTACAACAGTCAATGGCAAAACTCCCACTGATTTCAGTAGGCCCAGGATTTCATCTACAGTTCGTCTCATTTAAACCTCATGGTCAACATAAGCTATGTCGGATTTTAAGTTCTAACCTCCACCTTATTTAACTATACTATAGTCAAGGCAGTTCAAGCCTCTGCTTATAAAGGAAGCAATTGTAGTATCCGGTTAAATATCTGTACTGCATACACTACTCTTCATGCATTGCTACAACTAGATGTATGGATTCAATTTAGCAGCACTCACTTGTACTCATCATAAACTTCCTGTTTGGGAAGGGACGTCTCTGGATGCTCCTCCAAGGTATTCCGAATCCAAGAAAATGCATTCATTTGCTGCGCACGGCTTGATGACATCGAGATCTGATCGCTAAGTGAAAACAGAAATAGTTCTGATGAAGAGAATGTACTCTATAGCTCCTCTTCAATTAGCAGAGCTAAGTGTACAAATGGGCTGAAAAGATTCACATGGAAAGAAATCATGTTTCTGCGCAGGCATCCCGTAAGCGCAATTCTTAAAATTTACTCCACAGTATCTCATCTGTGAGCTATTTTTTCCGAATGACAGCAGGCATAAAAACTCCAGAACTTGCATGAATGGCTTTATAAGGAATGATCAAACATCTATTCACGTATGCATCCATATAACCCCAGCTTCACTGAGTTTTACAACCCTGGACACTTCAATATAGGGTAGGGGTGGTGGGAGGGAGAAAGGGCCACTTCAGACAGGTTCAAGTACCATACCTCCTATGCTGTCCCAGTCATTGCACCTTTCCTCCATTACGTGTACAATGGCTCCCTGATATCCTAAAAGGGCATGAAGGGCTTGTCTTCCCAATGAACCCCCATTTTATATGAGCATAAGGAGCTTTCATGCCCCTTACTATTGTATAAATCAGAGTCAGGATATGACACACAATTAAAAGAACATTAAAGAAAGGACAATTTACTGCATTCTGGAAATAGGTTTCTGTGAGTCCCTTGTTGCAATGGGCAAACTGATGGGAAAGCTGTATGCTAGGTAACCCATCAGTCAAGCAGAATGGAACCACTGAGTATAAAGAACTGTAATGCCTTCTGGATCTCTAATGTGGTTCCCCTAACTGATGCTTTAGACTTTGTACGGTCTGCACTGGGGACATACAGAATGAAGAACTTAATGTAGCCCATCATATTTAAAAGGTTATGGTCATCCCTCATATCTCCCAAATGCCTTTCACAATTTGCCGCAAACTATCCAGAAATGTCTGTCCTGGCATAAGTTCCTGCCTATACACTTTCATGTGGATTGGTTATGCTTTGGTGAAGTTAAGAGTGGATCACAGTAAGGCCTATAATGGAAGGTGAGATTCTTCCTTAAATTGTGGAGACAATGGAGTCTCTTCATAATTAAAAAAAGTCATGAGTACTCAAAATATGGGAAGTTCCAATCAGCTCTAATAAAAAACACTTGTTCTGGATATCGGTTTTAGGGGGAAATGATTAATTATTACAAGTACAGTAGACTCTCGATTATCCGGGCTCGGGTTATCCGGGCTGCAGATTAACTGGGATGTCTAAAACAGGGGTTGGCTTTGGGGCTTTGCAGCGGGCTGAGCGCTTAGCCTGCTGCCGCTTTGGGGTTCCCCCACTGGCCCCTTGCCAGCTGGGGCCCTGCCACCTGCCCAACTCAGCTCCAGCTGCCAGCCTGGGTTCCCTACACCCTGGCTAGCAGCGGGAGCTGACTGGGGCAGGTGGTGGGATCCTCCCACTCCCCTCCAGCGCAGGGCAGCCAGCGCACTCCCACCCCTCCCCAGGGCGCAGCACAGCCGGCGCACCACCCTCTCCCTCCCCGGGGTGCACGGTGGCCGGCACCCCTCCCCCTCCATATTTCCTATGGCTCTTGATCATCTGGGATATTATTAACTGGGGTTATTTTTCCCTATCATCCCGGATAATCAAGAGTCTACTGTATGAGATGTGGGGTGATTTCAGAGATGGCAAGGACTTAAATAAACAAATACTGTCAGACCTACAATGAAGTAATAATCTTCTTTCCTATAGTAATATTTTAAGTGCTATATTATACCTCCATTATATAAAAATTGAGGCAAAAGTCAGACCTAGTCCTTAATCAGACTCCCAACCAAAAGCACTTCCCCATAAACTCCTACCATGCAAAACTTATATTGTCAGATATAGTATGCATCAAGGGTTCTCAAAGTTCAGATTTACTGAAGAACTTGTTCTCTGAAAATATTAAAGAAACTTTTCCTAAAAAATAAATAAAAAAATAAAGAAATGTTACTGTTTCCAGAAACAGTAGATAAATGTGTATTTGACGGGAAAAAAAATCTAAATGGGAACTGTACCATATTAATATTAGACATCCACACACCTTTTCTCTCCATTGCTGGGACCCGAAGGCAGTTGAAGGTAGAGGTAGAGTTTCTCTAGGTCTGTAAACTTCTCAACTTCTTGCTAGAAAACAAGGGTTTTTAAATGGTAAATGAACAGTATGATGGGTTGTAAAAAAAATCAAACACATTTTCAAAATGATCCTAAGTAAAATAACAGGCAACATTCAGCAATGTGAAAGCATTAGACTGCAAGCTGTTTGAAGCAGGGACCACCCTTTTGTTCTGTGTTTGTACAACAGGATCCTGATCCATGACTGGACGCCTGGAGACATTACGGTAAGACAAATAATAATAAATATTAATTAGGATCACTACTTAAAACAAAAGTGAACACTGAAATATTTGCCTGTTTTTAACTGTAAAGGAAAAAAGTTAATCTTGATAACCAGAAACAGATTTCCCAGCCAAACACACTATACTGAAAAGAAGTTTAATCTGAAACCTTTCATTATGATTTCTTAGTCTTGGAGAGCTACATTCAACACCCAAAGACCAAAGCATCAGATAACGGCTGTTCTGTAATAAAGCACAATTGTTGGACTGATCTATACAACTGCATCAATGGTCCTAAAGAAGGCTTTTTTGAAAGTCAAGTTTCTGTATTCCTTGTAAATGGCTGTCACAGACTGATGACCAGATGCTCAGCTGTTGTACATCATCGTACCTCCACTGACTTCAACAGAGCAATGCCCGTTCCTATCGTTTGAGGATCTGGCTCAAAGCCTTTGAAATCAGTGGTTCTCAACCTATTTACCACTGTGGGCTCTATATGCAGCTCTGTATGTGTTATGTGGGCTGCATCCACTCAATCTATATATACTATCTGTATGGCCCTGAGGATTTGACATGGGCCACAGATATGTGCTGACTGGGTTGCGGGTTGAGAACCACTGCTTTAAATCAAGGAAGGTGGTGATAAAGAAAACAAGCACAGCAGTCGCATGCACACCCAAGCAGCAGGTGCATGACGCAGTGTTATCATAAAGGAGCTAGGCTTTGGGTGATCCCAGTGCAGTAAATTGGACTCTGAAATATTAGCAAAGTCAATTTTGATAACCTGGGTAACATATCCAAGCACAGGGCACAGGAGAATAAACCAGATTTCCCACAGCAAGGAGCAAATACTTTCCTGAAGGAAATTACCAGAGATAAGGTGAACTTATATTATTTAAATTATAATATTTATATAAAAATTCACACTTCATTTGTATTAACACTAATTTGAGAAGACTATTGCTCAAGTAAAACTAGTTCATGCATAAGCAACATTGAGTAAATATGAGCAATTATTTTTTAACATAAAACAATGCTCTCTCCCCTTGACCATTACCTCACTTTGAAAATTGTTCAACTAAAAGAGAAAACCAAGGCATCTGCTTATTAAGTCTAAGAGTGAATGAAACCAAGGAAGAAAGCAACTAATCAGAACTTTAATTTAATTTCAAAGGAGGGTGTCCACTGATCCCATCAAGGCCGAGAGGAGTCTTATCAGGTGGCCAAGAGGTCAACACCTCTGAAAAACTACAAAGGGGATTTACTGTAAAGTGAATTACTATTTTGCTTTATAATTAGTGTATAACTAGCAGCATCACAGAGTAAAACAAAACTAACAATCCTGCGAATGATACAACAAACAGCTTATATAAAGTCTATTGAGAGGACTGAGCCATTAAGTAATGAGAAAATATATTCTGAGGAAAGAAAGAACTAGACAAAAATTTGTCTGCGGGGAGTTGAGACCAGAGAATCAAAGAGGCTTCTAATCCTAAATGGCTAAGACTGGCTAAGACCACACTGGGCCAAAAAAAGAGAGAAAGAGAACTTGTGAGAGCCAACAGACACAACAGTAACATGTTGGGCACAATCCATTCAGATTCACCACTTTTATAAACTGCAGCAAATCACAAAATCTGGTATTTTTACTGACACTAACCCCTGACATTTGCTGACTTAATGATTTCTGTGTGACTTTTACTGAAGTTCATACAAAGTTTTTGGCACTTCAAGTACCTTCTCTATGGACAGGTCTCATGTATTTTTCAATACATACTGTGAGGTCACGGAATTCTCTCTGCCCCATGTTCTCCCACCACTGTGGAAGTGTGAAGAAAGAGAACTGATTACCACTACATTTGCTTTACCTGGGCTTAGGTTAAGCAGATGATGCTTCAATAACAGCAGGGTCCTTTTCTCTTAGAGCCAGGAGCAAACTGAAAAGGCACTGCAAAGTGTAAAAGACAGCTGCTCCAAGAAGGAGCCACAGGGAAAACCGCATTCCCATAAGAAGAAAAGGAAAGAGACTCTCCCACCATTAACTCAGGGTAGAGCTCTGTCTTCTTTAAACATTGCCCATTCCATATTGCTTCACTATATTTTTATAATGGGATTTCAGAAAGAGAAACAAGTGCAAATATGGTAATTTGTGCAGCAAAGGCCCCAGTTTCTGCACATGACAAACTTGCTATCTTGAGACATAAGCAGAAAATGTAACAGGAGTTGAAAAAAAGCCAATTCTTCAGCTGGAAGAAAGGGAAATACAAGAAGCAACTGCCTATGATGAAATGGCCACTTTGGGGTTACAGCTGCTTCTCATTTAAGAGGCCACAGGCCAGCATCCTGAAAGGGCATGCAGGGAAAATAGCTCCTATAATAGGGCAGTGGTAAGACCATGTAGTGGTAAGAACTAAGAAAGTCCAAAAAAAAGGGCTCTGGTAAAGAGACAGAAGATGGCTTCTATGTTAGGGTCTAAAATTTTTTCCCCTCTTTCGCACAAGTGACTCCCCCACTACACAGAAGCAGGCAAAATATGTCTGGCAAGCAAATTAAATAGGAGGCTCAAGTATGCATTTGCATAGAGAGTCATCCACCCTGATCTGTTCCTGGGTGGAGCTGTGTCTTGCTCCTTCAATTTCAGACAGACCCAGAACTGCATTTGCTAGGATCATGGTCTCTTTTTTTATTCCAACAGCCACTGTAGGTTTGAGCAAAAGTCAATCGTGAGTTGTAAGGAGCCAAAAGATGAAAACTGCTGATACATGCAGGGCTGTACTTCCTTTATTTCACTAAAAACCTTTAAAGAGCAGCAAAGCTTGAGAGATTTCATGTTGCCAGACCTGGAGGTAGAATCATAGCCCATTTTTCTTCTGGCTTTTTGGTGAGGATGGGTTGAAGGATTTGAGCCCTGCAGCAGGCTTTTTAGCTATAGGGAGTATACGCTTAACATTTAGCCTTAGGCATTCAAATTTTTTTTTTTAATAACTTAGTTCCAAAATCAGTTCTTCTCAGATCCGGAAAGAGGAAATATGCCACCAGCAGCAGGCCACCAGAGTGGCTCAGTTGATTTCTTTTTTAAAAAAATTAAAAGAACGTAGTCTCCAAACTACAGCTGGTAGAAACAGTAATGAAACTTGTATATAATGGCAGATTTGCTTTAAAATTTGTCAGACTTCATTAGAATACATATTCATTCATGACTGACTCTATAATTTGCTCTTCTACTCTCGTCATTCAATCTTGGCCAAGTTCAGTCTGTGGCAGAGTAGATTAATCTGATTTATAATACTGCTCCTTAGTAACACAACCATATCAGTGGGGTGGGCGGCGGAGAAGAAGGATTACTAATAATGAAGAGTTCATCCAAACAGCAGTTACTATTTTAAAAATAGATGTTTTTAAAAATAACTAACTGCAAGTAAACAAAACTGACATGCTGCATCTCAGGATGGAAAAATCACTTGCATAAACTACATTTCTGATGCTATGCATACTAACAAGAGCCATGCAAAATTCATGCAGGAATGAACTTGCCTTGTATTAAGTCAGTAAAACACAGAACTTACTATGAAGAACTTTGTGCTCACATTGAAACATTGCCATTTTTTACTCTTCCTATCAGTTTTCACACTTTATATGCTTCAACAAAAAAGTGTGAGGTTTCTAAAAAGCTTGAAACACACCTGACATGACCAGTCTAGCTTCCCTTGTCTTAAAGTCCTTTCTGGAGTAGTGAAGGATCATACAACCTTTCAACATGGTAAAATTATTCATTTTTACTCAGAAGTATCACATCAAAACTCTGAACAAACACTAACACAGACAGATAACTCTTGCAGAAAACAACAAGGATACTAAAAATCAACAGCAAATTATATCTGTGAACTGCAAAGTAATTCTGTGCATATGGATTTCCCCCCATCTATTTTTTCAGTGTCCTTTAATTCCTTTTGTAGAATTATCTGCCCAGAAAAGACTCACAAATGTGAAGTATAATACAGAAACAGCATGTCTGATCCACTTCAAGCTCTCAGAATATAGCTTATATAGAATACATAGAATATTCAGCTGCATAAGATTTCCATTTCCATCATGCTCATCTCAGGAAAGCTCGTGAAACAGTCAGTGACAACAGGCAAAACGTGCAGGGGTGACATGCTTCCATGGGATGGTTAGTTATTACTCCACCATCCCAGTTAAAATTAAAATCCAGGGGGATGCTACAGAGGTAGCAGCAGGTGTAGTGCCTAAACTCCTTTACCCAGTTCTCATAGGGAGGGATTTCCCAGGACTTGATAAGTTACTTCCAGTAGGGGAATTGGAGAAAGGGGAGAACATGAAGCTAGTGAGGCATCCACAGTAGACTGTCAATCCCCAATTTTCTCCAAAATTTCCTGAGATATTTCCTCCACCCCCAGGCAGGGCAGAAAGATGAAAAAGCAAAGAAGGGCAGCTAAGGCCTTGGGAACCCAAATACTGATCCAAAGCTAGAGGGTTGCTCTCGTAGGTAGGCTTACCCAGGCAGCTGAAAAGAAGGCCGCCCAGGAGGGAGAAGCACCTGAGCCAGATCCTCATGCCTCCAAACTGGCAGAAGCAATGGAGACCAGTCCCCTAGAACTCGAGCAGACCAGCCCCGGGAGGGAAAATTTTGGACAGGACCAAGCCGAAGATCCAAGGTAGGACAACACTAGAAAGGAGGTAACAGAAATTGATTGGGTACCTGTGGAAGGGAAAAGCCAGGGACTCGGCTCCTACTTCATCAGAAAGAAGGATCTCTTGTACTGGGTTGCACCAGGACAGGGACAGAAAGTAGAGCAACTTCTAATGCCTCACAAACACCAGAGGGCTGTATTAAGCATCGCGCATAGTCATCTTTTGGGGGAGGGGCATTTTGGGGGAGAGAAGACCCTGGCAAGGGCCCTACGAAGGTTCTTCTGGCCCAGGTGCATTAAGAAGTTTGGAGATACTGCACCTCCTGTCCAAACAGTATCAGCTGCACAGTTCCCGTCCCCACCCGAGGGCACCTTTGGTACCCTTTCCAATCACAGAGGTCCCGCTTCAGCGAACAGCCTTGGACCTAGTGGGACACCTAGAGAAGACTGCCCAGGGCCACCAATATATCCTTGCCGTTCTGGACTATGCTACATGGTAACCAGAAGTTAAGAATCAGAAACGTAGCCATGTCAGTCTGGATTTGCAGAAGCAACAAAAAGTCTTGTGGCACCTTGAAGACTAACAAAAGTATTGAATCATAAGCTTTCGTGGACTTTGTCGGATGCATGCAGCGCACTACATGGAGCCCCAGCTACCTTCCTGCATATCATGGACAAGCTATTATGCTCCCATAACCATTAGGCTGCTGCTCACCTGGACAATGTGGTCATTCATATCCGAGACTGGGAAACCCACCTAGAGACAGTAGAGGCAGTCCTCGATACTATCAGGCAAGCTGGCCTTACAGCAAACCCTACCAAGTGCGCTTTTGGGTTGACTGAGGCCATATATCTTGGCTACATTGTGGGGAAAAAGTCTGGTAAAATCCCAGCTGAATAAGTTAGAGGCCATCCAAAACTGGCCATGACCAAGCTGCATTGGTCAACAAGTCTGGGCATTGCTAGGTGTGACGATTTATCCCCCACTTTGCAACAAGGGCAAGCCCTCTGACAGACTTAATCAAGGCCCATGGACCTGATCTGGTGAGATAGCCTGATGTAGCAGAGAGAGCATTCACAGACCTACCAACTGCCCTCTGCAGTAACCCCATCCTGATAGCCCCAGATTTTGCCAAGGAACTTATCCTGCAGATGGATGCATCGGAAGTAGGGTTGGAGGACGTCCTATCACAGATGATCGGGGAGGAGGAACACCCAATTCTCTATCTCAGTAGGAAACTTCTTCCGAAGGAACAAAAATATGCAGTCATGGAGAGAGAGTGCCTTGCCGTAAACTGGCCGTAGAAACAGTGTGCTACTACCTGCTTGGGCACAGATTTGTCTTCGTGACCGACCATGCTCCTCTTTAATGGATGCAGCAGAACAAGGAGAAAACGCAAGGGTGACCAGGTTGTTCTTATCACCCCAACCTTTCCAATTCCATGTGCAACACTGAGCAAGGAGCTGTCACAGCAATGCCAACAGCTTGTCACCTGTGCACTGTCTGGCATCCCAAGCTGCCCAATCCTTTGGTGTTGAGCAATGGGAAGGGACATGTGACAGACCCAAACCAATGGGATACAGGAGTCTGGTAGAAGGAAAATATACTGGCCACTGGATGAATAGTTTCCTGTTCCCTGAGTGACCAGAGCAGGCGTTGCGCTAGAGAACCAAATAAGACAGGCAAGCTAATTAAGACACCTGGAACCAATTAGGAATACACTAGAATCAATTATGGCAAGCAGACTAATCAGGACACCTGGTTTAAAAAGGACCTCCCCATCAATTAGTGGAGAGTGTGCAAGGAGCAGTGAGTGAGAAGGCATGCTGCTGGAGGACTGAGGAGTTCAAGCATGATCAAGCTTCAGGAGGAAGCTCCTGTGGTGAGAATAAAGAAGGTAATGGAGGGAGGCCATGGGGAAGTAGCTCAGGGAGTTGTAGCTGTCACATAGCTGATACAGGAGACATTGTAGACAGCTGCTATCCACAGGCCCCTGGGTTGGAACTTGGTGGAGAGGTTAGGCCTGGATTCCCTCATGCCCCCCAACTCCTGATTGGACACAGAAGGAGCTGACCTCATCTGTAAGCAACACCAGAAGGGAAGGTCTAATTTGGAAAGGGATCTGGCCTGTTCCTGACCCAGTAGGTGGGACAACAGAGACTGAGGACATTGTTCTCCATTTCCCCCATGCTGGCCAGTGATGAGGTTAGCTGAGTGAACAGCAGGTGTGAGCCTCTAGCAGAGGCAGCCAAACTAAGGGCTGTTGTGAACCTCTGAGGTGAGCAAATCCGCCAAAGAGCACAGGACCCACCAAAGCAGAGGAAGAACTCTAGAACAGAACTGAAGCACTTCAATGGTAAGAGGTTTGTACTGCTGCTGCCCAGACTCAAATTCTTCTGTAAATTAAGGACTTCAGTGATCATTGCCATCAATCCAGCACCTCTCACTAGCACTGAATTCCTTTTAAAAGACAAGAGGCAGGGCCAAGAACCTTAACCTTCTTGCTAAGTGATCAAACTGTGAGCCACATAATCAGGTTCAGGAGTTCACTTAGTATGTGGCAACATATATATAACAAGCAGTGTCACACTAAGTGAGCACCTATGTCTAGACATGTTTACTACAGTTTAAAAGATGTTGCAATAAATCTTTAATGGATGTTTACCCCACAATTCTTGCTAATTATCCCTTCTGGTTTTCACAGCACAGAATGATTTTCTTATGATCTTCCAAAAACTGACTTAATCTGTCAGGATGCAAATCGTGCAGCAAGACATACACAGACACAAAAGACTAAATAACTATATGAAGTTATTACTGTTATCCTCTGTCCTCCTAAATTTAAATCATTGCATCTTGTCTTAAATTAGGTGGTCCCTGCCCCCTTAGTCTTTTTGCATGTTTGTACAGTGCCTTGCATACTGGGGCTGTATGTCTGGCTAGGATTAGGTGCTACCATAATGCAGATGCTGAAGAATAATAAATAATGTGAGTCTCTACTTACAATAAAAATGTGTTTGCTAGAAACCTTAAGGCAAAACCTAACTGGGCAAGATTAAATAGATATGAAGGTGGCAGTAGCATCTTCTCACTGCATAGGAAGAAAGACTTGTTGTAAATTCAGCTACCTGAATCAAGGTAAACTACCAGAAGGTGGCTTTTCCTCCACAGGGCTTGTTCTTATGTTCTTTACTGCAGTCAGCAATTTAAGTGCTATGACAAAATGGCACTGCCCCGGAACACTCCTTGGTGTTACTATTAAAGAAACTGAACAGATAAAGGATATGGATCTGCTGTAACTGCATGCCTTGTAGGACTATGCACTCAGATGGTGCCAAGAAGTCTGCAAGTCTCTTGAGGAAGCACAGACCATGAAAACTACACGTAAGGCTCAACACTTAAGCGAACTGGACGGACCTGCCTACAAGCCTGGTTTTAGGCTCTTTGGAAGCAGGGGAGTTATAGGGGAGAAGAGATCTGACAGTGTCTAAACGTCCAGATCACATGGAATCAGCTGCTGATAATCATATAAACCTGTTCATACTAAGGTTCAACCTACACTTTAAACTGATATTGGCATTAGTGAAGCATATGGAAAAAACATAGCTGTGGTGACACAGGCTCCTTAGTGCAGACTTAGCTGAAGTGGAAGATCAGTAAATACAGCAGACAGCCTTTATCCCCTAGAGCCTAGAGGGTAGAGGAGAGAATGGGCTTGCAGAGAGAAGCTCCTAACACAAGCTCTCCCATAAGGATTTTTAAAAGTCAGCGATGTTCTAATTTCATTGGGCTTGGGAATTCTCAGACTTTCACAACAGCTCACAGCTTTACAGTAGCTAGAACAGATCTCCTGAGTTTCCATGTTGTGGTTGGTGTATTCACTACTTCTATGTCCTGTAACCTATTCTGAACAATGCTATGCTGTATTTATAACTAACTGCGCTACATTAAGTATGTATCCTGTCTCAAAGGTACATTACCTAAGAGAGAACCATTCCATTATGAATGGAGATCTGATCCCATTAGCAGGACAAACAGGTAAGCATTTGAAACGCAAAGTCAGAGCATAAGGAAACCCTTATGATATTCTAAATCAAGTTTTGCAGATTGTTCATTAGCATTACAGGCTAAGGCACTATCTAGGAAAATGGCCATACTGTCTAGCTGACCAGAATAATCCAAAAGCCCATCCAACAAGTGAAGGGAGACATTTAGTGTACATCCACACCGCAAACAAAACAAACAAACAAAAAAAACCCGCAACAGCAAATTACAGAGTCCAAGTCTACAGACTTGGGCCCTGAGACTTGCTGCCCCAGATTTTTAGTCTCCGACCCACGAAGTGTTGACTACCCTTGGTGGCTGCTAGACAAGCCGATGATCTGCACTTAAAAATCCTAAATCCAAGACTGTTAATATAAAACCTGCTTCCAACTCTAACACAATTTTCTTGTAAACGCACAGAATGCAAACGATTTGCTCAACTGCTATTCTGCTATATTCTTCTTCTGGTGCTACTTAAGCAGTTCTTCCCATATTGCACTGTGGAAAGAGTTAATTATATATGCTTCTACGTGCTGCACTTGCCTTTGTACCACTGACCTCCCCTAGCAGGGTCCTCTGCTCAAGGAGGAACTTCAACCTACAGTACTTTAGAGGCAATACGGGGAGCAATTGCCATTGGTGGCATTAAGGAAGGAGGAGGCAGGAGGACACTTTCATCCTTAGGCTGAATATCGAATGCACCCAAGAATCCTTTTAAGTGTAGGCAAAATTGGATCAGGAGCTGGTCCATGAAAGGACACGGATACAAAAATACAGCCTAGTTTAAAGAAATATCATTTAGGTACCATAAATTAGGGTACCTTTATCCTCAGAAAAAACTCTTTGGAAATCCAAGTTATCCTTTGACAACTCACCTTTAAAATGTTTCTTGCGTGCTCAGCCATATGGCTATACAGATACCATATGAAAGTAGCAAGAGGGCAGCTTGAGTCACAACTTAATTAAATACTCACTTCTGGGGGAAATTCCATGACCTCTTCTGCAGGGGGTCAGACTACATGATCATAAGGCTCTTTTTCAGTCCTCAAATCTATGAAAATGGATGCTTCCTGGCTTAAACATAGGTGCAAGATCACAGTATTAAGGGAGTGGGATTTATGCTGATTTAGAGCATAAACTGTTTCTGACTTAGGGTACGTCTATACAGCAGTAAAAGACCCAAGGCACAGCCATGGCAAGCCTGGATCAGGTAACTCAGGCTTGTGCTGAGGGGGCGGGGCGGCTAAAAATTGCAGAGTAGTCATTCAGGTTCGGGTGGAACCCCAGCTCCAATCAGAGATCTACGCTGCTAAGTTTACCACCTCCCTCCCCACGATCCTGAGCCCTGCCAGACCGAGTCAATTGACCAGGGCTCTGAGACTTGGTGACATGGGGTTTTTTTTGTTGCTGTGTATACATACCCTTAGAGCCCTAAATGGCTTGTCATGCATCTTCCTGAGATGGCTCTCCCCGCAAAATACTACTGCAATTGCAGTCAGCACCCACATTCTAGGCAGAGCTCCTTGTGTATGTAAGGGAGGGAGCTGATCAGAGGACATACTTTGAGAATTCTAACTTCAGAAATACACCGTTCTGCTCAGAGCAGTCAAACCTATAAAGCATATAGCAAAGCTGGTCTCTGGGCGAATGCTTGGGATCTTGACAATGGTGTGGAATTCTTTATGGAGGAGTATGGATAAGTGTTTTCAGTGTGACACAGGGTGGAGAAGGATGTATTTATGGATGGGCTATATCTGTGCAGAGAAGCCACTAGCTTGCTATCCGGATGGATAAAAATCGATGTATTTAATTTTTTTTTTCATTTAAATTAAATACAGGTTTGTTCATTAAAACTAAATCTATTTAAAATAAATTTGAAACTGATACAATAATTTTATGCCTTAACATAGGTTATCAGAATAATTTAAAGTAAATACACAAAATATTAAGTAGTACGTATTTCTGGCCAAGTTTTAAAGAAAGTTAAACCCTGAACTGGTGAATATCATTGACAAAGCACCTGGAATCAGAATCTGTTGAAGTACTAAACCTGCTTTTGATAACAGGTGCAGAGATTATTTTCTTCATTTCAGTTTATTCAGCTAGCTCAAAGTAAAAACCATTTGGAAGTTGAAAAAGCAAGGAAGTTTGTTTTCCTCTTCCAAAACTAAGGGCTTGTGTACACTGGCAATTTGCAGCGCTGCAACTTTCTCACTCAGAGGTGTGAAAAAACACCCCCCTAAGCCCAGGAAGTTTCAGCGCTGTAAAGCGCCAATGTAGACAGTACACCAGTGCTGGTAGCTATGCCTTTTGTGGAGGTGGATTTTTTAGAGCACTGAAAGAACTCTCTCCCAGCATGGCGCGGCGACCACACAAGGCAAGTTAAAGTGCTGCACCGGCAGCGCTTTAGAGTTGCCAGTGTAGACTAGCCCTAAGTGTGAGAGTTTGAGAATTTCTAGTTCTGAAATCCTGAAGGACACAGTAGCCAGAAATAACTGATTCAATTCACGAACTACAATTCACTAAATTATTAAACTACTGTTAGTTTTAAAGCAAAATTTGTTTTGGTACATTTTTCTTATGTTTCCAGCACATTTAAGGTAAGCTTATATAATAAAAGTTTTAAATGCTATTTTTATACATTTTAATTGCATTTCAGTTTCCATCCAAATAGAACTTTACACAAATCACAAGTAAAAAAATGTACCATCTAGTAAATAAGAAATGCATCATTCACCCTTTTCTAACATAATTAAAAAATGTTAACATTAAGCATCTGAGCAAATGTAACTTAAGTTATACAATTGCTTAAGTGAATATGTATAAGATACGTAGTGTATACTGCTAGTTACCAAAAAGAAGCACCAATTTAATGCAAAGACTATATTTAGTTGGAAAGCAACATGTTTCCATCATTACTAACCAACAAGTATTAATCCTTTTCTAGGAAAATAACTAAACAATAGAATGGCAAAACGCAATTGAAAGCGATGACTTAAAACAATGTTTCCAGTGTGCTGATTTAAATCATTAGTAAAATCAGTGATTTAAATTGCTTTGATTTAAATCAATCCACCCTGCTTGCTATGGCAATTTTTGGATTAGTTTGTCTCTTTTCTCTTTTACGGCTCAAAGAGCTTGGAACAAGCATTCTTTGTCTATCCTGAAGCTTAAACACGTACAAGAATCTTATAAAATCATAAAGTACATTGTGATAGCATTTAGGAGTCCCAGGCCCTATTGTGCTAAGCACTATACAAACACACAACCAAGATATGATATCTGCCCTGAGACCTTGCAAAGGATGACATACTGAAACTAATCAAGCCATTGTAATAAATCAAATGTAACTATAATCCGTGCTGGGAAAAGGGCCTGATCCTGTGAAGTACAGAGCACTTTATGAGGCTAATCAGAGTGGAAGGCTCTCAGCTTCTAGCAGAATCGGGCCTAAAGATAGTAAATGTCCCTGTAAAACACTGAACATTGGGGGTGAGGGGGAATCAATAGCTCCTGTGAAAGCAACAGTGCAAAATATCCCTTACTGCCATGGCAATATGCAGTAGTTTTCAACCTGAGGTCTGCATGATAAGATTTCCAAAAGGGTCTGCTAAGATTTCCAAGGAGGTCCACATCTCCATTTGAAATGTTTTAGGGATCCGCAAATGAAAAAAGACTGAAAAGCACTGATCTAGCCTGACTGACCAGTCCTACAGATGAAATTATTGGACAGTATGGGCATCATCCAGTGATATCACTAGCCAGGGCATCATCAATCTATACCGATCTTGAAGCTGGCTTGTGTCATGTGGACACATGCCCACTGAGAATTGAACTGAGATCACTAAATTTACTTCTCATATGCCACTGAACATATGACAGATGGTAACTACCTTACGTCACTACCTCAGGTCAATTTTTTCAGTGGTGCAGTGATGAAGGGCTCCATAATCACTGCCAATTCCCATTAACCATCCACAGTGGTCTTAGAATGCTTTTTAATATTTGGAAAAACTTAAAAGTTCTACTTACCAAAATGCAGTCCACCTTAGATTGTACAGTTTTGCTAGGGGGGAAGAGAAGAGAGAAATCTCAGGTTAATCTCTACAGCAATGAAATAAAATGTTACATAGTAGAATTTCCAACTGCTGTTACGCTGAGAAGATACAAGATTAATTCCTGTCTATTTATGCAAGAATACTCATCCTGTAACTTTCTAAAAGAAAAGATTTCCAGAAATAGCTGTTACTTAAACACGTTTTTTTTCTGACGAGGGCTATAAATTTGTTGCAATCTGATGCTGCAACTGGGAAACTTTATTCTGAGTGGCTACCACTTCCACAAAGTGGCTTTGACATATGCTCATTATTTCTTGGGATTGGGCTCTGGGATTGTGTTAAGTGTTTTAGCAGCTGGTAACTGCTTCAGATTCATTTGATTTGTCCACCTATAAAAACAATTTAATTTAATCTTATTTGAAATATGAATTTCTGGTTGTCTTGGACAACTGCTACAGTCCACCACAGTATTTATAATTAATAACCTAATCAATTTAATCTTACTACCTTTCAGCTGGTTACAGGAGGATGAGTGAGGGAAAAAGTAATGAGAGTCACATCACAAGTAATTTCAGTTAAAGCCAGCTGGGTGAACCAGTAGATTGACTGCCTGTTGTTTGACCAGGGCCAAATACTGTTAAATGATTTCCAGCAAGAGTGCCCTAGGGTAGGCAGCAGTGGTGGTGTGATTGCATCATGGTGCCAGTCTTTCATTTTTTTAGAACACTGTGTCACATTTTTCTGAATTAAAACAACTTATGCCTAATTTTTAAAAAAATCACTTAAGTAAAGCTACATTTTAGTCACTGGTATTTTTAGTAAAAGTCATGGACAGGGTCATGGGCAGTAAACAAAAATGCACAGCCCATGACCTGTCCATGACTTTTACTATATACCCCTAACTAAAACTTGGGCCGGGGGCTGCAGGCGCTCTGGGGGGAGGAGGAGATGGTGAGGAGGCACTGCGGGCGCTGGCAGTCGGTGGTCTGGGACCCCGGCTGGTGCTGGTGGGAGTGGCAGTGCACAGCCGGGGACCCCTATTGGTGCTGAAGGCAGGAGGTGCTGAGCGGGATAGGGTTTGCAGGGCTAGAAGGCTCCCTAACTGGCTCCAACATGCACGTTCCTGAAGCTCCTAGCGGGAAAGGAAGCCGAGGGGCTACTCCCGCCCCAAGCACCAGCTCCACCAGCTCCCACTGGCTGGGAACAGCAGCCAATGGGAGCTGCGGGGTCAGCACCTACGGGGATGGGCACCATGCGGAGATCCCTAGCCCCTCCACCTAGGAG
The DNA here is from genome assembly GCA_007922305.1 of Dermatemys mawii. NCBI lineage: Eukaryota > Metazoa > Chordata > Testudines > Dermatemydidae > Dermatemys > Dermatemys mawii. The sequence goes on from ML677366.1 coordinate 22,435,030, forward strand.
CTGCAGGGACATGCTAGTCAGAACTCAGGAGGCCCCTCCACTAGCAGCTCCCCAGTAAGCAGCACCCCTGACCCCAACTCCTAGCCCCAGCCCTGAGCCCCCTCCAACATACCCGAAGCACTGCTGGGCCAGGGGCTGCCCAAGCCAGCATTGGCCACTGCAAAAGTCACGGTGGTCATGAAAAGTCACGGAATCCTCCTGTGACCTCCGTGACAGACACGCAGCCTTAGGTATAAGTATCTATCTAAGCCTAAGCCTACTGGAGAACGATTGGTTTGCAGGGTGGATCCTAAACTCCATGTGAAGACATTCTAAGCTGATGGGAGAGCTCTCCCCTATTGGCTTAATAACTCCTCCTCTGCGAGGGAGTAGCTATGCTGCCGAGAGAAACACTCCCACCAACATAGTGCTATCTACATGGGAGATAAATTTTGGCAGACTTTTCAGACCACCGACCAATGTCATGATGCCAAAGTAAGTATGTAGTGTAGACCAAGTCTTACACTTTGTTACTGTTCTACTGAATTAGTCCTTTAAGGTATCTGACAATTTTTGACAATATCAGACGAATATTTGACCTGTCAATTGACTAGTTATTTCTAGAACAATCAAATGCCCAACCCTCAGTAAATGTGCCCAAACAAATGCACTGTGGGGAATCTAGTCTACTTTATCCCTTAAGTGGCTCTAGCACTTCCAAATACAGTAATATACAGTGGAGCCCCGCTATAACGCGACAGATGGGATCCATAAAATCCCATCGCGCTAAATGCGGGGTTGCGTTATAGCGGGGCCCCACTCCCTGGCAGGCAGGGGGCTGTGCTTCTCTCCCGGCTGCCCAGCAGAGGAGAGAAACTGCGGCCTTGCGCCTGCCAGGGACAGAGAACTCTGGGGCTGCAGCTTGCAGCCCCAGAGTTCTCTGTTGAAGCCGCTTCCAACCCTGCTGCCGGGGGCAGGGGACACCGGTGCCTACAGCCCTGGAGTCCCCTGTCTGGGCAGGCGTGGGGGCAGCGGCTTCCAGAGAAGCCTGCTGGAAGCCGCGGCTCTGCGCCTGCTGGAACCGAGGGACTCTGGGCTGCCGGAGTCTCTCAGTCCCGGCAGGCGCGGGGCAGCGGCTTCCAGGGAAGCCGCTGCTCCCCACCTGCCGGGACAAGGGGACCCAGCAGCCCTGAGTCCCCTGGTCCCGGCAGGCGGGGAGCAGCGGCTTCCACAGGGAACTCCCGGGCTGCAGCCCCAGAGTTCTCTGTCCCAGGCAGGCTGGGGCCGCAGCTTCTCTCCCCTGCTGGGCAGAGAAGCCGCAGCCCCTACCTGCAGTCCTGAGTTCTCTGTCCCTGGCAGGGGAGGCTGCAGCTTCTCTCCTTGCTGCCCAGCAGGGGAGAGAAGCCATGGCTGCTGGGGACAAAGAACTCAGGACTTGGGAGCCACGGTATAACCGCGCTATAGCCGAACTCGCGTTATAGCGGGGCGCGTTATACTGGGGCTCCACTGTACTTCATGCTGACTCTACAGACTATGAAAGTCAGTGGGATATTTACCATTGGCACCAATGAAAGCAGGCATAGGCTTCTAAGATATAACACCAGATACTTAATTACTTGATAACTAATAAACAAGTACTAAACTAAAAGTTTCAAAATTCAAGGAACAACTTTGTTTCTACTGAAGTCATTGAGGGCATGAATTAGATCCTAACTCCAAAGCTCATTAGCTCAGCTTGACAGGAACAAGACCTACCGTGATCAGACTTATTTTCCTCACATGCAGGTGCCAGGCCAGTAAAAAAAATGGCTAGAGAAGGTAATCACTAGAAATAATTTAAGTCAGCAGTAAGAAATAAGCAAACCAAAAATAGAAAATGGTTTGATGACAGTCCCAAGGGGGTCTCTGTGACTGAACCTGTCACCTGACGTGCTGGAATTACCTCTGAGTCCGTTCTCCCTGTCAGCTTGGTACTTCCAGAACCCAGCCTTGTTGAGCCAGACACACTAACCTGCTGCAACATAGACCCAGGTCTAGTCTACGTCCCCAAAGCTGCAAACTTAAACTAAAGACTGCTCAACAGGTCACCTATCTCCAGCTCCCAATGGATCCAAACCCCAAATAAATCTGTTTTACTCTGTATAAAGGTTATACAGAGTAAATTCATAAATTGTCTGCCCTCTGTATCACTGACAGAGAGAGATACACAGCTATTTGCTCCCCCAGGTATTAATCAATCACTTACTCTGGGTTCATTAACAAATAAAAGCAGTTTCATTAAGTATAAAAAGTAGGATTTAAATGGTTTCAAGTAATAAAAGCAGCACAAAGTAAGCAAAAACATGCAAATCTAAGCCTAATACATTCAGAAACTGATTAGAGGTAAAATCTCACACTCAAGAGATATTCCAATAAACCTCTTTCACAGACTAGACTCCTTCCTAATCTGGGCCAAATCCTTTCCCCTGGTACAGTCCTTGTTAATTCCAGAAGACATTTTAGGTAGGAAGCAGGGGTGTTCTCATGACTGGCAGCCTCTTTGTCCTGCTCCACCCACTTTTATAGCTTTGACAAAAAGCAGGAATCTTTTGTTTCTCTGGATCCTCACCCTTCCTTCTAAATGGAAAAATACTAGATTAAAGATGGATTCCAAAATCATGTGACATGGTCACATGTTCTGTGAGACCCCAGCTTCTATTCTTTCTGGGCTGGTCGACACTACACAGGAAGGTCTGCAAGTAAACAGAGCCATTTACTGTTCATTGAGTCTGAAGCACCCTTAATGGCTTTCACTTAGTATGTTTATATTAGTAATATAAGTTTATATCTTATTCTCCTAACTTCAGACATAGAAATAATACATGCAAAAAAATAAGATGAACAAACTCAGTAGATTACATGGTTGTAATGATACCTTACAAGAGACCTTTTGCCTAAAGTATATACCAGTTACATCATATTTACATTTATAAGCATATTTCATAAGGCACATGGTGTGCAAGATCACAGGTTCCACTATCTGAGTTTGTATGGGAGTCGAATCTCACAGGCGCAACCACCATTGCTACAATGGATGTTCTGAGACCTTAAATGAAAGAAGCAAGAACCAGTATTGTCATCTTTGTTTTCTCATTTTGGTGCTCAAAAAAGGCCTAACATTTATGTTGCATGGGCTGCTGTTGCTGCTGAGGACTGCCCGTCCTCATGCCAGACTGGTATTTGGCTGGAGGGACAAGAGAAAGAACTAGAAAGGGGCACAGAAGTTCTCATTGGAAAAGATGGCTGGTAACGCCACTGATCCTGTCCACACATCTGTTTGCTGCCTACTTCTGTTCCAGAGGCCACTTAAATTGCGGTTAATGGGATCAAGGCATGGAGAGAGCCAGCTGTGTTCCAAAGGGCATAGATGTGACCTCTTATAACATCTGCTGTTGGCAGTCAAATGGGTAGACACATTGATGAGAAACTTCCAAGGAAAGGGGTGAAGCAGATCTACCTGAAACTTCTCAGGCCACGTCTACACTTACCATGCCACTTAGTCTATATACTCATGGGGAAGTGTGAGAGGGGCAATCTGACTACTGTTACATATTCCCTTGTATGTATTGCCTATAACCTTGGCTGTCTTATTAGGAGGTCTAATCACAAAGAGACACTAAATGTGGTAACACCTGGAGAGAAATTATTCCTTCAGATGATTACAGATTTCACCTTAAGGGACCAATCTGGTTGCTGATCTAATGGAAGTCCAATGCACTGCCATGTGGGGAATAATCAGACTTGAGCCTGTATAGGACTCTCTCTCCAGGCTGACTGACTAAGCAGTGTGCCCTTTCAGGAAAAAGGCAGAGAGTACCTCACTGCCATGAGGCAACTCTCTGGGCTGATGCACAGTGCAGCACTGCTGAATTCTGTCAAGCTCTCCTTTCTTGGGGGTGGTCTGCAATAACATTTGTTTCTTGTTGGGGAGCTGGAAGATAAGTGGAAGTGGACCCCTAGACCCCATTAAACCAATCTAAGGCCATTGAAAGGCATATTACCAAGCTACCATCTCCTCCAAGAGAAAAGTTTGAAAACATCAGGACTCAGTTTGCTCTCTGGAAAGCACAGAGCAACAGAGTGCAAAGAGGTGAGCACTTGGCTCTACAGAAGTCCTTTACTTCACGTACAAAAATCCTCAAACTGTTTTGCACTCTTCTAGCGCTGACCATTACTTCTGTAAGAGCTCATCAAAATTGTCCTGACCTGCTTCTGAAAAGTTTTGCAATACAAGAACAACAGGCACAGGTAATATCAGCCGGTTAACTTATCACGTCATGTGGGTATTGTCAGCTGAAAGGAGCGAAGTTCCCATAAGCTACATATAACTGGTTGGTGGCACATACAGAATGGTTATGCAAACGTAACCTGGTCTGCAAGCACATGCCCTGAGACTCAAGTAAAACACTGGCCAAAAATAATAATAATTATATTTATAATAATAATAATAATAATAATAATAATCCTGTCTGTTAGACAGGAATAAGCAGGGTGCCTATTAACAGTAGTGAGCAATTAATGATATGATTGTCCAGCTCTGCATTCCCTCACCTAACAAAGGGACACCATATGTGTGACAGGTGGGATCACAGAAACCCCTTTGGCGCTGCCAGCTGATGTGCTCAGACTACCTCTGCCCCTGCTTTCCTGCCCTGGAAGCTTGGGACTTCAATGCCATGCCTGATTTGAGTCAAACTCACTAGCCTGCTGCAAATCCAGAGTCAGGTCTAAACCATGATCCCTAACAGCTGTAGGCTTAATTGAAAGCAGCTTAAGAGGTGTTTCTGTCTAACACTCAGGACTGTGGAGTCCTCCTCTCTGACCCAAGCCCCAGGGCAGCCTGCCTGCAACCCAAATGCCTCATCCCCAGTCCCTCCCCAGATCCCACTCTCCCAGCGCTCTCATGCACTGTGAACCCCTCATTGCTGGCCCTACCACTGCACACCCAAACCCTCTGCCCTGGCCCTAAGCCCCCTCCCACACCCCAAAACCCTCATCCCCAGCCAAAACCTAGAGCTTTCACCCAGAGCCCTCATCCCCCCTCCCCACACCTCCACATTGTGCAATATAGGGAAACTGTTAAACACTTACTGTTTCCAATCCATTTTTATATTATTTAAAAATATACATATTGGCTTACAAGGTGGACCCGTTCTGGGCAATATCAAAAATTATACAAACCTGCCACCCTGGGGCTTTTTGATTGTAAAGTTGTTAAGAACACAGATGTTAGCCTTGTGTCCCAAGTGCCGGGTACACTTAGGAAACCATAAAATGTATAGAATCTCTATTAGGACAGGGAATAAAAAAGCAACAAGCCTAGCAATAGGTGTGGTGGTGAAAAAGTTGACCTAGTTAGAACAGACTTACTACCTTTGTCTACCACTTAGCTATTTTTCCTTTGCAGGCTTATTTGAAAGGTATTTCTTGAAAACTTACCTCAAAATTATTCAACAAATAATTATTAGGCTATGGCTACTCTTCATTGTGCATATATGATCTGTACAGTGAACATATTAGCTAAATATTACTGCTAAATAACTGCAATGTTTGTACTGAATTTTATAATAACCCAGGATTTCATCCAGTCCACTTTTCTGTGAGACTGCTGGCAGCTGTTACCTCAGCAGACCTCCTGAGTTTGGCAGCCCCAAAAACCCTGGTTACTGTCAGCTGGATTGAGCCCTATATGAAGTAACTGCTAACATTTGAAGTCTGTGATCCAGGTGCTTTGTTACATGTCTCACAACAGGTGCAGGAGAGTAGAGAGGTGATAGATGCTCTCACTAATGAAAATAACCATTTGAATCTATTAATGACCTAAGCCCATCTGAAAACTAAATACAGAACTAAAATTATCAGCCACAACTAGCCTTGCTTCTCTTGGACAGCTGTTTCTAGAAGCAGTATCTGGAGGTCCAAAAAAATCTCAGTGAAGTTAAACTGAACTAATCTACTTAATAAGGGAAGTAAACTTTAGATTCCTGCTTGAACTAAACTGTCTTAAAATTAATTAAAAGTTAACTACCCTCATATCTGAAAGCTTCTAACAACTGTATTGTGATTGACAGCTTTAAAAAGTTTCAGTCTGGTATAAAACTTGCAGTTATAAAACTATGAAAATCAAAATTTACAAAAGTGCAAAAAGGGACACCACCATAATCAATAGTACAACTTCCCATAGTAGATACCGTTATGTAGATTGCTTACATTAAATCAAAGATACAGAAATTATGTTCACAAACAGATATTCAAGAGGACAGTATACTATCCTCTGTAGGAAGAAAATCCCATTTAAATGAGAACTTTGCAAAAACACAAGCTCAAGGCTATAAGGTGGTCCAAGACAGGTATTAGAAACCTAAAGCAGTGTCAATAACCATCAATTTAAACACTTGCCAAAAAACAAGAATCCACTTGCTATACTATGAAGCTTAGAAAAAACTTAATTATGTTAAAATAGCCTTTTTTAGGCTACTGAAGTCACTCCAGCAGCCTAAGAAAGGCTGAGGAAGCACAGTATAAGACAGAAGCTGCTTTTTGGAATAACTCCACTGAAAATGAATTAGGCTTCTAATTCTGTGTTTTATCCAGAGATAAATGTGTGGAGCTTTTGTTGTTTATTTTTTTTATCATTTTTAACTGCATTAGCTCTGTAGTTCAGGTTGAGAGCCATTTTATTGTAAACCCTTCCAGTCGGTCATAACTGTCTCAATTATTTCACTTTGGAGTTAAAATGTCTCAGAACTACGGTAAAGGTTTCAGAAAAGACTAAGTAGTCCAATTTTTCAGAAATGACAAGCACTTAAGAGTATAAATCATGTTGACCTTCAATTAGACAAACTCCTAACTCATTCTTGAAAATGAGACTGCATTTCTAAAAAACTTTGCCCCTTGTCTCTATCAAAAGTGTTTTCATGAAGAAAATCAGTTATATGAAAGGTGAATGCATAGTTTTTCCAGTGACCTGTTTGTGCTCTGACTCAAATATGACTTCATTTTAATGGATCTGGCATGAACATAATGCAGAATGAAGAATGTGGTATCTGTTAGGTTTGCAGAGGTGGGTGTAAGGAAACAGTTACAATATTTTTACAAAGTTTTGTAGGGTCAGATGCTGACTTCCTGGCTCAGGTAAAATAGTACCTTGGTCAGCGAGTAGTAACAGTCATTTTACTACACTGAGTCAGGTGGGAATACTGAGCAGCAGTAGCTGAAACTGGGATATAATGAGCATGATATTTCCTTAATATATTGAGTATGCGGCAAATAGCTGAGCCCATTTAGCCACAAGGAATTTGTGAGAACTTCAAGACTTAGGGAGAGCAGAAGGAGAAAAGTGGTTGGGAAATGGCACTTGCTCAAACTTTACTGGCTGTTGCCTAGTATCTTCATAAACCTTCTCAAAACTTGTGCAATTACTGACACTAACCCCTATCAACTCAAACAGCAAAGCAGTTCATAAATATTATGGCTAATGGTGTAACAAATTCAAACTGCAGATATACACAAGCACCCTGGGATCTATAAATTCTGAAACACTGGTATTTGCAAGAGAGAATTTCAACTGCATAATCTTACTGACTCTGTAGTCCTACACACTGACTTGGACTGTCCCAGGTTAGTACTGGATGCTGCAGCACAGAGAGGGAGGACAATTCCCCCCCACAGCATCTGTACTTGGGACATGGCCAGGGGATGCTTATCTTCCTCACACAAACTCAGAAGTAGATGCTCCATGGGTTCCCCTCCCCATGACTTTCTCCTGTGAAAGAGAGAGACTTCCCCTCCCAGAGCAACTTACTGTTCTGTAGAAGTGACAAAGAGTCCTGTGGCACCTTAAAGACTAACTAAAGTTTTAGAGCATAAGCTTTCGTGGGCTAGTACCCACTTCGTCGGATGCATGGGTACTAG
>ML677366.1:22443061-22821388 GCA_007922305.1 Dermatemys mawii
GTGGGTACTAGCCCACGAAAGCTTATGCTCTAAAACTTTAGTTAGTCTTTAAGGTGCCACAGGACTCTGTCACTTCTGCAATTCCAGACTAACACGGCTACCCCTCTGATTACTGTTCTGTGATAGTCATGTCTTAATGAATGAGTTGTGTTTAATTTGCTTTCTTGTCCACTAGAAATGCTCTGCAAAGTTGCATAGGAGACCTGCACTAGACTCTTAATCCAGTTGTTTCATACCTTGAGGCCTCTGTATAGATACGAACAACAGAAATCCACTAACTTGCAGCCTATGGTCTTATCAGATCTCTGAAGTTAAACAGTATTGAGTGAGATGCCTGTCTTCCTTGCAAGACACAGGTATCCTTTCCTGCAGTGCTGGTCGAATTCCTTGTCTTACTGTCAAGTTCTTTGTAAAACTAAATCTTACACAAGTCAGCCAACAGTTAAGATTCCCACAGAATAAGTCTGTTCATAAACTGTACTCTAAAAAACTGCTAATGCAAGTTTCCTGCACAAAAGAGCTGACAAACTAAGGGCTTGATCCCACAAAGTCTACTCTCGTGCCTAATCACCACCAATGTATTTGCTCACACGTAAAGACATGAATAGGGTTTTTCAGGACTGAGACTAAGTCATAAGTGACATATGGGCCCACAGCTGTGGTGCAAGAAATCTTACAGATTGTCTATATTAAGCCTTAGAAAGCCAAATGGGTCACTTTTTATTAGACTCTGGTATGAAGGGGCAATGCTGGTATAGTCTGTTAAAGAAACTAGACATCCTGTTATTTAGTCCACTTCTGCAAGCGTTTGCATAAGCACAGAGCATGTTTCTGAAACCAGGTTGTGTGCATAGCCATACTCTGTATGCATACAACTCCCACACACTCACTGTGTCTGATTAATATGGCCCTGAAGTACAAACATCTCATCTCTGCTACCTGCTAATCCCACACTCCATTCTATCATGAAGACAGGACACAGCACCTGATAGGATGGAGCGTGGGAGTAGCAGGCAGCAGAGATGAGATGTTTGTACTTCAGGTCTCTGGTATATCCACCATACAATGCTAGGCACATACCTTTTGTAATAGTAACTTATGTGCCTAGCATTGTATGGTGGATATACCAGAGACTCTACCTTGTGCAAGTCAGCCAACCTTAATGAATAAAGTTTGCAAGCACAGTGGAACCCCGCAATACTGCACCCCCCGATAGCGTGAATCTGCTTATAATGCAGGATGCGCGGGGCTCCCGATGGCGGCAGCGGGCGCTGCTTTGATGCAGCGGAACCCTGCAATACCGTGACCCCGCGTTTATCACGACTGATATTTTTGGACCCTGATCATCGCAGTATTGTGGGGTTCCACTGTACAATTAATGGGTCCCCAGAGTTCACCCTGGTTAGGCCACCCTGCATAATGAAATAGTAGAATTACCCAACAGCACACACGGTAAAATCTTTCCCCGAAGTCTCACACTGATGGTCTCACACACACTTTCTATTCCATATATTGGCTATCCATTATTCGGTGCCTGAAGGATTCACTTCACAGAAATCTATAGGACAGCTTTCCCTGAATGCCTTTACCCATCTTTTACACTGCTAAAAGATGGCAACAAAGCAATCTAGTCTGTGCTAGGTTTACATGCTTCTAATTATGGGAGGGATATAGAGATTTGGACTTCCTCTTTTTAATTTACCAAAATTTTAAGAGAAAAATCTAACTTAAAAAAAGGATAGAAAAAGTTGAAGTAGATGGCCTGCTGCTAGGTATAAGGATACCTAGTCTACGGAGTCAGACACTGCACAGGCATAGGTAAGGCGACAAGATTCTAAATATCATGAATGAATAACTAGTCTGAGCCTTATTATTATCTTAGACCCTAAACCTTATAGGTATGTGTTTCTTTAGTGCCAGTGTGTGAGGTTCTGCAAAATCAAATATGCAAAATTCTAGCACATACATATGTTAAATTAGGCTAGTCACCTAACAGATAAGAATTTGAACTACATCTAACTCCTTTGGAGGAATAAAAACCTCAGGGCCAGATTTTGAGCTCTCCTGAGAGATGTAGCCCAGAGGAAAGCAAGGCAAAGGTACATATACACCTTCTTCTACCTCCAACACATGCCCAGTCTCCTATGCCAGAGCTTTCAAGGAAGGACTGGTGTAGGGTCTTTTTGGCTGAGCACACATACTTTTCACACATCAGGAGAATTCTCATCCCTCACTCTTGTGGTTCTTATAGGGTCCCTATATTTTATTCATATGCTATATAGTGGCTAGAATCTTCCCCCAGTATTTCTACTCTGGTGACTGAAAAGAGAACCTTTCAAATGTGAATTAAACACAAATCAAGTATAAACTGAACGTTGTAGCTGTTGCCAAAGCCTTTGGCCACATGGCCTTTTAAGAATCATTCAGCTGTGAAAGAACTCGTCACCTCCTACTGCATCAGGCATTTGTTCTCCTCATGTGATCCCCAAGAGACATTGTCAAATTATTTAACAGTAGTGTCTGGAAAATCTTAAAAGGCTGTTTTTTTGGGAAGAAGGATGCTAAATGATCATCATCTATAGCCTTTGAATCAATGAGGCTTGTTATCCAGTAGCCACAGGAGCCATTTTAGGGTGGACACACTCTTTCCTCCCGCTCTGATCTTGAGCTTTGTTTTCTGTTTGGCTTCCCTGTCTCCTTACCTCTTGTAAACTCTTGTCAGTGTTTTCAAACAGAATGGTATACCCATTGAAATTTACCAGATTGATAGAAGCAAACATCAACAATGTTTATCATTTATAACGAATGTCATGTTGGTGAAAACCATACTGAAAAATAGGGAACTTTTTATCTTTAAGCCGAGCACACACTGAAACAACTCCCTTTGGAATAGGCCTAGCAGTCTTCTCTAGGACTCTAACCAGGTTTAACAGCAATAGTTAAACCATTAAAGAGATGCCTATTTATTCTCATCCTGCATGCTCTATTTAAGAGCCAAATGCTGCAAACATCTGTAACAGGGGTGTAATGCTTACTACCATAAGTTGTCCTATTAAAGGCAATGGGACTACTCACACTAGGTAAGCATTATCCCACACTAGCAGTTGCAGGATTAGGCCCATAATTTTTAACTTTATTAAATCAGTCTACTTGTCTTGCATATAACCTTCTCTTTAGAAGCGTAATGAAATATTAAAATGCAACCAGGGATAGTCAGAGGAAAAATTCTGAAGCCACTGCCTATATATGTTGATACCCAACTAACAGATGTTCACACAGGGCATGTTGCACTCTTTGGCACAGCTCACACTACTAGTGGAAGTAGTATTCAACTGACTGTTAAAAATAATCACTTCTTGCTAGTCATTGTTCCAAAAGTTTGCCACATATATCTGAAATATTATGCATTGCCCAGCTAACTGATCAAGCAATTTTTGAGACAATTAAATAATTAGCCTGTGGTAATATTAGTTGTTGCACATGGAAACTACCTGACAATTGAATTCCACACCTCATTCTGGCCAATTGAGAACAGATGAGTTAGTCTCCACCCCCAAACCAGTACTTGTACAAAATACCAATGATTCAATAACCAAGCCTTTTGGTGCCACCTAGAGGCTCTCTCCCTGGCTGCAGCTTTGTTTCCCCAGTGGATACTTCTGCAACCTAACTTATTAATGGATATTATAAATCTTACTAATGTGGAACTTTACCGCCTGAATTTCAGAAGTGTTGAGCATCTGCAACCCCCATTGATTTCAAGTACAGCTTGTGGGTGGGTGCTCAACACTACAACAAGTTAATCTATTCAAAGAACTTTAAGAAAGAAATGAATCTATGTAGATCTCAGGTACAGAGGCTGAAAATATGTAATGCTAATTCAATTCCTGAATGATTCATTCCCTGCCGGTGCACAGAGATGCAGCAATCAAATCAGTGAAACATCTACCTTTGCATCCTAAATTCGCCAACTTGAAAGTAAAGGGGTCTGAATATTGATCAAACTTTGGCTAACACCAGCAACTGAAAGAATAAAAGGGTATAAAGAGGGGGATTTTACTTCATTACTATGAACTGTGAGGGTAGGAGGGAGAGATGTTATTTCTGCACTGCAGGCTCTAGAGCCCTGCAAAGAGACATGTGCATCAGTGACTAATGGGGAGGAGTGTGAATCTCCATGGCCTGGCTGACTGTGGCCACAAGCATCCTATACTGCAGGATCTTTCTGTTCTTCATGGCTCAGAAAACTAAGTCATTGAGAGGCATAACAGAGGGGGATAATAAAGATACTATTTCCCTCTGTCAGCTCAGCTATGCTAAACATTTGTATCCATTTTTTAGCAACGGCACAGCTGCATCAGTGAATGGAGAGATGCAAACAGTAACATAAGTGAGTGTCTTTACCACAGAGTCACAAAAAGCAGAAATGTTCATGACAGTGGTAAAAACGCCCATGCTTATCTACACCACTGCTTGACAAGCTGATACTAGCTTGCAGAGTAAGGGAAGCTTAAATTCTATGCATATGAATGGAAGAGAGCAGAACATCTCAATAGGAAGACTTAACCCAAGTGAGTGTGGCACAGTCGATGAGCCATTAGACTGGAACTACAGATGCCTGGGTTTTATCTCTGGCTCTACCTGCTGTGTGATGTTGAACAAAAAAATCACTTTGCCTCACTGTTCATCTGTTTACCTCTCCATTCTTTTTCTTCTTTATTTAAGGCTTATCTACATGGGAAAATTGACTGATATAACTATAGTGGTACAGTTACACTGCAATACTTATGCCAGTACAACCCCCTATGTGGACACACTATTCTAGAATAAAGATTTTTTTGCCCCCTACAGTCACTTATTCCAGAATAGCATGTCTACACAGGGAGTTATGCTGGCATAGCTATCATGATATAACTATTTCTATAATTCTGTCCATTTCCCCATGTAGACAAGCCCTTAATCTCTGCCCCAAAGAGCGTACAATCTATTTTCCTAAATATTTCAGACAGCACCTAGCTCAATGGTGCCCTGACCTCTACTGGCGTCTGTAAGCTGTATAGTAATATAAGTGGCAGAGTTTATGAAGGTTTGCAGTAGGGGGTGATGGTTAAGTAGCAAGCCATGGAAGTCTAGGGAAGACAAAGTTTGAAAAAGTGGGGAGTAAAGAATATGAAAGTGGGAAGATAAATTAAGCAGATAAACTCGGGGAAGGTAGTTTTTGCCATACTACATTGCCATACTAAAAGTTATTGTGAAAAGCAATCACGAGTTTGAGAGAAAAGAAGGTTTTATTTCGTAAGACACACTAAGATTACTATCACCAAAATCTGTATTTAGTCCTGACACGCATTAAGACAGCCCCTAGAGTAGCATCTGTGGCTACAAAGAATTAAAGCTTGGTACATATATAGTTATTTATTGCAGTAGTGTCTGGGAGCCCCAGTCACAAACCAAAGCCCCACTGCAGTAGGCACTATACAAACTGATTACCCCTGCCCTTAAGAGCTTATTCCTTACATCGACGGATGTCAAAGTGCGCTAGAGAAACTAATCATTATTACACCTTAAGGCATGTGCCAGTTTTAAAGATGAGGAAACTAAGTTATGGAAAGGTTACATGAGTTACCTAGGGCCATATACAGTAATCACACACAACGTCTTCCATTTTGAAAGATAATGCTGGCTTGAGAGAGAACGTATGCTTAAAATGTGGGATTACCACTAGAACTGATAATCTTGAAATGGGAGAATCTTTGTGTGGCCCAGAGTAGTAATCAATGGCAGAGCCAGGAGCAGAAATCAGGTCTAACACTGTCCTGTATTCTAACCACAGGATAAGACACTCCCTTGAGGTATAATCAGTTTAAGAATTAAAACAACAAGAATCTAATACTCACATTATAGCTTGGATCTACAAGAAAGAATGTCAAGAAGGGAGAGTTCAAAGTACAATAATTGTTCTATACTGGTGCCAAATAAATGAAGAGAGTTTTCAGTGTAAATGCTCCAACCCTGCAATTGGGTTTGCCTGCACTGGTCCAACTCCAGGATCAGGACCCAAAACAGATACACAGGACAAGATGCACGAGACACAATTTTTAAAATCATCCATGCAAGTTTGTTTCAAGGTGATCCACGGTGAACACGATCAGTCTTCTGTAGGAATTAATTACAGTGTAAAGAACAGGACCTCTGTGGTCTATCTGTCATCAAATTAACACCTCATTTAATCTAAGTCAGTAACTTTCACCACAAACCACTGCAGTGAAATCATTAACAATCTAGATTCATCTATCCAGTTCAAAAATCCTGGATGGCATCTACAGAAGAATCAAATTTTGCACGACAGTGCTACCCTTAAGAGAAAAATACTTCAACTCAATATATGCTGAAATCTTCAGTTGTCCCCATTTTTCACGAGTACAAAATGAGTTTACTTTAGCTATCTGCTAAAATGGCACCTCCACAACAACTGGGACCCAAAACGTAACTTGCCAACCTTGGAAGAGTTTCCCATAAAACAGTTGGGTAATGCTAATCCCAAGTCTGACTTCTTCAGCCAAGCCACTGCTGCCCCTTTGTACCAGCTATGCTAATGAATCCTATTAATGAAACACTAATGTAATATTTAGTAGTACAGATGCTGGACATTCTGCTGGACAATATTGGACACATTTAATCTCGAAGTTACATGGAGCGGAATAGTGTCCAAAGGACTGCAAGTGTGTTAAAGACTCACTATTTATTTTCACTGAGAAGATTTTTCTAAACAAACCTTCTTTCCTAAGATGTACACTAAAGCAGTGTGTTGTGCTTACCTGTTGTTCCCTGTGCATCAGCAGGTATCTAGTGAACACTAGGGAGCTGGGATCACTCCTGCTGACATTGATGATACATAAATAAGGAAATAAACAAAAGTGAACCATCTAGTCTTCTGTTCTACATGTTTAAATCAGGAAACAAATCCATCTTTGCCAAATATAAGACAAATCTTGCTGATCAGGTGGCTGAACATCCTTGCTGAAAAATTCAAAGCCATTAACAGCTAAAGACATTCTTCTCCCTGAACTGTTCTTACTCGTACGTGTAGTTCTTCAAAACACTACATCAAACAGCTAAAATGGTCCTTAAAATCAGATTGACTTTTCATTTGCTGTACTAGTTCTTTCAAATACAAGTAAAATGTCATACTTAGTACTTGCTGTAACTTTAAGCTACTGAAGACTGAGCAGTGTCAGAAGATACAAAGCTTATGTTTAAAGATACTAACATGTATGCTGTCTCATATGTAACACAGTCTGTCTCTGGTTATACCTGTGGAACCTCAGTAAAGTTCACTGGAACTGCATGGGTATAAATGAGGACAGAATCTGGCTCCAAGTAGATCCAAAATAATAAAAATATGGCAACTGATAACAGCGGCAAAACTCATGATTGTCTTGCCTGCAACTAGCAGACTGAAGCTGATCTAACCATTTAACGGTACCAGCTCATTAGCATTAAACTGGGCAAAGATACTGTTACTACAGATAAGCTCTAAATGGCACAGTGCAAATGTACTTTAGAATTATATGAGGTATTTTGATTCTTTTTAAGAGCAAGGAAATGGTTTGTTTGTTTTTTTAAGAGCAAGGAGTTTTGGAATTGTCCTCTAGATATAAATGTACAAAAGTATAATATCTTTTATTGGACCCAACTCTGTTGATGAAAGAGACATGCTTTTGAGCTACAGAGATCTCCTTCAGATCACAGAGGTCTGTGTATCTCAAAAGCTTGTCTCTTTCACCAACAGAAGCACGTCCAATAAAAGATATTACCTCACCCACCTTTTCTCACTAATATTTGGGGACCAACATGTCTACAACTACATTGCAAACAATACTTGCAACTAAGCATACTACTTACAATATAGAATTTTAAAAAATAATAATTTCAACCCCTTCATTACATTTTCTGTTTCCAAAGCTATTACGGGTTTGATGAGGATTTAAAAACAACCAGCTGAGTAACTGACTGAAGAAGGAAGTTGGGGCTTCTAACGTAAAACCCCATTCTCAAACCTGGCCCACAATAACAAAGAGCTAATTTAGAGCAGTTGAGATGCGGTCAACTGACCACGACTGTATCCTTCCTGAGAGGTTAAAATAATGTTTTCCCAGGTAGGTCAAACTTCAGACCCAGTCACCATGACAGGTGTCAATCTAGATTTTATATTTTTTAAAAACTCCTTGTCTTGCAGCTCTTATAAAATGGCTTGAGGAAAATTATACCCACCCACTGATTGTAGGTGTTTTTCAGCAACAAGACACTCATGTGGTAACCTTCTCCCCCTACATTCCTGCTTTTTGATATTTTGCCACAAGTTACTTTAATAAACTGGAAGTGGCAAGAAGGCTGCTCAGATACTTGCATCCCTAGATTTTTAAATCATTGAGCTGCGCACAGTTAAATCCAAGCAGATGCATTGCTATTCATGGGCTGCAATGCCTTCTGTACCTCATATGAGAAGATAATATGGCTACAGAGGAGCCATGTCCTATATTTATTAATGCTAACAATCTAGATGAGGCACTGCAGGGTATTCTAAAATCAGCATGGCTCAACTGCCTAGAGGGATTAAATACAGAAAGAGCTGAGTGATCTGACTAGTAGTATAAGCAAAAGAACCTACTTGTATAGGACAGTTATATCTAAATACCTTCAGCTAAAAGAGCAGAATGAATGGACATGATCACCATATGTGGGATCTTACTAAAGGTCAAAGCATCAATCATAGCAAGCACTATGAGCTTAAATTCCAATCTGTAAAGAAACCTGAACTCTTGTAGCTAGCTAGAAAGATGCTGACCTACTTCAGGATACTGTTCAATAAACATTTGTACCAAGAATCCCAATGACATAAGCAAGAACAGCTATGGAAGCATCTGAATCCAGTTTGCCAACAGCTAAGAACACTGAAGGTGGGATTTTCAAAGTTATGCTCAGTGTTGCACTAAAAAAGACAAAGTGTAATCCTGGATGTGATTTCTTTTAGAATTTTAAATCTCCAAGGCTCTGTAAAGAGCAAGCTCAGTAAAACCGAAGGTAATATTCCCCAATAGTGCCCATAGTTACTGCAATCGCTCTGAACTGTTTTAAAGCCAAAACGCATGAATATGCAACAGCCACATCTCACCTATAGCATGTTCAGAACTTGGACTTGTATCTGTGTTATTCAGTGTAACACACTATTATTCTAACTCCTTCTTGGTCCTGACAACTCTACAACTCTTGTTCTACAAGACTGAGTTGGGAGAAGTCTACATTACAAAATTAGTCAACCTACTTTACATTGACATACAGTCACTGCAATAATTGAATCAGTTTTATACTTCCACACTCTGCTCCTTGAGTCAGCAGCGTGCATCCTCATCAGGAGTTGCTTGCACAGATTTAACTGCCACTGTGAGGGCATTGTGGAACAGTTTCTGAAGGGCAGCAACAGTCAATGTAAGCAACACAGTGTCTACACTGACACTGCATTCACCTAACTACTTCAACTTAAGTACTACGCCTATCACGGAGGTGGAATTATTAAGTCGGTGTAGTGAGCGAGTTACGTAAGTGGGAGCTACATTTTGGTGTAGACGCTTATAGTTAGGTCAACGTGAGGCAGTTCTATGAGACAGGTATAGCTCCATATAGTAAATATTTATATAACCCCAAACCAATCAGACTGATGCTTATTCATTAACCAGTTAAACTTTTACATTCCTAATTGTATCCCATATCAATCTTTGACTTCCCATTGCTATAAAGGAAAAAGGCATTTTTCACATATGACATGCTTTACCTCTAGAATTATGATAGCTTAAAGAGCTTTAAAAAAAGATTATTATATTAACTGTCCTAGGGCTTGTCTACATTACCCGCTGGATCGACAGGCAGCGATTGATCTAGCGGGGGTCAATTTATCGCATCTAGTCTAGACGCAATAAATTGACCACGGGGCACTCTCCTGTCAACACCGGTACTCCACCAGGACGAGAAGTGCAGGTGGAGTCGACAGGAAAACATCAGCCTTCGACTTACTGCAACAAAGACATGGTGGTAAGAAGATCTAAGTACACTGACTTCAGCTACGTTATTTCATAGCTGAAGTTGCATAACTTAGATCAAACCCCCTACAGTGTAGACCAGACCTCAGACTTCAAGGATTTTGTTTATAGAGCTTGAGAATCCTTGGCTGAATTGTAGATTACCCATGGACTCTAGGGCTTGTCGATAATCATAAGATGTACCCGTTTAAATCTGTAAAAACTCAATTAGGGTAAACCAGAGTAACTGTGTGTGCTGACACACTTAAATCTGTTGTAACTTGTGCCTGTAAAGCAGGCTTAAACAGCTATGACTGTCCACTCAAAGTTGTATCAGCTTGACTAAGTTGGTACAAAAAGCTATTCAGTACAACTTTGTGTAGAGCATGCTTAGCACTATATTTGGGGCCTTCTTTGGGGTCTTTCTATACCCCAAGAGCTTGTGCTGCTTTATGGATTCTCAAACAAGGAACAACTTCATGTTAGGTTTGCCAGGGAGAACACATGATGCCAGATAACTTCCTGTACCTACATACACCACACATGTGGAGATGAGAACCATGTAATATGCACTTTTGACCACGTCATCTGCCTACTAATCTACCTTTGCAAAGACTAATTCCAACATGGAGCAGCCAAGCAGCTAACACTAAAGTCCGCAAGATATTTCCCTCCCCTAAAATATAACTCATCAGAAAAATTCATGCTACCTGTACAGAACCTCTAGTCAAGTTAAGGTTCAATGTTTCATCTTTTTGGGACTATTATAACAGGCATTTAAACAACTAGGCATGGGGTCAATCCCAGCTTTACATGGGGTACAAAAACACATGAAAGGTCCTGATATTTCAAGTGTATATGAGCTATATTAGATCACTTTTTCCATTTATATTTCTTCCTACTGGATGTTCCACTCTATGCATCTGATGAAGTGGGCCACAGTAACATGCATGCCCTCATGCAGGTCCTCATGAACACGTTGAAGCACTGGGCAGACAGAGCTGGGCAAGCCCCCGACCTCACTCCCGGGTGGGAGCACTGGAGCGGGGCAAACCTAGGACCCTGCTCCCTGGAGGCTGGATTAAAAGGTTTGAAGGACTGAATGCAGTTCACAGGTCATAGTTTTCCCACCCCTGATTTATCAGAACTCAAATGGGAGGACCTGCATAACTCTTTGTTTCTCTGCTCAAGAGTAACATACCTCTCTCCCAATGCCAATAAAACCTTTAAACTGCATCACCTATTCTCGGGTTACAGCTATACTGAAAATGCTACAGCAGCATACCTGCAGCACTGCAGTTGCACTGCTGTAGCATTTCAGTGTAGACATTCACTACAGAGATGGGAGAGGTTCTCCTGTCTCTGTAATTAATCCACCTTCTTGAGAGGCGGTAGCTACATTGAGGCAGAATTATTCCGTCAGTATGTATAGTGGGGGGTCAGGTTGGCTTAACTACATTGCTCAGGGATGTGGATTTTTCACATTCCTGAGTGATGTAGCTGGGTCAACTTGACTTTAAATCTAGACCTGTACTACATTTACATGAAAAAAAAATTAAGAGAAACAAAAAACAAAAAGGCTGCTCTTCATCAAAGACCCAAGACAGGTCTCCTAAAAAACTTACAGTAAATGCTGAAATTTCTTATGTGAAGTGTCACTTGTTTGCACAGCACCAAGAAGTTCAACTCAGGACAGGCTTATAGACACAAAAATACCAATCAAGGAAAAGACAATATTTACCTAGAAGAACTTTAGAAAGTCACCTGCTCAGTCTGATACATGACTTGCTATCGCTTCATCTTCAAACTAACAATTTTTCTGAACTGTTTGCATAAATACTATACTGAGGTGGACAGTAATCTCGGACTATTAATTCTGAAAAGTGGGCGTCCTTAAAAGAGGGCTATGTAATTGATTATACTGGATTTTCACACCAATAAATCTTCTCACAAATGTAATGGAGGACAGACTTGGGCATTAAGGGGATTGAATCTCTCTTGTGGACACCACAGTGTCTTTCACTGGCAGGTACAAATAAATTTTTCATTTCATGGCTGTATGCCTATTTTTCAGTGTAAACTATTCAGGATATTAAAGGAATTGTTTCTTTTTATTAAAAAAAAGAGAAGAGAACCCAAACTATTAATATTCCAGCTTGTTTCCTGAGACTGGCAGGGAGCTGATGAGAGAACTCTTTTCTTGAATAGGAATGTGATAGGATGTAGGTATCCTACCCCTCAGAAAAAGGTGAAAGGGGTTAATACAGTTGCTCAGGAAGCAGTGAAGTTAAAAAAATAATCTTAAAAAAGGATCTAGACTCATCTACATATTGCTAGTTTTTTTATTTCCCATGTTAGTCTTAAATTGCTAATGTGGACATTTATAATTGTTACTTTCTTAATGGTTGGAATTTCATATTTTACACAGATTTTTTTGTGTGTTTCACATTTTCAGCTTATGATAATTTTAAAAGACAAATCCATGATTACCTTAACATCTGTAGTCGTGAGAAAACCTGAAACACAAGACTGATAAGCAAATAACTTGCGCTATACAGGCATGTTGCGTCTTGCGCGAGGGTTCCGTTCCGTGGTTACCGCGTAAAGTGGAAACCACGTATAGCCAGAACCCATTCACTTCAATGGGAGGAAGTTTTTTTAAAAAAAATCCCCCCCCCCTTTTTTTTGCAGACCGCGTAAAGCTGAAATTGCATATGTTAAATACGCCTAAGACATGACATGCCTGTACTTAAAACCAACACTACCTTCTGATATACTGAATTTCAACACCTCATAGCCATTATGTGTCAAACAACTCACGTTCCTCAGAGTCTGCAGTATGAAGTCAGTAAGACTTGTGCGCCTAAGTCATTTAGGTGCTCTTGAAAATTCCACATTTAGAATCCTAACTTATTGGGGTCCTATTTGAGAAAACTTTGACTGATTTACAAATTTCTCAACAGCTATGATGTGTTGAAAGTATAAGTCTTATTTGTTAACTCTGAAGCAATTATGTTTTGAAGTGGCAAAGATTTGCTACTAAAAAGTTATTAAAATATAATTTTAGTTCCTTGTCTGCAAATACTTATACACATGCTTTAAGTATAGTGCATAAACAGTCCCACTGAACTCAAGAGGACCAGGCATATGTATGATTATGTTCTGCTTAAAAATACCTGCACATAATAGTGGTTTTTTACCATAGCAGTTTTGTGAAATTCTAAGATGATATATCCTACTACTAGTGACACTAAAATAATAGTTTATTTATACACTAATAATGCAAATTTTCAAGTTAGATATATGTACAAAGCTTCAACCTGGCAAATCAAAAATCAGTAGTTTTTAAAAATCAAATTAATTCTCCTGGATTTGAATAACTACACCTTGCCATTAAGGGAGGAATACCCCATGCTGTCAATGCTTGTTAAGTAGTCTTCCTCCAAAAAATGGGTTGGGCCACGGGCAAGACCCATTCAATGGAAGGAACACGTCACTCTACCAGAGCCCTAAGAAGAGAGAATCCTGTCTACACCATGTTAATACTTCCAAACTGTAACATGATTCTGGGCCTTTCTGCAAGCAGTCTCACCAGAATATAAAATTGGAGCTTTCGTATGAGTTTGGGAAAGCAGACACACACAGCATTCTTTTGGCTAGGAAAGGTTAACTGAATTGCAAGCACAGAAACAACTGGGTTTTAGCCTCAGCTCTTCCCCGACTTACTATTCCTTTGCCCTTCACAACCTTTACTATGAGTCAAGGCTTCATATTGCTATCTTGATGTACTATTATTCACCCATTTCACAGATAAAAGAAGAACTTGCATAAGATCACTTGTGGCAGAGCTAGGAACAGGACACAGCTCTCCAGTACACAATGCCAAGTCTCTTTCACTTAGCTACAATTTTTCAGAAGGAACCTGCTAAATCAAATGCTTCTGTAACCGATGCTAATAATGTGGCTCTGCTACCCTCTAGCTGCTAGGCCACATAGCTGTTTGACTCTACTACTGCTTCCATGCCAGGAGATCTGGTTCTTCCCCCTCAGACAACCTGATCAGAGGCATTTGGTTATACTATCTCTAGCAATTAGATCACAATTTTCTCACTGAGGAAGAGAAACCAAGAATCCTGATACTCAGGATTCAATTGCTCTAACCGACGGCCCAAATGTGGATGGATTCATGGATCAATCCACAGAGGGTAGCAGCATGTCTTCGCCCCAATTATTCTGATAGGAGAAGAAGAAATGGTGTGAGCTGTGGATCAACCACAGCTGACTTGTTGGGATGAAGAAAAGTATCTATACACTAGTATACAGGCCATTAAGTAAGGATTTTTATTAATGGGAATGTCCTTTAGGAAAGGATGTGGCACTTTAGAATGTTTGAGGCTGAGCAAAGCCTGGGAGATTTTGCTTGCATGAAAAAGGGGTGGAAGACCCTGCCTGCCAAAGAGCCAAAAAGTTCAGAGCTAAATTATAGCCTTGTTTACAGTATAGTTTTGCTGATGCAAGTTAAGCCGACCATCAGAAACCAGTATAATTACATCACCTGAGCACATTCACACAACGCTCCTTCTGTTGGCAGAGGGCGTCCACAGTTGGTAGTCTAACATCAACAATGAGAGCAGTGCACTGTGGGTAGCTATCCCACTGTGCTACTCTCCACCTTCTATAGCTAGGAGTTGTGGGAAGACAAAGTGGATTACAGTGAATCACGAGTGTGGGCTCAACATCCCATGATGCGACAGTGTAATACTGTTGCAAAAAAGTGAATATCATTCTGGGGTATATTAGCAGGAGTGTTGCATGCAAAACACGAGAAAAATTCTCCCACACTACTCCACACTGATTAGGCCTCAGCTGGAGTATCATGTCCAGTTCTGGGCACCACATTTCAGGCAAGGTGTGGACAAACTGGAGAAAGTCCAGAGAAGAGCAACAAAAATTATTAAAGGACTAGAACACATGACCTATGAGGGAATACTGAAGAAAGTGGGTTTGTTTAGCCTGGAAAAGAGAAGACTGAGAGACGACATTATAACAGGTTTCAAGTACATAAAAGGTTATTACAAGGGGGAGAGAGAAAATATGTTGTTCTTAGTCTCTGAGGATAGGACAAGAAGCAATCGGCTTAAATTGCAGCAAGGGAGGTTTAGGTTAGACACTAGGAAAAATGTCCTGTCAGGGTGGTTAAGCACTGGAATAAATTGCCTAGGGAGGCTGTGGAATCTCCATCATTTTTTAAGAGCAGGTTAGACAAATACCTGTCAAGAATGGTCTAGATAATATTTAGGCCTGCCATGAGTGCAGGGGACTGGACTAGATGATCTCTCGAGGTCCATTCCAGTCCTATTATTCTAGAATATAACTGAGCAGCAGCAACTCAAAAAAATCACTTACCAGGGCTCTCTTCTCCTGCATCATGCGTGCCAAAGACAGACCGCTGGGACTGACTAGACCCCTCCAGAGTGGAAAAGAGGTCCCGACTTACTGCACCATCAGACAACCCTGCCATGGGCTCCACACTGCCTCCAACTCAACCTTGTCGTCCATGACTTTGCCCTTGGAGTTGAGTCCACTGTTAGCCACCTCCAGCCCTGCCAATGTATCCACAGGGCTCTCAGCAGTGGAGGGGAGGTCACCACCAAGGATAGCGTCCAGCTCCTTATAAGAATAGGAGTTCTTTGGCACAGCACCAAAGCGATGGTTGGCTTGCCACAGCTCCTTTATCTTCTCATGGCATTGATGCATGTCCCATTTGTAGCCCTTATCCAACAAGCCACGAAAAATCTGACCATAGGTGTCAACGTTCCTATAGCTAGACCAGAGATGGGACTGCACAGCCTCCTATCCCCACAGTGCTGGCAGATCCAACAACTCAGGTGTGCTTGAAGCAGAAGAGCGTTTGCCATGTGGAGCTGTCATTGTCAGCTGGGAAGACGCAATGTAACCATTCCAAGCCTAGCAAATAGGAAGTGGAATTTCAAAAATTCCTGGGCCTTCAGAGGAGAGGGGCGGATGCCTGTGTACCTGGGTGCAGGGCAACAGAGTTCAAAGTGCTGACCAGAGCAGTCAGGATGGGCATTGTGGGATACCTCTTTGAGGCCATTTACAGCACCATAACCAAGCATGGTGTTTACACTGACACTGTGTTGATTTAATTTTGCCGCTAAAAGCTCTCACTGAGGTGGTTTTATTTTGTGGGCAAAGAAGGAGAGAGTTTTGTTGGCAGAAGGAGCATTACAGTGTGTACAAACTGTGTAGTGTGGACAAGGCCATAGTAAGGTTATGTTTCCAGAAAGCCAGCCTTATTCTCAAGGTGTAAGGGTAGCACCTACAGGGACTAGATGCCTTAGGACATTGCAAATGAGATACAGCCTTTCACTTGTGGAGTCACCATTGTGAATCCAGCCCAGCTCAGCAGAGACAAAAGCCCTGTTCAAATCTAATGCATGTTTGGCTTCCAATGAGCCTGGGAGTCCCAGTTCCAGCTCCCATATCACAATCTTACCATCAGGGCATACACTAGTTTGTAAACTCTTTGAGACAGGGATTTTCTCTTACTTTGTACTTATTCAATGCCTAGCATAACAGGACCATGATCTGATAGTCTTCTAGCGAGAGTTCCAGCAGCACCTGCCACAGACATCATATTATTCAAAGTTACACAAGTATGGGTCGCTCAACCATTTCAGTGAAAAAAGGCTCATCATGCTAGAGCCAATTTCTTTTTCTTTTTTTTTTCTTTTGGGGCGGGGGGGAATCTGCCTCCATGTTTTTTTTAACTTCTGGGACTGGCAGTATTACAGCAGGGTTCTGAACAGCAACGAGGGTGAGGCAATCTGTTTCTCTGACTGTGGTTGCAGCATTCTCTGGAGAAGAAGACCTGTTCTATGGTAAGGTAACCCCTTCTGAGGATTGGAATAAAACTGCTTAACACTTAAGAGTGGTGGCATGCCTCAAGGTTGATCCTAAAGCTGGTAACATCATTGAGGTTGTCATACACAACAGAGGCAATTTTCAGATTTTACATTAGACCTTTATCCCTTGGTAGGGATCCCCATTTTTGAAATGCAAGTACTGGTATTGCATTTACACACAGCTTCCTTAATAAAGATGTCACTGTTCAACTGCAACACGTAGTGTCATCCACAGTACTGAACATTTAAAATTTTTTACTTCTTTGTTAATAAACACATCGGGGCTCTTTGAGTTAGCTTGGGATATTTATTCAAAAGAAACAGAACCAGCCACTAAATCCTAAAACATTCTCTTGTTTCAGGGAAAAGGGAATTAGCATTCCATCATTACCATTAACAATACAGTGGAGTCTCATCTTACGCTGGGGTTAGGTTCTAAAGTCAGCATGTAAGATGAAAATCATGTATTGTCAAAATCACTCTTGAAAATCCCTTAAATCGCCCATAAAGTACAGTTTTGGGTATACAACCCTGTACAGTACTATGTATAAATATATAATGTATACAGTAATGTACAGTACAGTATATAATAAAGAGTACATATGCAAAATATAATTTTACAGTTTTTTTAACAACATAAGAGAGAAAGATATGGAAGAATGAAAGAATAAAAAATGAAAATAGTACAATACTGTAAACCTGAACAGTCACCATTCATCCTAGCCATTCTTGCTAGTCTTGTACTGTACACACTCCAATGATTAGTCTTCCTCTTCCCCTGACAATACTACTGGGGGGATCATCAGGGCTTGATGTCGATCCAGGAGACAACGGGCCAGGCTTGGGTGATGGAGAGCGAGTCATAGATGAAGTGGTTGGCTCTAGCTCAGCTCGAGAAGTTGATTGTATAGGCTCATCTGCTCCTGGTTGTTTTTTCTTGAAAAGCATGGTGACTGGCAACTGTCGCTGTTGTCTCTTGAGCTCCTCAAACATTTCTTGGTGCTGTCTCAAATCATCCGTAATACTATGTGTGATTTTGAGGCTTCTTTCCATAGAGGGATCACATTCAGAAATTAAATCATTCAAGTGTTATGAAGATTCCAGCTTGCTGGCTCTTCCTGTTTGTTGTCATCATCTTCGTCTTCTGTAGATGATTTTATCAGTTCCTCTTACTCTTCGTTAGTCAATGTTTCTCTATGGCTCTCAATTAATTCCTCAATTTCTTCCTTGAGGATGTCAATGAAGCCATCACCACCCACTTGCCTGGCCACCTGAACAATGTGTTTCACTTCTTTGTCAATGGTCGGGAAACCCTTAAAATCATTCACATATTCTTTCCACATTTTTCCCCAACATGCATTGACAGTTTCAGGCTTGATTACATCACTTATATTAAACAGGCAATGGATGCAATGAACAATGCTGAAGGACTTCCAACACTCCATCACATTAAGATTGGGATTAGCATCCACAGCGGTAAGGATCCATGAGAATGTAAGCCTCGTGTACGTGGCCTTGAAATAGCTAATGACACCTTGGTCGAGAGGTTGGAGGATGGAGATGGTATTGGGGGGAGGGAAAAGATGACTTCAACATCGTTATCCGCAAACCGGAGTGCCTTAGGGTGGCCAGGAGCATTGTCTATGATCAGCAACACTTTAAAGTCAAGTCCTTTCTCCTCAAGGTACTGCTTGACCTCCAGAATGAAACACTTGTGGAACCAATCCAGAAATAATGCTGCCATCACCCAAGCATTTTTATTTGATTGCCAGAACACAGGCAAGAGATTTTTGTTCTTGCCTTTTAGGGCACGAGGATTTGCAGCCCTGTAGAGCAAGTCCGGCTTTATTAAATGTCCAGCCACATTGTCACAAAGCAACACAGTCACACTGTCTTTAGCTGCTTTGGAGCCAGGGGCTTGTCTTTCTGATTTCAAAATGTAAGGGCATTTTTTTCCAGAAGAGCCCAGTCTAGTCAGCATTAAAAACTTGTTCTGGAAGATAACCCTTTTCTTCTATGATTTTCTTTAATTGTTCGGGGTAGGCTTTTGCTGCCTCTTCATCGGCAGATACAGCTTCACCAGAAGTCTGCACATTTCTGAGGTTGAAGTGGTTCCTAAAACTGTTAAGCCCACCTTGGCTGGCTTTGAATTCCTTCTTATCAGAAGGCTGTCCCTCTTCGGCAGGAGGTTTGAACAGCGCATAAACCAGCGGTCGGCAATGTCGGCATGCGGGATCGCAGGGTAAGTACCCTTAGCTGGCCCCGCTGCTTTATTTACCTGCCAGCTCGCCGCGCACCACTTCCTGCAGCTTCCACTGGCCTCGGTTCGCCATCCTTTTCCAATGGGGGCCGTGGTAAACAGCATATGACAAGCCAGCAGGTAAATAAAGCAGAAGGGCAAGGTAAGGGTACTTACCCTGCGGTCCTGCGTTGCCGACTGCTGGCATAGATGCTAAGAGCCTTTTCTCGCAACAGTGATAGGAACACATTTATGGTTCATGTCTTCTGGCCATAAGTTTAATGCCTATTCAGTCTTCATTAAAGTCTTATCACTCACTTGGCTCGTCACCTTAGCAGTTATTGGAGCACTTGATGCCATGGCTTGACGAATTTCTCTCTCTCAAATCTTGATGGCATGGATGCTAGTTTCGTTGCGGGACTTTAAGTGCCACACTGGAGACTGACACACTGTCTCTCAATAAGTCCAATGCAGCCAGTTTTTCCTCCAGCATTGGAACAGATCGCTGTTTCTTCAGTTGAGCACCAGATGAAGTAGGTGGCTTGCACTTAGGGGCCATGTTACAGTATATGAAAAAAAGTACTATATTTTTAAACACTACTGTACAGTACAGGTACAGTAGAATCACACTCAGCACGGCGAGATGCACACAGTATGAGAGACACACAGGAACTGAGTACTGTAATGGGAACAGCAGATTTGCATCTCCCATCTCACGCTCACTCCGGGGCGTACGGTCATTGATTGGAAGGTGGGTGGAATTCACTATTTAAACTGGGGGGTTTTTGTCTGTGTTTTGCTGAGCGCACATAGCTGAATTTGCGCATGTTAAATGCATGTATGATGCGATTCCCTTGTATAGCCAAAGCAGATTTCTTTAAAGAGTATTTACAGTCCGATCCACAGAACACTTTAGAGACTTCAAGTTCTGGGCCTCACGTGCCTTTAACTTGACTAACTTATTACTTATTTCTGTAGTATCCTCCCTCCCCACCAAAAATGCTGCATAATGTAATTCAGCATCTGGTCTCTATTTTAATATGGTACCAATTTTTTTAAAAGGAAGGCTGAAGGCCTGCAGAGGGATTCCCAGATGAAACCTGAAAAAAATGCTGAAGTCGTGTTTTCAGATAACTTTTGAACACGAGCAAGAAGCAGCCGTGGAAGATGTTCAGCAGGAACAAGTTACAGACGCTAGAAACCACTGCATCAGTAGCACAAACTCCTGCCAACCCAAAGCAGGTGCTAGTGGAGCACAGGCTTCCTGCCGGATGTAGTACTATGTGGTGCTCTCAAATTTACCTAGACAATTGCTGGCTTTAAATGTAAAAAAATATATATTCACTGTTATAAACAACCAGCGTAACGCAACTGAGATGGGCAGCAGTAATGTTGCTACTTTTTGCATTAGCAGGGAAGTTTTAAGAACCTCGTAGTGGCAACTGCACAGGTTGCTGGTACAAAGTCACTAGAGTATGAATGCAGCCAATATATTTCTCATCTGAAAATGAACATTTTGTTCCATGTCTGAACCACCTGGCTGACCATCAAAAGGATGGGTTAAAAAAATAATGACAAAGTTTATAACTACTTTCAAGCTTTCCCTTAAGTGAAGATATGAACCCTAGCCAGCAACCAAACTACTTTTTTTTTTTTTTTGGTTTTTTTTTGGAAATGAGGCATCTTGACAATTAGCAAGCACACCTCTAGGGGGAAAATTGGGCTTGAAGGATCTATCAAGCAAGATAATTGTGAAACACCACATCGATACTCTATTCCACCATAAGAAAAGATAAGATATCATGTGTACATGAAGAAAGGGTAAAACCTGGAGGGCTGCCACTTTTCAAGTCCTCAGAGAGGGCACACAGTGTCAACAATTTACTCCTATTCTGGATACAATCCAAACGACTAGAAGGCCAATCCAAACATACCAACAACATCCCTTAATTATAAGGCTCAGATTTTTAAAGGTATTCAGGCATTGTTGAGCTCAGTACTCCAAAGCCTATCTGATGTAGGAGCCTAAGTCTCATTTTCAAAAGGGATCTAGGCACATAGGAGTCTAAATTCCAAAGTGTATAAACCCTTTGTGAAATTGAGATTTAGGCTCCTAAATCAGTTAGCCACTGCAATGCTGACTGCAGCAACGTCTAAATAGCTTTAAAAATCTGTTCCTAATGCAACAGCTCCAGTCATTTACATGAAGCCTTGATGGAAAGTTCAGTAAGGCCAAAGTGGCCATCTAATCCTTTTTTGAAGCCAGCAGAACATCATTTTACTGCAACGAGCACAGTTTTAACTCTTTACAGATATCTGAATCCAGATGAGACATGTCTATCACTGTGCAAATGAATCTGAAAAGCATTAAAGTAGTATTCTAAACTAAACAAGCAAGATACATGTCTTACACCTGTATCACTCTGAGTAAGAAGTTTGTACAAAACCACATTTTAACTATGTAGACTGTACACTAGCCGGGTACCATAGCATCCCACTGAAACAGCAATGATGAAACAGAATACAACTCATTTCTGCTTAGAGAATAACATAGTGGAGGAAAACAAGTTTTAATTTTCTACAGTTATTGTATGTAACAAATGGCATGAGTTTAATAAGTACAACAGAACTAGTTCAGATGTATATTGGATTTTTATAGTCAGATGTTTTCAAAATTATTTTCATTTAATTACTCAGTTATAGTTTCAGACCCCATTATCTTATTCGCTTTTCTTTCCAAGTTCTTTCTTCTTGCTGGTTCTTCCCAGCATTTCTTTTTTAAGTCAGGGAATTTTGGTTCAAACCAAAACAGGAGAAACAAAGCACTGACTTCTGTGCTTATCTGAGGAAAGAAAACAGTCTTTGTATAAATCTGAAAGCTAAGTATTTAGTACACATACCGAAAAACTGAAGGTAGTTTTAAAGATAACTGATATCATTACCATTAAACGCAGATGAACATCATAAAGAAGGGGTTATCGACCAATTTTTTTCCCTAGTCTACTTCACACATTACCACTAGAAACAAGCTTACAGTAGTCTGGCATGAACAGTCACCGTTGATCACAAAGGGGAAAACCTACAACTGACCTATTTCATACCTACAGTATGTGAACAATTTTTATCCAGAAAAAGTCTCTGCAGTTGATAGGAATATATTAAATAGAATTTTAATATTCAGAATTGTTAAAATTACACAAAGTTTTTACTATCCGCAAAAGTTTTTGTTTGTGTACATAGAGTTTATTCTCGCAATACTATATTCAAGAATTAGTCAATTAAATAGCTCAGCTTCAGAAAGTCAGTAATG
Organism: Dermatemys mawii; assembly: GCA_007922305.1. Classification (NCBI taxonomy): domain Eukaryota; kingdom Metazoa; phylum Chordata; order Testudines; family Dermatemydidae; genus Dermatemys; species Dermatemys mawii. Next base: position 22,465,613 of record ML677366.1, read on the forward strand.
AAATTTCTGCTTCACAGTAAGGGATAGGAACAAATATAAATTCAACCAGACGTTCTCAAATCTACTCAAAGCAGGGGCCATATGTTAGATCTAATCATGGTCCCCCTCCCTCCCATCTGAAACTGCACAGACCACCTCCCCATCCTGTTTCACTTGTATAACATCCCGATGACAATTACAGCAAATAATGACATGGAAAAATACCTGACAGCTTTGAATTAACTTTTAGCTGTCTTAATGATTTAGCAGGTAGAAAGTGGAGCTCTTGTTGGTAGTCAGTAAAAGCTCATCATATTAAAAGATAATATGATGGCTGGCTTCTAGCTTCCTATTTGCTTATAGGTAAATTCAAGGTTTTCCTATTAACCAATAAAAGTCTATGAGGGTTGGAGCCTAGAACCTGAGAAATGGCTTCTCTCCCTACATTCTTTCACAACGAAGATCTGTTGAGGGGCTAGAGCAAGAAGTTTCAACTCTCAAAAGCATGGAGGCTGGTGACAGGGTATTTCTGGAAAACTCCAGAATTTCCTTCTCTTCTAAGCCTGGAACAGCTCCTTTCTGCTTACCCTCAGGGTATAATTTTATCGGAAGAAACGGCAAGACTGCTGCAATTTTATTTATTTATTTGATTTATGCTGAATGTGGTCAACTAAGATTTGCCACTATTGTGAGACTTTTTGTACCAGGCACCCTGAGATATTCTGATAGGTGCCTTTTGTAAGGTCAAAGTACGTATTTGTATCCATCTAGCTATTCTGCAGCTGTATCAGCTTTTTAAAACTATTTTAAATAAACTAATTAACACTAAAGATGGACTGAACAAAAAACCCAGATTTGGATCCTGATCTGAATTTTGCAGCTCAACTCCAATTCCAAATACTTTTGTTTGGCAAAATGTGCAGAATGAGGGTAAGAAGAGAAAGCAACATACATTAGTCAGGAAAGCTGCAATCCCCTCTCTCAAGACTACAAAAATATCTTAGTGCTTCCCATGCAAATCTGGTCAGACCAATTCAAAATGAACAGTACAATCGCCACCAGCAGTATATTTTTTATTAAATTATACAGCAGCTGGAAACAAAACTGGGAGTATTTTTAAAAACATATATCAAGATTTGAGGTCAAACTTCACACTAGCATACAGACAGGTGCAACTCCAATGAAATCCACTAAACTGCACCAGATTACAGAGAATTTGACCTGTAGTGCTCAGGAGAGGGTAGATTATCAGCCTGAGAGGACAGTCCAGACAATTTTTTGCTTATTAAAAACAAATTAGAAATGTATTCTGTATTACAATGTTGCACCATCTGACTTGCTGCAACAAAGAGAAAAAGAGCACACCTGTGGTGGAAAGTGAAATGTTTATGAAAAAAATCATATATGTTTATACTGTGAGGTCAACAATTTAATGCTCTCCTACATATTTTAAATGAAGTTAACAGTAGTGGCTCTTTGCCAAATCTCTCATTATTTGAATATGTTTTTTCAGTACATTTTATTAGCTCCCAATGTTTCAAAATAAATGGGAAAAAGGCTGGGTCTGATTCACCTATAGGCAGCTTTGCAATGGCTCACTTCTGCAAAGTTATTTCTGCCATATTCAGAAAGTCAGGATCTTCTATAAAACCTCAACTCACTCTCAAAGGTTACATAAAGGTCAGTTTTCATTTTATTCAGATTATCTTCTAACCTCGTAAAAAAAATGCCTCCAGACCTAGAGAGATTCCCCTGTCCTAGTGGGTGCTCCCCATTTTGAAAAGTTGCTTCTCCCTACTCCACTCTCCCCACCCCCACCTTTGCAGTCGCTGCCAAATGCCATTTATGTAGCTAAGTTTGCCCATTCCCCAAGGATAGAGTCACAGGCTGCACCTGTTGATGGGAGGGATGTTGAAGATGCAGAGTTTGCCAAGAGCAGCTCCTTGCCATTGTAAGAGGCAGAGCAAGGCTTTCTTAACCAGCTAAATGAGGGAAGACATTTTAGATGAGCAGGTATCTGGAGGAGGGAGTCTCCTTGAGGAAGAAGGCATTGCCTTCTCTACCTCCTCTCCCTTCACATGACAGATGTAGGGCTAGCCAGCTCTCATGATCAAGGGGCTGGGTAACCACATTCACTGATCAAGGATGAAACACCCATTTCTACACTCAACTGAGGTAAAAGGGTGACAGGCAGATGGCACCTACCCAATCTGGAGAGAACAAGCAGTTACACCCAGATAACTCCAGCCAGAGAGGACTGATCAGGCTGACCCACATTGCAGACAGCATGCACGGACCTAAAAAGCACACAGTCTACAATTCATTATGTATACAGTAATAGCAATAACTTCTGGACAGGAAAGTCTCCCTACACAGCCTATGTGACAGAGTCCCTACACAGCCTATGTGACAAAGAGTCCTGTGTCTTCTACACAGCCTATGACATTAGAGCCACAAAGCCAAGGAAACCTGAGTTAGCTACAATAACACTTGGCAACTTCACAGTACCTCTTATTTGAGGATCTCAAAAGTACTTTACAAAGGTGGATAAACATCTCCATTTTATATATATATAAAAGGAAACTGAGGCACAAGCATTGGCATCAATTGTTCAAGGTCACATAAGCAAGGGACTACAGGAACAGTGACAGAGTTAGGAGCATAACCAAAGGTTTGGCCTACACTTAAAAATTAGATTGATGCAGCTACATTTGCCAAGGTGTGAAAAAACTCAGACCCCTGACCAACACAGCTGTGCCAATCTAGCTCACTATGTAGACGTAGCCATATTGACAGAAGAATGCTACCATCAACATAGCTAATTTTGTATGGGAAGGTGATCCTACACCAATGGAAAAACCCATTCCAGTGGTACAGACTGCATGTACTCTACAGGATTATGCCAGCACAATGCCAACACAGCTATGCCGGGATAACCTCTGTTGTGTAGACGCAGTCCAAGTAACCTACTTCCCAGTCCACTACTCTAGTTATTAGATCATCCCTTTCACTTAATTCATAGTGGCTAGCTATTACAAGGGTCTCGGACCACGCTGCATTGCACACAGCTCAATCAGACAGAAACAATACATAGATACTCACAATATTACAAGTCATGGAAAACTTCAGATACTGTCTACACTGTCACCATTTCAAAGGATTCTGTTTGTTATACCTGTCTCCTTCCAGATGCAGAGGATCTGCACTTTGGCTGGGATTGTTGGAGAACCCTAAGGGAGTTAAGTATTCAAATATCACTGAAATTTAATGTGTTGCTCCTAACTCCACAAAGTCCTTTGAAAATCCAAATCTGCACCTTTATCAGTAGTCTGGTTAAGACGCAAAACTCAAACAGATAAGTCTTCTTACTCATTAGCCAAGTATACATTTTAAGGTATGCTGTAGCCCCTTGTATTTTTACAGGGCATCTGTGAAGCTGTATTGCCAATGCTGTTGACAACCCATGTCGTGAGCAGCATGTCAATATCTTAACAGCAAGACTAATTCAACCTAGATATTGAGCCAAATTCATCCCCAATATAATTCCACCGACTTACACCAGGGATAAACATGGCCTACTGTGTTGGTAGATTTAAGTTGGTGGTAGATTTAACAATCAAATATACATAAAGTCACCATGACTACAAAATTCCAACAAATATGAGAAACTGACCCCCCATCAGCAATGAAATACCAAGTTTGGCGTATGGAGGAAATTAAGATTATCTTGTTGATAAAGTTTATTTTTATACTAATTTTTTCTCCTTTACATTAAAGCAATTAAGTTTTGTGATTTTTATATAGTAAAAAACCATGTTTCCCAAATAATGGCAGACGTTCCTTGCGGAAGTATGAAGGAGTAGCTGGGTGTGAAAGGGCCTGCAGACAAACTCCTCAACTGTTCTCCAAATTTTCAGCATTTCTCTCCCACCCCATAGTTTTTAGCCATCATGCTTGCAGAAGAAATCTGTCAAACATGTTTGAGCCTGAGTTTGCAGAGAGTCTGAAATAATAACTCTGAGATGTGAACTGCCCCATTCATTTCAACAGTGATTCTTTAAATGTCACTACTTAACTATTTCACTGTTCATCAAAGCATGAAAAAAAGGAGAGATTCAAATTATGAAGGTCCACACCAGTGTGTTCTAAAGCACAAGGCATGAAGAGCTATCTGCAATGTATGAGCAGAAGACATATTATTTAAGAGAGATGTGACTGCAGGGGACCCATGACTGGGTTCATTCTCCAGAAGAAGGGCTGTGTTTTCAAGAGATTAGGAATAATGAATATAAAATCCAGCCTAGTTTCTTAACACAAAATCAAGAATCTAAATAAAATGAACAAGGGCCCAATTTAAGTCCCACTGAAGTCAGTGGGAGTTGAACTCAGCCCTGCCACACATAGGAGTTAGCCACTGAGCAGCCCAGCTCATGCGTTTTGGCACAGTGCACTACACTACTATCTAAAAGACAGATCTGAGAACAAAATTATGATTAGAAGCCCATGACCATGCTTCTTAGAAAGACTGCAAATGCTTTGTGTTCTAAACTCCACACTGCCTAGTCCTCAGTGAGGTTTTCATGTCTGACATGAGGAAAAAAGCCTTCACCTCACATGCAAAATTAATAAATCCAAATCATAGCGGATGCCTTAAGGACAAAAATTAACTGCTGGGATCTAGGTTAGGTAAGCAAACCCAGGGCCTGACTGCGTGTGGATATAAACAACAGAAGACAATTTACAGCAACCGTAAACAAGTATTTAATTTAATAATTTTCACCAGTCAAAATAATGATCAAGAAAACAAAACAATTTCCACTAGCTATAGGATGTGAACTGGACCTTATGAATAGGGTAGTAAAGAGAGGGTTGAAACCGCCTAATGATGGTTGGGGCTACTGTTTACTGCACATAGTGCAGAAAGTCAGCAAATACTTTTCTTTGTTTGCAATCCAAATTTCTTAATCTCTACCCACATCATTTTCATGCATGTCTAGGACTGGCTGATTTTTTCCACCAATAGGCTATTCTCTAGCAATCTAATGGAATTATGAGTAGACTCAAAATCCATAGCAGTATGTTTGTGTACACAGGTTCCATATGTAAAACAAAACCCTTATTTGATAATACTGTATTCTCACTCCAAAAAATTAATTGAAATTCCATTAGTCTATATGCATAGACAGCTAAACAGGGTAAGATTTTCCCTCCTCAGGCTTTAGTGTCTGGACAAAAAGCTATTAATATAAAAGCTTTAATGACTCTACAGTGAAATGCAAATAAGCATATTGAGGATCAATGTCCAGGGAAGACTAAGGCAATTTACAAACTCTGATATTAATCAGAGAGTTTAGGCTCTGTAAAGACAGGTTCTTTCTAGTCCAGACTTCTAATCCATCACTGGGAAAAGAAGTCTAATATTATTTCTGTCCTTTTCATCAGCACTGTAAGAACATAGTCAACTCTCTGAGCAAGTTATATATGCGATACTAAAAATAAAAATGGACAACACTTCACTGGGCCCATTCAAGCAGGTCAGCTGAAAAAAATAATTCTGTGGACAGACAATACAGAATCCTTAATCTTTTAATCAGGCAAGAGTTAATAAACGATAATTATCCAACATACCTGTACACAGACATGATTGTAATGCTAATGCTTCCTGATCACTTAAAAATATTTGAGAAATTTTCCATTTCTCCCCTGCAATGGGCACTTAAAGTGCCAATAAAAATATTAACTTAAAATGCTGCTAAATACTTTTGGAAGTCTTCAATATGCATGCCAACCATGCCATCAACCTTAAACACTAAAACTTAATCCAGTGTTTAATTTTAAAGAGATACTAGATGTTTGCAATTAGTGAAGAGTTGCAGTTTGACAAAAAAAGTATTTTAATTTAATAAACAGAACAAATTAACTATAAGCTAAGATAATGAATAACTCATTGTCCTGCTAGAGGCCTACATCACATACTATATTTATATTTGTCTGTACAGTGGAAGGACAGGCACAGACTTGTTTGTGATCAGCAAGTCCAGTATTTCAGTAGCTGCTATATCCTGCTATACTATTTTGATTGAAAATATGTTTTGCATACTAGAAACCGGTCTTTTAAACTAAAAATGTCTATCCACTATACTTGTAAATCTGGGGGAGGGGGAAAGAGAGAGAAAACAGTGAAGACAATGCTGAAAGGTATTCATTTACATGTGTTAAAACCTTCAGGAGTTAAAAAAACACTGACCTCCTAAAACTCAAAACCTAGGAGAAAATACTCTTCTTAATAAGTGATAAGTTAAAGCTATCCATAAAGATGGAATCTTGTCATTTTAGTATTATTCTCAAGAATAGCTTGTACAATACATTAACCACCAGTACACTCCATCTACTGTAAACAGTACTAATTCTTGGATTGGGAGCAGGGAAGAAGTGAGTTTCCACGGCATGATATAAGTACTGTATGTATATTACTTTTCTTTTGCAAAGCTACCTTAATTTCTGGTTAATAAGAATAACTGAATCTGCACTAATATAGTATATAGGACACTAGTAAATATTAAAAAAAAAATCAGACATTCACATGAAGACTGCTTGCTAGCAGTACAGTACTAAGAGAGTACACAGGATTTCTAATGTTTGCTCTCCACAGTCAGAAAAACAACATTTAAAATAAGATTTATAATAAAATTGCACTTAATTTTCAAACAAGTTGCTTCAAATATTATGTGTTTACAGTATAATATGCAAGCACTGATACTGTCTGGAAGTGCTGCAGAAGTTTTATACCTGTCAAGAAAGCTGTCAGGACAGTCAAGAAGTAAAGGTCATAGGTATGTGAAGGATGTTAATCAACTATCTACTAATTCTACAAGCCATATTGGGAGAGGAGACAACCACAAGGTACTGGTGAAACCTCTGATGGTTTCAGATACTTTGTACTAGCTTATGCATCACCATTTGGTGAAGCTAATAAAGTTCCTTTGTACTGAAAGTGAAGAAAAGGTATTTACTCAAACACTTAGCTTGGCTCAGCTATGTAATCTTTGAATGTAATGTTATAATACCAAGTCTCTTTTTAAAAAGCAAGTTATTATTAAAGGAGAGATTTTACTTAGTAGCCATTTTGTCTTCAACTTGGACATGATACCTAATCTGAATGCAATGTAAACATGCTGTCTGAGAAGCTGATTTCCAAATACCATGATGATGGGAAGAGAAGGGAGAAAACATAAAATATGTACCAAAAAAACTATTATAAATTAGAATAATCTGAAGGTAACAATCAGAACATCCAGGAAATCAATCAATTAATACTGTCTCCTTAAGTCACCTCATTGCACACAAAAACTAAACAAAAGGCTGTGTGTGTGGATTAAGGACAGAGAATGTGATTTACTGTTTAATTTTAATTTCCAAGTTTTTTTTAATATCAGTTTAACTATATAATGATCCCCTACTCATATTTTTAATATTTTTGGACTTCCTTTTCAAATCCATATTTATTCAATATACCATAAAAGCCAACAATAGTATGAAGCACTATAAACACTGGATCAGTACATTGGCTATTAGGCATCCATAATATGGATTCTGCAAAAGGCAAAAATTATTGTACATATGCAGTTCCCAATTTTCAAAATGTACCCAAAGGGCTTAATCCACATATTGCAGGTGCCAAGCCCTTGCAATACTTCATTCTCAAAGCAAAGCAATTTTTTTTTTATTTGGAGGACAAACTAAACTCAATTAACTTTGTTAAACTAGTTTTTAAAAACTAATATTAAATTCAGCAGATCGTGGGTTTACTGTGAGGTGATTTTGTTTACAATTTGTAACAAAAATTGGATTATTGGAAATGCCACCATGCCAAGTTTGAGCTCAAATCACATTTAATTGCAAACCCATGGAAATAGAGGTTTATAAAAGGAACACTGATACAATCTTTATTATAACATTTGCACTCCTTGATACATTAATACTTTGTATTATTGGTGATGAGACAAATTAATATATCAAAGAAAGACTATTAATAATCAGAAAACAATATTCGATTATTAAGATACCTTATATAGGTGAGGCTATATCTATTATCTTAACATAAACCTACTATAATTATTAGTATCTCTGGATACAATGAATGTAAACATAGCCAACCAAAGCCTTGAATACATTTAACTGGATATAATTCTTGGTATCCTCTAAATAAAACAGATACACATTTGTGTGTGTAATAGAATATATATAATACACACAGGTGTGTGTATATTACATATATTTCCGAAACGTGTGTTCTTCCCAGGAAATGCAGAACCACCAAGCCTCCCGGATGGTTTATAATCTTGAATAAACACTGCAAAATATCTAGGGAAGGTAACTAATCCTACAGATGAACAGGTTTTGCGTTGCCTATTAATATTCTTATGGACAATGGTCCGTCTGGCTGAAATTCACAATACGCTTCTTCCTCTGTGTGTGGGGGGGGGGGGGTCTCTCTCTCTCTGCAAAGCCAAGTAAACACATTTTGCATTCCCCATCCCCCACCCCTCAGATACACACCACCATCATGCAGTGCAAGTTATCTCCCAGCCTCCTTTCTTTTAAATGCACAAAGTGTTTTGATCCTTATAGATTTCAAGCAACTTGTTTTTCTACAGCTCTTTAAAACCCGTTTAGCGTTTCTCTTCGGGGGGGAGAGGGTGGTGTCAGATGTGCACGTTAAAGAACAATGTGCCCCAAAATACCCCCCCCCCCCCGCAACAATGTCCAGGGCCCTATCAGCGCGCACCAGGCTCGAGCACTGCACATGCAGAGCCTGCCCGAGCAAATCTCCGGCTCCGGCTCAGCCAGCGTGCCATGGAGGCGGCGTCTGCTCTTACCAGATGGAGTTCTTGATTTTGTGTTGCAGCGCGTTGGCTTCCGTCCCTTGCAGCCCGGGCACCAGGGCTGGCAAAGCCCCCCCTGGCGCGGGGGTGCCGGGGAGCTGCTGCGGCGGCGGCTGGGGATCAGGTTGCTGCTCTTCTGCCATCATCGCCGGCGGAGGGGTGCGGGAGAGGGAGCGGGCGCGAGCGGCGCTGGAGACACTAGGCCTTCCCCCCAGCGCTCGAGTGAGTCGCCTTTCCCCGCTGCCGGGGGGACATCACGGAGGAGAAGCCGCGCCGGGTCCAGCCGCTGCTACGCCGGAGGGTGGGGAGCCTTCCCGAGGGGAAGGCGCATCGCGGCGCTGCCCCGCGCTCTGGGGTCGCTGCGGCCTCGCCGCCGCCTCCCCCACCCCCGGCACCTGGTCCCGCTGCAGCCCGCACAGCGCTGCCTGCCGCTTGTCCTGCTGCTGCTCTGCCAGGCGAAGGCAGCCCGTGCGCGCAGGCTCACTGCCGCCCTGTGCAGACAGCAACAACACGGATCAGACACGGGGGGAGGGGGGGGCGAGGGAAGGAGCGACCAGGGCAGGGACCCAGCCAGCGGTAGCCGGGCGGGGAGGGGGGCAAAGTTGCCTCCCGCAGCAGCGTGCCTCGGGCTCCAGGCAGCCCTGCAGACTCGGGGGCGGGAGGGCGAGGGGAGCGCCCTGCCCTTGATTCCTGCTGGCTGTGTCAGTGGGTGTCCATGCTGTTTGTGCAGGATTATGCAGCGTTGCCAAATGGCCATGCAAAGGAGAAGGCTGGGCAAGGCACTCCCTACACTAGGCACCCAGCAACACATCCAGATGCAGTGGCATGGAGGCAGCCCCCGAGACACAGGGCAGCCTCTCACCTGCTACCTGGGAGTCGCAGGATGCTTCACACCACTGGGAAGGGTCCGGGGGAAGGGAGCTGGGGTAGCCCCCTCAGAAGAGCACTGGTAAAATGTGCCCCTAAAACTGCACATCCTTGATTAGCCGAATGCATAGGATTACATTTTTTTGTGACAGGGTTGTCGGTTTTGTTAGTCATACCTACAGGGCCATAGGTCTGCATAGCATTTTACATGTAAACACATCACAAGAAGGGTCCCTTGGAATGCCACATAGGTGCAGGGGTCTGCAAACATGGATCAGATTGCTGGGTTAGGGCCCAATCTGTAAATACATACAGAATTACCTAGCATCGTGTTTACTCACATGAACAGCCCCATTTCATTCAAAACTACTTACTGTAGTAGGCAAAACACCTGTTGGTTAGAATTCACACACACAATGTTTAAGAATAACTGGGGTTGTATTGTGCCTGCATACATAGATATGTAATTTAAATTTACACTCTGCATACCACTTATCTAACATGTCCTCCCTGGTATTCTATTATCAGCATTCTACTGCATATATAGAGATTCACCAAAGTCAGGCAATATGGGCTAATGTTTGTGAAACAATATTTACAAATACTGTTGTTTATTATTTTACAGTGCTCTGTGTTTCTTAGAAACCCCACAATACAGATAAAACAATTAATAATAGGCTTGATTTTCTCTTGCCCTACAATCTTTTATGCACTCCAGTGGCATAAAGGTACCATAAAGGCAGTGATCTCCCTTCTGTACTTGGGTCTTACCCTTAGTTTAGGGGCCTCCCTTTCTGGCTTAGAGACAATGAAATGGCTTTGTGGTGGCCCCCTTGAAACTCTCAGCATTGGGGCATTCTGGATGAAAACTAGGCAGTGCTGCACTCTGCTTATTCTTGGCCTTCTATGGGCAGTGCAGACATAGAGCAGCCTTGAGGCTGATTAACATACAACAGCAGCTGGACTTGCTTCTGGCAGGATGGAAAACACAGGAGGCACAAATGGGGCTTAGATGTACTGTTCACTCCCTTGGCATTCCTGTATTTATTGACTCTCAGACAGAGTGGAGAGTCAAGCTGTATGATCTCCGCTCCAAAGAGCTTACAAACCAAAGTTACAAACCAATTTTGCAACTGGATCAACACATATAGTATCTTAGACCTAGGCAGAGTCCTTTAAAATCAATGGGCATTCACCCACATCTACCTGCATGCAGCCCCGTTGAATTCCATGAGATTTTATGCAGACATGGAATCCAGCCATGCAGCTCTGATTCAGGGTCAGAATCTAATTTCAGCCAGGATGCAACAAAGTGACGGCAGCAAAACTGTCAAGGGAGGAAGGAGAGGGATAACAATAACACTGTGATGTAGTTATTCAGCACAGGTTTCCCTATTTCACAGGGGAGTTTCAGAGCTAAATATATTAAGATTGTGAGGTGCTGAGATTTAAAAATTTTATTAAAGTAAATGTTTAAAATGAAAATATACACAAGTTAAGAAATAAGGTACTGGACATCTGGAGTCAGACTTAGGTTATGGGGGATTGTAAGTAACAGATACAAGGTTTGTGAGATACATACATATCATATAACCAGCATAGATCCAGATTGGGGTGTGGGAGCTTCTTAAAGTGTCAGTGGATAAATATATAAGTGTACACTACCCATGGGATGTAGTAAGAGTCCAAGTCAGTAGTGAGTGGTGTAGACAATACATGGGTGGGGTGCATCCCTCTGTTTGTCAGGGAAGGGAAAGGGTGGGTTATTTCCCTGGTCAGTGATCTCGGTTACGCGACCTGGTACTGGCGGTGTCCCGTGTTGTGTTCTGTGTAGATGTCTCTGGACCACCTGATGGTGTCAGATACCATGAGCTGCCTCGTGAGCCAAGTGTAGCGTCGACTGACTCCGCACGCTCTCGTTGTGGGGGGTCCCACACGCCCAGAGCTCCTACAATCAGGGTGTGGATCTGTACCTCACAGTCCTGTGCTCTCAGGGAGTCAGCCAGTGGGGTGCACTTCAACACCTTCCGTGCTCAGGCCTCATGGAAGGCCGGTAACCAGTTTTCAAATGGCATCGTGACGTCTACTATGAGGACCTTCTTCTTTTCTGCATCAGTCACGACGATGTTGGGTCACAGTCGGCTGTCTGTCCCAAGTATGGTGGAGTCAATGGTGATCTTCCCCAGAAATGGTGGGATGGCTTTCACCAACTGATTCTGGATGGTGCCACCAGGCTCGGGAGTGCTGTTTGTATCTGCACAGGAAGTGGAGCAAGGTCTCATTCGCATAGCCGCACTTCCTGCAGTGCTTGTCCCGGTTGCCATGGCAGATGGCTCCATTGAGGGAAACGCAGTTGAATTGGGCCCGATGAATGAACCGCCATTACTACACTGATAGTTGCCAGAGAAGTACATTAGATAGATCAGTACAACCTCAGTTATGCATAAATATTATCTCTGTGTGTGTATTCTAACTAATAAGTTTTGTGCCTATTACTGTGAGTAGTTTTTAAGGTAATGGTCTGTTTACATTAGTAAATACAATGCTAGGTAATAAGCATTTAGACTGGAGAATACCTTGCAGGAAGACAATGAAACTGTGAGTTGGGGAGGGGGCAATCACTATCAAATGTGACAGAAATTCAAGTACCTAGGTTCACTAGTACAGAATAATGGCAAACTCAACAATGAACTTATAAGAAAGGCATGGACTAAAGGGAGAGAAGTGAGTGGAGTGATCTGCAATAGAAGAATGCCAATCAAACTGAAAAGTAAGATTTACAAGTTGGTTATCAGGCCTGCACTTTCATTTGGCTCTGAATGCTGGGCACTGACACAGGCACAGATCTTAAATACAGTGGAAATTAAAATGTAAAGATGGATGCATGAGAGTTACAAAGATGGACCATGTTTGGAAGTATGAAGGTGAAACCAATTATAGAAAAGATTAAATGACCCAGGCTGAAGTGGTATGAGCATGTGAAAAGAAGTCTGTAAGAATATATAGGAAACAGAGTGGAAGATCCAAAACTGGATTGATGTTATACCAAAGGATTTGACTAGCTGTGAAGTTTCCAAGGAATTGTTTCAAGACAGGCTGGAATGGAAAAGAAGTACCTGAAGAGCCATAAACATAAACAAACTAGGGAAATACAACCTACATGGAACTACTATAAGGTGGGGCAAAACTGGAGTAGCTATCAGCAGTTCACAGTGAAGCTGGAAGGGCATATCAAGTGGGGTCCTGCTCAGATCAGTTGTGGGTCTGGTTTTGTTCAATATCTTCATCAATGATTTAGATAATGGGATAGAGAGTACATGAATAAAGTTTGCAGACGATACCAAGCTGGGAGGTGTTGCAAATGCTTTGGAGGATAGGATTAAAATTCAAATGATCTGGACAAACTTGAGAAATGGTCTGAAGTAAATAGGATGAAATTCAAAGTACTCCACTTAAGAAGGAACAATCAGTTGCATACATACAAAATGGGAAATGACTACCTAGGAAGGAATACTGCATAAAAGCATCTGGGGGTCATAGTAGACCACAAGCTAGATATAAACAGTGTAACACTGTTGCAAAAGAAAAGAAAAGAAAAGAAAAGAAAGCAAACATCTTTCTGTCATGTATAAGCATGAGTGTTTTAAGCAAGACACAAGAAGCAATTCTTCCACTCTACTCCGCGCTGGAATAGGTCTCAACTGGAATATTGTGTCCAGTTCTGGGTGCCATATTTCAGGAAAGATGTGAACAAATTGAAGAACGTCCAGAAAAGAGCAACAAAAATTATTAAACGTCTACTAACATGACCTATGAGGGAAGATTGAAAAAATTGGGTTTGTTAATCTGGAGAAGAGAAGGCTGAAAGGGGACATAATAACAGTTTTCAAGTACATAAAAGATTGTTACAAGGAAGAGAGAGAAAAATTGTTCTTCTTAACCTGTGAGGATAGGACAAGAAGCAATGGACTTAAATTGCAGCAAAGCAATTTAGGTTGGACATTAGGAGAAACTTCCTATCAGGGTGGTTAAGCAGTGGAATAAATCGCTTAGGGATGTTGTGGAATCGCCATCCTTGGAGATTTTTAAGAGCAGGTTAGACAAACACCTGTCAGGGGTGGTCTAGATAATACTTAGTCCTGCCATGAGTGCAGGGGACTGGACTTGATGACCTCTCAAGCTCCCTTCCAGTCTTATGATTCTATGAAAAAGAAGACAGGAGATACACAGCTGAGGGAGTTTTTTTATTTTAAAAAAATTGCACATAAGTAGTAAGTGATTTAATTGGCTAATTTCTTGGCAGCATCATGGAAATTGGGGGCCTAAAGAAGAAGGACTAAAATTGTGTATTACATGCACACAGACATACTCTGTCTCTTTTTTTCTCTCTCTCTCTCATTCTCCCACCCCATCCCCCTCCCCAACTAGCTTTTGGAGATGAACATTTATAAAGTACTGCAATAGCAACCAAAAACTACTTTTTTAAAAAATAGCTCCTCCTTCTTTCTTTCATATTTCCTTTGCTCCTATGCATCAGTTTTGTTTACCTTATAAAATATTCTGTTCAAAATTAGAGAAGCTAAATTCTCTCATTCTTGCCTTTTATTTAAAAAACAAAACAAAACGATTCTTTTTTTAGTCTGGAATTGAAAATTTCTAAAGGAAAGGCCTCCAAAAGGAATTCAAGACAGGGAAAGAAGAATGTACGTAGCTCCTGCAAACAGGAGCAGTTAAACAAAAAGGTAATTTGCTTAATCCTAAAAGTGCTACATTGAAAGTCCCTAAGTGCCAAGCATTTTTTGCAGCAAGACAATATTAATATGCTTGAAATGCTGCAGTATTTGTAAGACCAAGGTGCATGTACCTAGCAAAATTTTCTAGCTTTGTAGCAAGTTTCATTTTGATAATGAGAGTGCTTGCACATACCTGAGAGCAGAATGTGACCCCTGTATGATCAAACAAGCATATAAAATCTGAATGGTCAGAACTCACCTTACTAGGGTGAGTTCTCTCAGTCCTTAAAACATTCATGCATGTATTTAGCTTTACCACCTTGAGTAGTCCCCCCAAAACGGATGGGACTACTCACAGTAGTAAAGATGAGCATGCACACATAAGCATTTGCAGGATCATGGTCTGCCATAGCAAACTGAAAAAAATCCAATCACTATTTCAACATTTTTTTTAAAAATGGTAATATTACTTTCAGTCTAAACCAAAACATACAGATCAAGTCTGTTTCTGACATTATAGTAAATGAACTCAAATACTATGAAAAAATGTAAATGTTATTTTTGGAGAGTAGAAAACATAGGTAATCTCCACCCGTAGGGAATTTAATTCCCTCTGGTATTGCTCCAGTGAATATACTGTAACCTCACATACCTGCACACATATTAGCATCACTCTTTATCAAGCCTGACCTTAAAGACCTCTAAGGAAGGAGATTCCACCACGTCCCTAGGTAACCCATTCCAGTGCTTCATCACACTCCTAGTGAAAAAGATTTTCCTCATATCTAACCTAAACCTCCCACACTACAACTTGAGACTATTACTTCTTGTTCTGTCATCTGGTACCACTGAGAACAGTTTAGATCCATCCTCTTTGGAACCCCTTTCAGGTAGTTGAAAGCAGCTATCAAATCCCCTCCTTATTCTTCTCTTCTGCAGACTAAATAATGCCAGTTCCCTCAGCCTCTCCTCATAAGTCATACGCTCCAGCCTCCTAATCATTTTCGTTACCTTCCGCTGGAATTTTTTCACATCCTTGTAGTGTGGGGCCCAAAACTGGACACAGTATTCCAGTGCTGAATAGAGGGGAATGATCACATCCCTCAATCTGCTGGCAATGCCCCTACTTATACAACCCAAAATGCTATTAGCCTTCTTGGCAACAAGGGCTCACTGTTGACTCATATCCAACTTCTTGTCCACTGTAACCCCTAGGTCCTTTTCTGCAGAACTGCTGCCTAACCATTCGGTCCCTAGTCTGTAGCAGTGCATGAGATTTTTCTGTCCTAAGTGCAGGACTCTGCACTCATCTTTGTTGAACCTCATCAGATTTCTTTTGGCCCAACCTTCTAATTTGTCTAGGTCCCTCTGAATCCTATCCCTACCCTCCAATGTATCTACCACTCCTCCCAGTTTAGTGTCATCTGCAAATTTGCTGAGGGTGCAGTCCACGCCATCCTCCAGATCATTAATGAAGATATTGAACAAAACTGGCCCCAGGACCAACCCTTGGGCACTCCACTTGATACTGGCTGCTAAATAGACATGGAGCCATTGATCACTACTCGTTGAGCCCAACGATCTAGCCAGCTTTCTATCCATCTTGTAGTCCATTCATTCAGCCCATACTTCTTTAACTTGCTGGCAAGAATACTGTGGGAGACTGTATCAAAAGCTTTGCTAAAATCAAGGAATAACACATTCACTGCTTTCCCCTCATCCACAGAGCCAGTTATCTTGTCATAGAAGACAATTTGGTGAGTCATGGCTCAGTATAAAGTTAGTTGGTAACAAGCCCACTTCTAACTATATTTCCAAGCTTTGGTTAAGTTAAAGACTTTAGTATTCTCCAGGAAGATGATTATATATGTTTTAGTCCCATTTATAACACAAGACCTAATTATATTTCAATTGTGTTAGGGGACCACCATGTTGTAACCATGTACCACTCCCCTCCCCGGCAGAACAGTTTTATTTATTTTCAGAGTGAGTAGTATAAGGACATCGGAATTGGACTGGACACTCAGACCATATTTAATTAACGGAACGGTTCTGTGTGGCCTAAAAGCCCATAGCTGCAGTCTTGTGTCTCAGGATTAAACTCACTTTTTCTTGTCTTTCTGTAGTAAGTTTCTAGCCTTGTTCACCGTGAAGAAAGTCTTGACATTGTAAAGCGACTGTTATTGTTAATGATTATATGTTAATGCATAATGATTAAAATGATTACATGTTAATGTATAGTGTTTGTTAATGCCTAGAGACCCAAACAGAGAGCAGGGCCCTGTGGCCCCATGCCTTCTCTGCACATCTCCTTACAGTATGGCATGATACAAAAGCGGGTCTGCCTCTAGTTCACTGCTGCTCTTATGGTGCTCTCCCCACTCTCTGTCACCTTCCAGGCTGAGGTGACTTGGCCCTGCATCTAAGCCATGTAACAATTCCATCCCTTCCAGGGTACCCAAAGTCCAAAAGAAAGAAACTCTTCCCTTACCTCAAGGAGGCCTTGAGGCGCAGCAGTCTTCCCTGGTTTTTGGCACAACCAACCATCTCTGCCACAATGAGAGTTCAAGGTCTGCTCTCCCACACAGCCAGGCACCAGCTAAGCTCCTAACATTTTTAGCTCCTCTCTCAAAACCTGACACACCAGCTTCAGGTGCCAGTGCTGACTGAGCTCCCAGCTGCCCATTGCAGTAAACCTTCTTACAGTTCCATAATTCTGGGCATTCTGTAAACATAGGAAAAGACAATCCCTGTTCAATCTTTCCAAAAATGAGAACATAAAGTTCTTTTTCAACCTGATCCTGAGAGGTCCTGGGCATCCTCAACTCCCTCTGAAGCCATTGGTAGTTGAGGATGTCCAGCACTTTGCAGGATCAGGCCATTTGTAAAGGAAATCATGTGGTTAATTGGATTGGCAATGTTACTATGGGGTGCGGTACCACAGGCCTATTCCAGACTGTCTGACCAAGATGCAGAAGTTGTGAACTGATTCAACAAACTATTTTTTGAGACATCAGGAAACACTCAGTAAGCACATAGCAGAACTTAGAAGTAAATCACTGGATACTCAGTAATACAGTAGTCTAATTTAGGCCTCCATGTTCCTGGCTCAAATGAAGGAATAAGCAGTATCTGAAAGACTGAAGAAGTTTGTGGTTCTGGAATAGTATTTTAATGCACTCCACACAAAATGATAGGTTTGTTGCAGGATAGGAAACGAGCAAGTAACAGTATTTACCTGCTGTTAACCCATCAGACCATAGAAAAGCAGAAATCAAAAGATAAGCAATAAACACCACATGTATATGTCATGCTAGCTCAGAGGGTTGAAGAGTGTTCTTCTGTTCAAGAGTGGTGTGCAGCAGGACCACTATTTTAGAACTTGGTTGCCTAGAGCCAGGCATCTAAATTCATATTGAGACATTTAAATTAGTAGCCTGATTTTCAGAGGTGATGAGCATGCATAATTTCCATTGTAATAAGTGAAAACTGCATATACTCAAAACCTTTGAAAAATAAGACTATATTTATTAAGGTGCCAAAGTAATATCAAGGTCAGGTCTGAAAATGTTAGTCCAGGTAAATACAATTGTTGGTAAATATTTAAATTGCAAATATGTTTCAGGAGGACCCATGCTGTACAAAATTACAGAGCAAAGGGCCAAATTCTGCTCTCAGTCATGCCTGTGCAAATTAGGAATAATTCCACTTATGTGGAAGAAGTAGAAGAAATTTGTAAATAAGGATCAGTCATGACAAAGATACTGGGCTTGATTTTCCACTGCCTTTCATCTTGTGTAGTTATTTACATTTGTGCAAAATGAGTGTAAAACACTAACCATAGCAGAATGGCAGCTTTTTATATGCACTTTGCCCAGGTGTAAGTGGCTCCTGGCAACATCTACTTGAGGACGGCTATGCCTATCCTTCACAGCTTTTATACTTAAAGGCATCTACTTTCCTTGTCTGATGCATATACCAAGGCTTCTGCTATGACCTGATGAAAAAATGTGGAAATATATTTAACACCAAGTAACCTCAGAGGTGTTCACTGGTTAGAACCAAACTGTCCAATTTTAGGTCCCAGTCCTGTAAACACGTATGCATGTGCTTAACTTTAAGCATGTGAGTAGTACCATTGGAATATTTGCAGGAGTGGGGTCTTAAACTTTTCCACTCTGTACATATTATTTTAATCTTATATTTTGTAATATTATGAGTTACAAATGAAATAAAGAACTGACAAACTTGATTTCTTTCACTGTAGTTCAGCCATTCTCCCAAGTAGTTCTGAGGTGAAAACTAATGCCTGCTTTGAAGAAGGCAACAGCTTGACTTAGGCCTTTTCTACACTGGGGTTGTCTGCACTGGTGTAGCTAGATCAATGCACTCTCTTAATGTAGCTATGCAGAACCAGCATATACATGTGTGTAGTTGGACGGATGCTAAAAACCTCATTGTAGACAAAGCTTTATAGTCTTTAGACCATGTGCTGGAAGCCTGCAGGACAGGACCACTTCTGCACTAGTGAGTGAACTTCAAAGGTAGTGAGGAGGGAGCAGAAAGTCAGAAATCTTTTGGAGGGAAGAGAGGACCAGCTGCCTGTGAGAAGGCAGCTTCCACTGAGTGCTCTAGATGGTGGGTCAGAGCTACCCCTCAGCATTGCCTGGTTGATTCCAAAAGCCTTGATTCCTCCCCTCCCCTTTTCTGTAGTTCAAATACCACATAAACCACACATAAGTTATGGTGTTTAAAGACTACTAACCTATTTTCCAGGATTTTCTCACCAGTGTCTTAACACCATTTTGTGATTTGCTTGTTTTTTTCTTCTAATCTGAATGGCCTCTGACAATTAAATTGGAGAATACACCATCTGATGCTTTCGAGGGAAAATTTATCCCTGTCCTTGTTACAAGTAGACAAATAACAAAATAGATGTGAGAGTATCTATGCATTCGTTGTGGCCACAGAGAGCTGTTGTCTCTCCTCTGCTGCAGGGCAAAAGAAGGACTTGTGTGGACACAAGGCTTACAAATAAAGACATTTAGCTCTCTTATCCCCAGACCAGAAACAAGACAAGGGCTGTCTAAAAAATTGGCTTTCAAACCTGTCTAGAAAAGGCCCCTTCAAAAACTTTAAATACTGCTTCAGTGAACTCAGTTTTGGTCCCCTTCTAGTGTTTCCATCTGAAGATGACTCTCTTCATGCATTCCAGCATTATCCCCAAGGCATCTCCCATCCAGTTCTCTTTGTTTAATTGTTATCATTCCCATGAAGCACTCAGAAAAATGGGATACCATAGCTGATAATTAACCTAACCAATTTTAATTAATATATCAGTACATATGTTTTCAATAAGGCCTGGAATGATTAAAAGGTCTGGCTTACCTTTCAGGCTCACATGCCAAGAGTTGGAAAAACTTTCCAGGCTCACATGCCAGGAGTTGGGAAAAAACAGGGGACACTCAGATCAGTTAGTGTCATGGGACTACTTGCCACCAGGGGTGGCATTGCTACTTGACCTGGCAGTTGGTAGCCAACCTTGAACATACTGAAAAGGTCCGATGAGGTTAACATGGACCTTCCAGTGATTCATCCGGTCCCATCTCTTCTCTCTAGCAAAGGAGAAGTGTTTTCCATCACTCTGTATTGGGGTGGCCTACCCGAGCCTGAGAAGGAGCCAGAATTTACTAATGTACATTGCCAAAGAGGCACAGAGTTAGAAGCCCCACATCAGCTCCCCCACACCTGCTCCCAGTACCTTCCACCCATGGGCAGCCCCACCAATCAGCACCTCCCCTTCCCTCCCAGCACCTCCCGATCAGCTGTTTCATGGCATGCAGGAGGCTCTTGGGGAGAGGGAGAGGAGTGAGGGCATGGCAGGCTCAGGGGAATGGGTGGGAAGGGGTGGAGTGGGGGCAGGGCCTGTGGCAGAGCCAGGGGTTGAGCAGTGAGCACCCCCTGGAAAGTTAGCACCTGTAGCTCCAGCCCCAAAGTCGGTGCCTATACAAGGAGCCTCATATTAACTTCTGAAGAGCCACGTGTGGCTTCAGAGCCATCCCTGCTCTATATAGTTATGGGAAATGCTCTTAAGACACCATACTTTCTGGCCTTGGTTGTTTGCTGCCTTACAACTTGTATAGTCATTTATACTTGTGAGAAGTGGGTGTAAGATGCTAGCAAATCAGAATTTTACACTCACATTCACAGGTGTAAATGACTGTCACCAGAGGCAAGGCAGCGAAGAACCAGGCTCATTCAAGCCTAGTGTTAGCCTCCCATGGAACCTAAATGGTAGGTAGACAGGAAGCTTTAATCCTCTCAGAGTAACTCATAGATCATGTAATTTCTGTAAGGAAGTTAAGATTAGATTAGCTTCACCAGACCTGACTAGGTTCTAGAATATTGCAATTAGCTTTAAACCCTTCAATTCTGTGGGTTGTCTCTCAGCACTACTGCATAATAAATCTCTTGCACTGTATAATTTGAACTTGGCTTGACAGTTCCATCTGAGAAACTTCTAGGTGTAGTGTTCTTAGAGCTCTACTTACCTGTCTTCACAGTCAAAAGAAGGTAACAGAGAGAAAAGATATTAACTTTATCCCCTTTATTCCCAGTGCTCCAGTGAAATGGCATGTTAGGAACAGCTAAGACCAAAGAACTCATTCAGCATCACTACCATTCTGTAACCATCTCTTTTCACAGGCCCAGCCCTCCCTGGCTAGTTCTTCAGCTCCTCTCCCTTCCTCATATTCACTTTTATAACACGCCCCCCGCCCCACACACACACCAGTCCTTCCCAGTGTACTTCCTCTGGTCAGTGTGCTTCTGAGGACCCTCTTACTCACACAGCCTCCTTTCTGCTATGGCTGCTTCACATGACTGACTCTTCAGAACAGCCCTCCCAAAAGCCCACTGCACCTTGCATTACAATGGCCTAGTTTGCTGCTTGCAAGAATGGCTCCATAGATGCCTAGTCAGTCCACAGCAGGCAATGTCTGGCTTCTACTCCATGACCATCTGCTAAAACCAGGCTTCCTTTGGCTAAAGTCCAGCACAAAGTAAATAGATTTTCACAGCCAGATTTCAAACAACATAACTGAGCAACAAGGTTCTTTCCAATCCTGGTCTTTACATTAAAGAAATTAGACTTCCTTGTGGCTGGAATACTTAAGGAATAGCAAGGCTTGTCTGAAGCCAGTGGAGATCATTTTGTTTTCCAGTTGGGTGTATAGAATCTTTACTATTCTCCTAGCGTGGGAGAAAGTCCAGTCTAAAGCATATCAATGTCCTAGTTCTAATTAGACCCCTTTTGTCCAGTTAATTATTTTTTAAACATTATTTTTCTTTATTGATATCAATGAGGAGGAAAAATGAAATAGCCGTTACTCTATGATACCTGTAACTTACAATATCCATGGGAAAACTGATGTGGTATTGGGACAATTGTAAATGTTACTATTATTGTATGATTTTTAGATCATATAAAAGAGAGATTCAGTGAAGTGTGAATGATATTTATAAAGAACAGATTGCTGTCTTTTAAAATAGGTCAAGTTTTTGGCCTAGTTTTCTTCCAAGTGTTCCTTTAAGCTATGGGATTTGACTGTTCATGATGGTGCCTTTGCTTTTCTCCTTAGCCACCTCTTCATGGCTCTAGTTGTATGGGAGAGATGTTCTAACACAGGGATCTGCAACCCAGGCATGCGGCACTGCAACGTAAGCACCTTAGCGGGCCCCACCGGTTTGTTTACTTGCTGGTTTGCCGATCGTGACTCCCACTGGTTGCGGTTCACCATCCCAGTCCAAAGAGGGCTGGGGGAACCGGTATAGTGCTGGCCGCCGCTTCCCGCGGCCCCCATCGGACCAGGATGGCAAACTGCAGCCAGTGGGAGCTGTGATCGGTGAACCGGCAAGTAAACAAATCGGCGGGGCCCGCTAAGGGTGCTTACCCTGCGATGCTGTGTGCCAAGGTTGCTAATCCCTGTTCTAACATAAAAATATCATGGAAAAGAGCATGGATACCCTTCCGGAAATTTTTAAC
Organism: Dermatemys mawii; assembly: GCA_007922305.1. Taxonomy (NCBI): domain Eukaryota; kingdom Metazoa; phylum Chordata; order Testudines; family Dermatemydidae; genus Dermatemys; species Dermatemys mawii. The sequence continues at coordinate 22,488,121 of ML677366.1, forward strand.
TGGTTCCTATGAACAATCAAATCCTGGAGACGTCCATGCTTTCCCATTACTTATAGTCCAGTTCTTAAACAGATGCGATTCTCAATTATATCTTTACCATCTTAAAAACAAGATGTTTTGTTAGTAAAGTTAACAACACTGCAAATGAGGCTTAAGTTTTGTGGACCTTTACCTGTTAACTCTGCTGATGAAGAGGGTAAATCAGACTTGGATATACAAAGATCTAGAAGAGGCCAAGGTTGTGTGTTTTCAATATTTACATTAATGAAAAAAATAAGCATATATAATTTTAAAAAAAGAATTATACAAAAAAAAGTTCTTAACTGTAAGTGTAGTTAAACACTGGATAGTTATGGGATTGTAGGTTTTTAAGAATAGGTTAGACAAACACCTGTCAGGAATGGTCTAGCCAATACTTAGTTCTTCCTCAGTACAGGGGACTGGATCAGATGACCTTTCGAGGTCCCTTTCAGTCCTACATTTCTATGACGCTGAAAATAAGATTCAGCAGAAACAATCCAGTACTTTTATGAACAAATACATGCCACCTATCCTACATTAGGCTAAAGTGCAGCTGTCAGCTGTCAAAGCAAAATGAATCATGATGTCTACATTTGTTATACTAAGATTTTCAGGATACATAAATGGGCAGGGGATGATCCCAGCATCCAATAGTAATGAATATAGACTAAATGCCATCTTTTTGTACATGTAGATAGCAGTCTGGCACATAATAAATCTATGGATATAACCTAGCTCTGAAAGAATAACTCACAATGTAACGTAAGGCTCATTCTAGAAAACAGAAACATATAGGGCTCGATTGTGCCTGGCCTTAATGCAGGTATAGAATGGGGAGTGGAGGGCAAGGTGCCTTTCCCCAACATTGCAGCCCCTAGAAAAAGGCAAGCACAATCACAGGCCTTATATCTGGAGATGTCTCCTAGCATCCGCAGGGACACAACACACTCTCCTCCACTCTTATCTGTGCGGATAGGGGAGCATTTTTCACTGCAGCCTCCTAAGGTATGGACTAGGGTGCATGTTTCTCCCCCTTGCCAGGCTGTTCCAAAGAGATTGTGCCTCTTGAGACAGAAGCCCTCCCAAATTTACCCATGGGCATGGAGGATCTCCACAGTCTCCAAAGCAGAACTGTTAATAAGTAACACAATCTTTATGATTAAGTGTTATTTATATTAACATACTGAAGAGCTTTGTATTTCCTGCAATCTCTAGCTACATGTTTTCTGACCATATATATATGCTAGTGCTTCAACAGTTAGATTACACACCATTGGCAGACTGTGGGCCCAATGATGCAGATCTATTTAAATTCACATTAAAGTCATTGGAAAGGCTATTTCATTGATGCCAGTAAGAGCTGGATTGGGCCCCATGCATAGAACAGCTACAGTATCAGGCTCTGACTGACTGTGACAGTGTTGGCAGTATGTCTGTGTCAAGTTGTGAATTTCATTTAGTGCTGTATCATTTATGATTGTAACCTGGACTGTAGAGCAGAACCCCCATTTTATATTGATCATACTTTGTGTTGAACGCCATTTGATTTGGTATACACGTATCCTTTTCATTATTAATAAAAAGGCTGGATAGGAGAATGGTCCTGTCTCACCTTCTGAGCGTCTAACATAGGAAGAGTCATCCAGACAGCTCCCATGGACTTGTGGCTTTCTACATATTCATCACCCCTCTACGAAACAAGTGTCTTGTGCATGTGAACCCAGCCTGACTGGAGCATGGGTTTTTAAAGTGGAAGCTCATGACCAAGGCTTGGTCTACACTAGGGGGAAGGGTCAACCTAAGATATGCAACTTCAGCAATGTGAATAACATACCTGAAGTCGGCGCATCTGAGGACGACTTACCGACCATCCTCACGGCGGCAGCGGGCTCTCCCGTCGACTTCAGCTTGCGCCTTTTGGCAAGATGGAGTTCTGGAGTCAACGGGAGTGCCTTTGGCAATCAATTTATTGCATCTTGACGAGACGCGATAAATCGATCGCCAATAGATCGATGACTACCTGCCGATCTGGCGGGTAGTGAAGACATACCCCAAGACTGTTTATAAGTAGGATGTGTCCTCTGTCATGGGGGGAGCATTTAGTCACCAGAGAAGAGGGGGGCAGAGGCTGCATACAAGGTGTGTAATGTCTGTGTAAATAAAGTGATATGTGTGGGGGAGGGAGGCTGCAACAAATTAGGTGTGCCAGGAACCCACATTTCTCTCAGTGGACCTGCTTCAGATTTTTCTCCAGACATAGGAATAGGGGCCTTTGGTTAAACTAAGCCTACCTAGGTTTTAGGTAAGACAGGTTCACGTAGACCAGTGGATCTCAACCTGCAGCCAACTTGCTGCCCAGTCAGCATACAGCTGTGGCCCATTTGATATCCTAAGGGCCATAGAAGTAGTATATATATTGTGTGGATGCAGCCCACATAACACACAGAGTGCTACATATGTGGCCCACAATGGTAAATAGGTTGAGAACCACTGATGTAGAATATTGTGTTAAAAATCCTTTTATTGTTATGATTTGATTCCTACTGTTGCTCTGAGATGCTCAACCTGAGACACATTGGTCTTATTTGCTGAGGTCCTGATCATCTGCGGCTCGCCTTGACTTAAACTGGAGCTGTGGGTGCTCGGCATTTCTGAAAAACAGGCCCAACATGTTTTAAATTGGCCATCCAAAAGTGGAGGCACCTAAAATCAGAGGTCATTAAATCCTGCATTTTGTTTACCCCAAACTGCCATTAAGCTCAATGGGAATGTTGGGTGTTCAAGAAATGCAGGACTGAGCCCTAATTAATATTAGTAACTGTTACCTTAGTTATAATTTTGATAATACTGAGAAACATCAGTATTTTGTTTGTGTTGTACTGATATAAAGCCTGATTAAATAAGAGTATCTTCAATGAAAATGTATATATTTCATGAAGCCATTCTGGTGAATGAAAATTTAGAATAAAATAATATACATCTGCAGTCCATTTTGTTGTTCAGGATTTTAAAGTTCTTTACAAACATTACCATCTGGCTAGACATTTACATGGTTTCATTATCTTGGTTTATAGTCACACAAATCTAACAAAATCACTTCACACACCAATAAAATCCAGCAACTTCTGGCTCAACTTAAAGGAACAGCTCACAGTAAGATGACGGGGTTTTTAAGAGCTGACTTTGACTTCCCTTGGTGTCCTTACTAATTTTTACTCAAGACTTATAAGGATGAAGTAAAAATTGAGGGTGCATTTCTGCCGTCCTTAATCACGCCTGAGTAGTATCTTAGTCTGTGAGTAGTCCAACTTAAAGCAAAGGTGCTACTCAACATGAATATGGGGTTGCAGAATCACAGACAGGAAGAACCTCACGATTCAGACTCATTTGTTTTTAGTTTGGGTCTAACTGAAAAACTGAAGATTTCTATTTACTGACTTTAAATTCATTATGTTTAGTATGTCTGGATTGCAAGCCTACTAGGAATTTAGCCTAACACAGAGTTCAGAGAAGAATGATCATTACTTATATCTTAGAGTAAAATGCATCAAATCTGGGTCTGCTCATTGCTGTTGCTTTCTGCTACCACACAGAGGATCTGAATTCAAGTCCTGAACTTGGTGCTCTGTTTTCCGGACATGCAGGAGTTGAGTGCTTCATGGTCATGAATAAATCAGCCGAAGGAAAGGGAGGATCAGGATGGAGTATCTCTCCTGTCTGCTAGACTGAGGGCACAGGACCATTGGAAACTGGACTAGATGACCTCTCTAAGTCCCTTCCAGTCCTATAATTCTATGATTGCTTAACCTGCTAGATGTAGTTAATTATCCATGGGGCTCAAGTCTTGCCCTCATCTCATCTAGGCACTGGATCCAGTTCAAAGCCAAAAGTAGGCTTCCAAGAAGAAAACCAAGGTAAGGGGGATGAATCCAGATGACAGTTGTGGGGAGTTGGCCTTCACTGACATGCTTGGGTTGGATCCTGATCCTACTGAAGTCACTTCCAAAACTGCCATCAGGTTCAACAGGAGCAGGATGATGGCCTTTATCTAGACATTCCCAATGCATTCATGGTTTATAGCAAATCCACTAATTGATACAAAAGTGACTGCAAGTTGCAATGTAACAGACCCAACAAGCTGGCTGCTATCCTATACAGAGGCCTCTTATTCTCTTCTTCAATGCTTAGCCAAACAGTGGGCCGTAGCAATTGTTTGCCATTTGGTCCATTCCTGTGTGGCCCAAGAGTCCAATGTTGGAAGACACGCAATGAACCCATGTAATATGAGACTGACTCTGGGCTGCCTCCACCACAGAATTTTATCCAGGATGTTACAAGCCACCTGGAGAACACCGTTCACTGGAATGTCTTGTGGCATTTTCATGACATGTCCGAAAAATGTAAGACACCATCTGTGGACAATTGCCCCAGTAAACATCTGCATTATAAATTAAGTCATTCCACTTTATGCCCATTATATGACATTGACATTTTGTGTGGAAAGCCTCCAGCTTTACCCAGTCTGAGCAGCATAGCGTTCATGTGTCACAACCATACAAGAGTATGGAGAAGATACAGCTTGAATCGATCCGGTTGTCATGCTGAGATGATGTTGATTCCATATACATCAATAGTTTCATTAATCAAGGAAATTAAAGTCACAAGTGGACCTGATCCCAGATTTTGCAGCTTTGTCTTTGCAACCTAAGGCGACGACTCTTCCATTTGCTGGAGTGCCTCCCCAAACCTGTTGGGACTCTGTACTAAAAAAGCAACATCCTCAGCATAGTCAAGGTCTAAGAGTGAGAGATCACTGATCTTAATGCCTAGGGACCTGATGGAATGCTGCATTATGAAATTAATTGCCTGACAAAAAAGTGCAAGACACAGACCTGCCTGACACCAGATACTGATGTAAAAGGTGCCAACATCTGATTCTCAAGATGTTCACAGGCAGTGGTTCCATTATGCAGCTCACAAATCAAATCCAGTAGAATGGTTGGGACACCTACGCCCTTTAAGGACTTCCATTGTGTGACTCAGTCAACTGAATCAAACGCAGCCTTAAGATCAACATATGCCAGGTGCAGAGGCTTCTTGAACTCACTATCTCCACCAACAAGCAAAGGGAAAGAATGGTGTCTAATATTTCCGATATAGCAGGGGCTCCAAATGTGCTACCTGAACTTGCACAAACACCTTCCCTGTCACGGACAACAAGGTAATCATCCTGTAGCTCTTACATTCACTGCATAGGCCATTGCCCTTGTAAAGTGAGATCACAATACCATCCTTCAAGGCGGTTAGCAAGGTTCTAGTTCTCCACATCAGACAAAAATGACCAGAACTGATTCCACAATAGGGTCAATAGCAAATTTTAGCAGCTCTGGGGGAATACTGTTAGCACTGGTTGTGCATTCAGTTTTCAGTTTGCAGATGGTGTACTTTACTTCATGTAATGTTGGTGCATCAGTACAAACGTCTGGGGCCGAAACCACAATGGCTGCCAAATCATCCAGCTCTGAACAAGCGGCAGCTGCAGGGTGGTTCAGGGCGCCTCTACTATAGCAGCTCAGTTCATATAATAAAAACAATTACATGGTAGAAGAATTTGATGCATTATGCCATCTCAGAAGAGTCAAAGATAATACTAAGTTTGTTCTCAATAGGTATACATTTCAAGGCAATTTTTGTGGAGTTTTAATATATTAGAGCAAGAAATATCTTTCCAATCCATTCTACAGACATAAGGATTACATCTGGCATTACTAGAGTTGCGTGGGGCCAGTGATGGAAGCAGATAAAGATAGGAGGGAAGCTCACCAGTTTTGGTGACTGTCATCACAGACTCAGTGTTATATGCTGATGTGAATTGCATCATCTTCATAGAATCATAGGACAGGAAGGGACCTCGAGAGGAAATCTAGTTCAGTCGCCTGCACTCATGGCAGGACTAAGTATTATCTAGATCATTTCTGATAGGTGTTCGTCTAAACTGCTCTTAGAAATCTCCAATGATGGAGATTCCACAACCTCGCTAGGCAATTTATTCCAGTGCTTAACCACTCTGACAGTTACAAAGTTTTTCCTAATGTCCAATCTAAACCTCCCTTGCTGCAATCTAAGACCATTGCTTCTTGTCCTATCCTCAGAGGTTAAGAAAAACAATTTTTCTCCCTCCTCCTTCTAACAACCGTTTACGTATTGGAAAACTATTATCATGTTCCCTTTCAGTCTTCTCTTTTCCAGACTAAACAAACCCACTTTTTTCAATCTTCCCACATAGGTCATGTTTTTCAGACCTTTAATCATTTTTGTTACTCTTCTCTGGACTATCTCCAACATGTCCACATCTTTCCTGAAATGTGGTGCCCAGAACTGGACACAATACTCCATCTGAGGCCTAATCAGTGCAGAGTAGAACAGAAGAATTACTTCTCATGTCTTACTTACAACACTCCTGCTAATACATCCCAAAATGATATTCACCCTTTTTGTAAGTGTTACACTGCTGACTCATATTTAGCTTGTGGTCCACCAAGACCCACAGATCCCTTTCTGTAGTACCCCTTCCTAGGCAATCATTTCCCATTTGGTATGTGTGCAACTGAGAGTTCCTTCCTACATTAAATACGTTGTATTTGTCCTTACTGAATTTCATCCTATTTTCTTCACACCATTTCTTCAGTTTGTTCAGATCATTTTGAATTTTTCAATCTTGTGATGATGTGCTGCAGCAAAAAGGAGAAAATGGGGACACAAAGAGAAATCCAAAAGGAGTTCATGTCCCCAAGCCAGCCCTCAGCCAAAGAAACAAAAGAACATGATTTGGGTGCATAATACAAAGCTGGAGAGGAGCATAATCTTGCTTCTCCCCATTCCCTCTTCAAACAAGAGGGAGAATATTAATAAAAATCTAATTCTGTGTGCAGGTCTCCCCTGGAAAGTTCTGAAAAAACACGTGACATTTCCAAGATTTAAAGACATTTCCAAAAAGATATTATGTGTAAAAATCTCTGTGCGTTATTTATCAACTGCTCTTCTCACAGGATAGGGATCTCATGGTGTCTATCTTATTCAAGTCAGGTTCTTACAGCACCCATCACTGTAGTATCGAAGCACCTAATTCAGGGTTTCCTTCTTCCCCTCGCTCCTTGGGAATGATAGAGAACCAACTGGAAGGACAGACCTTCCTTCAGAGAAGAGAGAAGGCAGGAAACTCCCTCCTGGGGTACCTCCTCTTACCCCCTCAAATGCTGATGCTGTTCACTCACTGGCAGGAAACACTGGAGCCTCAAAAACACCTCAGCCAGGCATCAGCTTTTCCAGTTGCTCCCACTTCAGGATCCCCTGCCTGGTGGGTCCTTACTTTAACAACCAGAATAGGTTCCCTCCAAAGTCAGGAAGAGAATGAGGAGTGGGAGCTCTCCTTCTGCTCTTAGCCCTTATTTTAACCCTGAACAGAGCTGGTCAAAAAAAAAATTCAATGAAAATTGTATTTGTTTCCTTTTAAATATTTCTTTTTTTAAAAAAAAAATGGAAAAAATCAAAATCCAAAACCCTAGATGAACTATAATTTAGGAATCTTATGTCTTGGACTTATGTCTTGGACCTGAGGTTTTAAAGGCCATTTTGCCATGAGAGACATTACTTTGGAGGAAATGATCCCTTTCTCAAATGTCAGCCATATTCAGCATACACTCAGGAAGTAGTTTGGCTATCGATAAGACACAGCACTTTTATTAACATAATGAGCACTCAACCCAAGCTGTGCCTATTCAGTCTTCTAAAAACATTTAGTTCACACTGGGTATGCTCACTGGTCTACTGTCATGGTCACTCCCAGATGCAGGGCCAGCCCACAACATTTTGGCACTTGAGGTGGGGAGCTCAAATGATGCCCTCATACCCACTCACTTAGGCTGAAACTTTGAAAGGTCTCAATTCTGCCTTCTTCCTGTTCTACTCCTCTCATGGTACTTCTCTGCTACTTACCCCAATAAAGGAGAACTAACAGCTTAAAATGCCTTGTTCAAAAATTTTAAGTAACACTTAACTTTCAAACACCTGAACAACAAATGTAACTTTTCTTGTCTGCATAGTAAACACTGGCATTTTTATCTGCTTGAATAATCAAAGTGTTGCTTTCCGTGCCTTCTTGGTTGCAAAGATTTGAACTGGTTCCTGAAGGTACATAGGCTGGGCAAGCTCATGCTCTATTGAGATGGTTGAAAGGCCGACCAGCCTCTCCTGTGTCATTGTGGAGTGTAGATGTGTTTTTATTAACTTCAGCTTGGAGAATCTGTGTTCTCCATTGGCAACTGTTACAGGAAGTGTTAGAAGTATGCGCAGAACAACAAAAAGCATTTGGAAAGAGGATGGTCATCTTATTTGTGCACATATATTACAGAACAGCCTTTGGAGTTGATCCTGCTGAAATGTATCTTGAAAGGGCTTTCAGTTCATCATCTAAATTATTCACATCAATATCGTGCATGTCATCATGTGTCAACACTCCCTCTAGTGCCCTACATTGCTGATATATGTCTTCTTCAGGTATAGTGAGGAGTTTTGGAATATCATACAACATCCCAGTCATACTGCTGTGTTCCTTGAGCTGCCTGAACTGTTCTTCAGCTGACTGTATTGCACAATCTAGCACCTGAAGGGCTGGCTCCAGACACCCCCTTACCAATATCTGGACCCTGTTACACCATAGCTGCCACAGCTGGTGCTACTCTAAAGAGAGATTTTATGAAAATTATTGTGGATTCAAGAGCATGGAGATCCGTGGCCTGTTTTATTGGAAAGAACCTATAAGCAGTAAAACCAGCAGCCAGTAGAATAATCCTGAACTCTTCATGCCTCATCTTCCCCTGCAGAGTGGTCCACTTCTGGGCTCCCCACTGTCTCCCTCTTTCTCACCAGGAATACATTTGCAATTAATTTTAACATATGACAAAGGGCGTCCTAACATGCCTGGTGCACAGCCTCCTAGGACTTGCCGCAACTTCATTTCATTCAAAAAATTCCTATTTTTCTAGAAATTACATGGAGAGGGAGGTTGGGAGTTTCATTCAATCGGCTTGTTGGAGTGAAGGGGATTTGTTGACAATAATAAAAGCTCTAATTAATAAGAACTAGTTAAGTAGTTTAACTTCTCTTTCAGATATGTTACATGTAATGGATGTAAACAGTCTTTAAATTCTGCTCAGTTGTTACTGTAGAACTAGATATTACATTCACTTAGATATAGACACTGTATACTGTTGTGTGTTGTGCAAATAACTGGAATCCATTAAAACTATGCTCCAGCTGTGCAATCACTGCCCCCGCAAAAATACAGTTTTACATGTGGTTAATGCCAAGAAGAATCCACAGCTTCAATTATCAGAGCATCAAAATATGTTGTTTATTGCAGAAAAAAGCATTTGCAGCAGTTTAAAATATCCAGTCAACAACACATAGCTAAATCTAGGTAATAGAAATCCTGGAGAAATTTGAGCTAAATCTGTCTGGATTATGGTTGTGGGATTATCTGAATGCTAAATTACTGTATATGTTTTACCCACAAACATGAAACAAGATAGTACAGGAAGATAGATGACTATGCAGATCATAACAAAACCCACCCCCAACAGATTTCTTTACACACGGGATAAATAATTCTTCTCAGTTTATCAAGCATTCTGGATTGAATTAATGTTGTCATTTATTTTGTTGTTGCTCTGCTGAGGAATATATTTTAGCTTGAATAGCTTTGTTAGTACCATAAAAGCAACAAGGGCTTTGTTTGTGTGTCATTGTTTACAATACACACAGACAACAGCATCAATTGGATGCTTTATTAGTGTTACTGAATTAAAGAAACATAACTAGTTTTGTTTGTAATCAGAAAAACATAATAAACATGATATTTCAGTAAAAGATTAACTGTAACCGTCCCATTAAATGGTCTTCTTCCCCTCCCCCCTTTATTTACACACCATTTTTTTCTGGCTTTCTAAGGATGTACAGTGAATGAACCTAGATTGACCTGACACACAGCATCTCACAAACTTTCCCCTGCAATGATTCACAGATGTGTGTGCTGTGACTAAAAAAGCAAAAAGAGAAAATGCAGGGTACTGTAGAGACTGACTGAGTGAATTTTAAAGAGGTGATATCTGAATAAGTGTATAATTTCTAATGTGTCCCTTCTCTGCCAATGCATTGTTGTGACTTATTAGTGTACATCTATTTTGTTGTTAGTTTATTTTTCTTCTAAATTATTGAGTAAGTGGTGTTGATAAAGGAATTACTTCCATTACTGGGCAATTTATTTGGACACTACATTCCCTTTTTTAAAAAATTGCTGGTGAATTCAACTATAAAGCAGTTTGTGTTAATCAGGAAGAAAAATTCAGGCTATTAGGCTGATAGCAGGATCACAAGCTCTTATTTTTTAATGTAAATAGCATATGTAAGTCTACATGAAAATTAAGGATGACCTTCAAGCTCTTGGCAAGCTGCCAATGCGCAAGCTTTGGGCACCTCAGCCTCAGCCAAAGTGTTTAGATGAGCCTGATTTTATAAGAAGTTTGTAGTAGAAAACAAGTGGAGAATGGATGCAGAAACATTGCTTTTTAATGAAAAAAACAGTCATGTATGAACAGATGTCATGGGAGATTGTTACTTGTAGTTTTTCTAAAAGAGTGGTTCTCAAGCTATGATTACAGACCACCAGTGGTTTGCAGAGAAAGTCTTTTGCAGTGTTCTGTAGAAAGAAACTTTGTCTCTGTCTACACCAGATTTTTTCCCTTTCCACATTACTACTACCTGTTTACCTCTACTGTAGTAGATGAGAGTGCTAGCATGGACACAGCTTAGACAGTTATTGGCATTTTAATCACCATATTTTCTTAACCTTCTCACAGTAGGTCTTAGATGACACACTCCTTAAAATTCTAGTAGCTGCCTGAACCTTTTGTACACTAGCAACACAGTTGCCAGTAGGGATAGTGATGATAGGAAATTTTAGGGGCTAAAAGCTAGTGAAATCAAAGCTATAGAGAAAAAAGTAGTAAAGGGCTGGAAGGAGAGGTGGGTTCAAGAGACCAGTCATGCTGTATGTTGATGCTTCCTGCAACAGATTTTGAGAGGACTCAGTACCTTACAGGGTCAGGCCCAAAGAAAGCCTCTGACAAAATAATATGCAGAATGGAAAAGCTGGAAAATCACATAAGGTAGATGAATGAGTGTTTGTTCACTAGCTGAACAAGGGATTGTTGTGGTCCCTTGTTTAATTTTTGCAGTGCTTTCCAATTTCATGACTCAAACTCATTTATGGGCGATAAGGGAGCAGTTACAAAATAGGAGAGAATTCTGAATCTAAGTCCTTTCTGTGCTGTCAGATATTGCATAGGGCAAAACAAAGCTCACTCATCCCTGTCTATCCTCTTTGCTTGTCCTTTGTGTTAAATCCCACAAGTTTTCCCACTCTGAGTACTGTTTGATGCAGGGATTTTTTCAGTGTGTCTCTTTTGTGTGCCCCTCCAGCTGCTCAGTGGCACACCTGCTATGACAGATGCTCTGGTTTCATTCCTAGCACATCCCAGATATTTCCATCTTCTTTTCTGGATAACTTTAGAAGTAAAGTTTCTTTAGATTTTCTAAAGAATCTCAGCATTTCTTATAAAATATTCCATTTAATATTAGGGCAGAAATATAAAAACTAACATTTAAAAAAATAAATCAGTTCAAAAGAGCACAGGGGGAGGCAGTGTGGCCTGATACCTCATTGCTGATGTAAAGGATGGATACTTTTGGGGAGTAAAAATTTTATATGAAAATTCCAAGGAATTAGCATAAAGAACGAAGAACTTGTCAACTTCTAATAGTACAGCATAGATACAGATTAAACTAATGTGATCTTTTGTATTACATATAGGAATGCCAAAAATGTCTTCCCTCCCTATTTATTACTTATGGAATCTACTCCATTGCATCCCTTTTTGTCTATAGATAAGTATAAGCTTTAAATTATAATTAATTAAATTTAAATTATTACCTCTGCAAAAGAAACAATCTTAAGAGGAAAAAGTAAAACCAATTAGCAACTCTTTTTTGGAAACAAAGGTATGTCATGGCTGGCATGAGCAATATTTCAGAAACTGAAGTAGTACTTTGCCAAAAAGGAAATTAAATAAAATCAAACCAGATTCAGCAAAGCATCTAAGAACAAATCTTAACTTTAAGCACATCATTAGTCCAATTAAATTACTCATGTGCTGTAAATTAAGCATGTGCTTAAGTGTCTTGCTGAATTAGAATCTCACTTGCACTATGAATCATTCAGCAAAAATCAGATCCCTCACTCTAATCTTTGTAAAGCAATTCAGATGAAAAACAACTTGCAGAGAGAGTAGCAAGAGTTCACATTTTATACAAAAGCTGGTGCTTGCTTTTGTGTAGGCCTGGGATATTTTTACTGGAATATCCAGAGTTGTTGCTGTCATAGAGGTAGATTTGTACATCTTTACTGGCATGAATTAAAATATTCCATAAAAAGTTCAGCACTCAAATCCTAGCCAGGTTGGTAGTTATCCTCTGGTGGCTCTTCATTATGGTTGACTGAAATGGGGATTTAATTTCAGTTCCTCTTGGACACCAAGCACATATCATAAATGGCACTAATTAGCATTAATTTTCAGCCTTGTTGTTAATGTCAAACAGTGTAAAGGCTGAATGTAAAATAAACTATCATCTCTTCAATAGAGGCAGGCCAAGATTAATTTTTTGTGGGCCCAGCACCAAACATATTTGTGGGCCCACATGGGTTGGATTCTATCAAATTCACGGCCATGAAAAATGTGTCAGATGCAAAATCTGGTCTCCCCCCGTGGAAACTGGTCTTTTGTGTGCCTTTACCCTGTACTATACAGATTTCATGGGCCCAGACCCACGTTTCTCAAATTGGGGGGCCTAACTCAAAAGGGAGTTGCAGGAGGGGGGCTCAAGGTACAGACACCCTTACTTCTGAGCTGCCTTCAGAGCAGCAGCTGTTGGCCAGACACCCAGCTCTGAAGGCAGCACCCTGCCAGCAGCAGTGCAGAAGTAAGGATGGCAATACCATACCACGCCATCCATACTTCTGTGCTGCTGCTGGCAGTGGCTCTGCCTTCAGAGCTGGGATTTTGGCCAACAGCTGCTGCTTTCCATCTGTCCAGTTCTGAAGGCAGTGCCACCAGCAGCAGCGCAGAAGTAAAGGTAGCAGTACCACAACCCTTCCTACAATAACCTTGCAACCCCTCCACAGCTCCTTTTTGGGTCAGAACCCCTACTATTACAACACCATGAAATTTCAGATTTAAATAGCTGAAATCATGAAATTTATTATTTTTTAAATCATATGACTGTGAAATTGACCAAAATGGAAATGAATTTGGTAGGGCCCTACCCATGGGACACTACAGCAGGAGTTCCAGAACCGCCCCCACCTTGCCTTTTCCCCTGAGAGCCCACTCCAGCCCCGCCTCTTCCCCCCATAGCCTTGCCACTCACTGATCTCCCTACTCTTCCCCCTCCCCCTCCCAGGGTTTAAGCAAAGTGTGTTAAGTAATTGTATGCTTTGCCTTTATATAGCCAGATGCTTCCTTTCTGACAAACAAGCAAAGTTGATCAAGTGGACCAACTATCCACTTCCAAGAAATGCAGACACAAACATTTTCCCCATAAATGAGCCTAGTTTGGTCCTTCACAATCCCATATAATCTTTGACCGCTCAGTGCATGGCACTTTCTAAAGCCAGACCTTAATTACATTTATTACTAAATGTCTTAGAATTAAAAGCTTTGAGATTTCAATATCTGCACAAGATAAAACACACAGTTTCCAGTAACAACAATAGAAAAGTAATGTCTAATGCTCATCTCATTGTGCTGATGAGGGTGTTGTAGGTTTTTTGCCTTCATTTATCATTATTACTTAATTCCTGGGGGACAGCCCTGGACTGGGCTGGCAGGGGACTGTGGGTCACAAGTAGGGTGACCAGACAGCAAGTGTGAAAAATCGGGATGGGGGTGGGGAGTAATAGGAGCCTATATAAGAAAAAGACCCAAAAATTAGGACTGTCCCTATAAAATTGGGACATGTGGTTACACCAGTCGGGAGTGAGGGGCACCAGCAGAGCTGGGGGAGGCACAGGACTGGACTAGCAGAGACCTGCAAATCAGGAATGAGGGGCACTGGCAGAGCTGGGCAGGAGCTTAGGGTTGGCCTAGCAGGGTCTGTTTTGGACGGTCTCTAGAGCAAGACACAGATCGGAGAGAAGCACAGCAAGGTATGGGGGTGCGGACAGGATCTTCCTGGGGTGGCATGGGGTCAGTACCTCACCCCCATAACCGACTCCTTGAGAGCCAATCTCTCCTGCCAGCAGAACTGCAACTCCTCCAGCTCTTCCTACCTGGCGGGCAGGCTGATTGAAGTTACTCCTGTAACCAGACTTTTAATGTCCAATCAGCACTGCTGACTGGACACTGCCAAGTCCTCTTTTTTATGCTTTCCAGTCAAAAACTGGATATCTGGCAATAGGGGTGCTGGAACAGGGGCGATGGCCATGGCTCCATCATTTCTTTCCTGCTTTAAGAGCAAGTGATGGAGCTTGGAGGGGTGGAGAGAAGCAATTGATGAGGGAGACAGAGAGGAGCAAGGGGCCTCAGGGGAAGAAGCGGAGTGGGGATGGGGCGTTGGGGGAAGAAGCGGAGCAGGAGTGAGGCCACGGTCCAGGCACCGGCACGAGCCTTTTCTGAGTGTGGGCCCGGTGCCACAGATCCATTGTAAACCTGATACTGAATGGAAGTTTCCCCCATCCAGACTACTATTGCCCATTCAATACTGACTTCAGAGTTAAATGGAAGACTGAGTTTTCCAATGCAAATAACTTTTTAATCCTCCACAAACATAAATTAGTAAGAATCTTTCCTATAGTGAATATGCCGTCACATACCAGATATCTGATAATGGTAAAGCAAAATCATAGTGCAGCAGGGGACAGGAAAACAGAAATGTTAGTGAGCAAAATGCCTATATTTGATATTATCTGAGTATGCTACAGACCTCTACCAAGGATTATGTTTTAAGACAGAGATTTAAAGTATTTTTAGTGTATTTAATATTGACTTAATATGATTACATTTTCAAACTGTAAGTTACTCTTGATTATTAAACAGGGGTGAAAGTAACTATAGGCACTTACCAGTATGGGGCCGGCTCTGGCCCCCAGAAGGGGCGGGGCCTCGGGTGGAAGGGGCGGAGCTGGGGGGGGTCAGAGCCGGCCCCGGCCCTCCCCATACCGGTAAGTGCCTGTAGTTGGGGCAACTGTTACCTTTGCCCCTTGCCCATTGTTGGCGGCTGGGGTTGGGGGCAAAAAGGGCAGGGACATTAAAGGACAATCCTTTGCCATGGCAGCACTTTAATGTTGCTGTGCCCCTCTACCAGCAGGGCCGTGGAGTGCGGGGGCTGAGGTGGGCAGGGAATGGACAGGGACATTAAAGTCCTGCCGGTAGGGTCTGTACTTTCACCCCTGTTATTAAACTACAATTAATTCAGGAGGCACGCTAATTTTACAGCTGAACACCAGCTCTCCATGGCCAATGTAACATATATTATGTAACTTTTCAGCAAGATGGACATTAAACAAAAAGTATTGGGCGTATTACTTGTGGCTAAATACAATAAAATATTTAACACTCAGAGCTGAGCAAATAAAATTCAAGAACAATTTCTATAGTGAATGTAGCGTCTTTTCTGGTTGCACAGTACCAATTCTGATTTTTCGGTTATTTTGTTTCAGTGCATATTTGTAACTTAAGGCTGCACTAAGACTGTGAAATATCACATTTGATTTAGCTGTTCTTATGTTCTTTTGGGGAAGATAGGTGAGTGGGCGATCACACATATCATACCATAAAGGTCTGAGCTTCATTTCCTAGATGCAATGAGGAGGAATTAAGGCCTTAAATGACAGCGTCAGCCAAGAATTTCTTTGCTATGAGTCTCAACCTCAATTTTTCATTAATAAAGATTGTAAATAAAATATACAATATGAATCAAGTGAAACATTACAAAATATTTTTATAAGCCTGATCAACTATAGTGCAATTGTTTAATATGCTTATTTTTACATTTAAAGGGACACATGTAAACTGTTTTTTATATTTCCTTAGTTGTAACTAGCAAACTCTTTAAATTATTAAACAGAAAAGAAATTTTACAGTGACCCTAATGTGCTTTTCACTACTCAAGTAGTGAATGTTCACTTTTGTCTCTGCATCTCACTTTCTACTTCTCATGCAGTAACAAGATCTTGAAATGTTTTTGTTGAAGACACCGATAGGAAACTGTTCAACTCTAAATAAACAGAATACCTCTCTCTCTCCATGAACATATTTATTGTCATCAGAGGATGATGCAGAGGATGTGGGAAATTAAGTACAACCTCCACTTTCAATTTAAACTTTTTGGGACTGCCCTTTTTATTCAAATGGCCAAAAGCATAAAAACAGATTTATTCATGTTTCACAGTACATGTTTTTCTGTTCACCACATTTTGTTAACCAAAGGTTTAGGGCCTTATAACTCACAAGTTTTATTTAAAAGCACTGTAACATAAATTGTCTGATACCACCTTAAAAATGACTGCAGAGTTTTTTACCTGCCAATACACTGGTCCACTGTTTGTCCCACAACAACTGATGCAAGGAGTTCAGCTTGGGGGTGAGTGTGGAGAAAAGAGCGATAAAGCAGAGGGAGTGCTTTTTCAATTATTTTGTATGAAAATGCAACTATTTAATATTTTGATAAGTACACTTTTTTTACAGTTATTTGAGATCCTAAATGTTATTTATTTTTCAAAAAGGCTGTTCAGCTCATCTTTTGTTATCTGTCATAGTTGGTTTAAGATAGCTACTGAGTTACTAGAAGGGAAGTGGCTGATTTTCATAGATGAGGAGATTGATTTTCATAGGTGAGGCTGACCCATGGCTTTCATTGACTTTAAGTGTATTTGTGGGTGTGCGGCATATTTAAAAATTAAGTCATTTATTTTTAGAAGCTATCCAATTTTTTGTTCACTATGAACTGTTCAGCAGCCTATAATACTGTATGTGAGATAAATTTGGTCTCTGGCAGTCTTGTTCCCAGTGGACAGGTGTTCACAACATCCACAAAAACACATAACAACTGAGATCAATTGACACCTTTGTTACCAGTCTGAGGCCTGGTCTATGTTAGAAAACTTGCAGTGTACTAACTTAATAAATTAAAATCAGCTTAGTTACTTTGGTGCAACCCCCTAATAGAGATGCACTTAAATTGGTATAAATTGACAATGTAGGTTAATGCACTACAGTTTCAGTACATCTATATTAATGGTTTGCACAGATGTGTGTATGCATGTGTATTGATTTTAAGTTGATATTTTTATAACAGGGCAAGTTTCCTAATAGAGATCAGCCTTAGCAAGAAGGCCCAAGACCAAATGGATGACGCAGACTGAATTGTCCTCTCACTTCTAGAGATTGGCTGAATCTCTCATTGAGGAGCATATGATGGATAATGTGTTGTATCTGTGTTATGGCTATAGTGGGACTTCAGTCTCCAGTGCTATCAAACCAGCATTTTTTCAAAATAAATTAAAAAGTTAAGAACCTGTTTGTATTTGCTATGTGATGTTAGTTTGCACAGTTTTGCTATTCTATATCATCTGTAGGGTAATAATTCAGGAACAATATATATCCTACTTTGTAATGAGGGAAAAATGAACAAAATATTGCCAGTAGATCCAGTAGATGGTAAATGTTGGTGTTGGCGATAGCAAAGTACTTTTAAAGACCCTATTTGTCATATACATTCACTTTTGAAATATATCTTCAAACATACACTACAGCAAATCCCACAGAGTATAAAAGTGTGTTTTTCAGAGAAGCTGTTTGATAAATAACATGTATAGAACACGCTCTTCTAGAAGCAAGGAAGAATTGCATACAAATGATGATATACCTGTTCAAGTAAATAAATATTGATTAATAGGACCTGAAGGCTTTTTGGCTCTTTTCTTTTAGACTTTAGGGGTCTTTCTGGTACAGAGTACATGACCAATTTTCTAATTGCTATCTGTATTGATTATGAAGATAAATGTGAGCCAATAAAAAAGGATACGGGGAGGAGGAGAAAAATTGTGGATTAATCAACATTGCAAATTTTATGTCTGGGCTCATGTTATGGTAGAGCCTTGTAAGAGGCTGACAGAGTTTGTTTGACACTTCCATCCTTTTAGTAGGAAGCGATCCTGGTAGAAATTGTCAACTGGATTTTGCGGGCTTGCTGTTGTAGGTGGATCATTAACCTACCTTGATTTAAGGGATGTGGGAGAGATTCTTTCTCTATAAAAAAGATCTAGGGTGTGGGCTAACTAGGGGGAAAGGCTGGACCTGGATTTTGTATTGTTTTATTTGAGAGTGCTGTTATGAACAAAATGGAACCCCCAAAAGGAGATAGGTTTTGACTTGTTACAACTTGTGTGGACTTTGCTTGGAGCAGGATGGAGAAGCCACCTACTCATATACCTAAACCCCTTTATAACAAATGGAACTACAGGGGATTCCATGTTCCAAAAAAGAAAACTTGCTATCAAACTGTCTGATCAGTGATTATGCACCCAAAATGACAGGCTTAATTTTGCTTTTAAAAAAATATATGCTCCGTAGTGTCCATTTCTGAAATACTATTTAGACACAAGTTAGTACAGGGAGATTCCTACTTTTAATACAATTAAGTATCACTTTATAATTTTGGTGATAGGCTGGAAATACAATGGCATAAATCAAAACAACAACTCAAGAGTAATCTAAGCTATAAAAACATTATACACTTCATATATATGGGAGGAGATTTTCATCTTTATGAAGGCGATCCCCTCACTTTGAGATTGCCCTACATTGAAATCCCTAACCACACAGTATTATAGAAACACATATGACAATGCTTTTATTAGATTTGCACTGAAGTGAGTTGTAGTTCTGATATGTTACTTTCCCTTTCTATTTTTCTAAGACGACCAGATATCAGAACAACTGATAACCATGCAGTTTTCACAATAACTTGATAATATTACAATGGCCACTTTTAGAAGTGATCTAAAGAGTATTTGCCAAACCTTCTGATCCTTAGTAATCAGAACAGAAGTGCCCAAAATCCTGAGATTAAAGGATTATGCCTCAAGGAAGACTTGTGGTATTTCAAGGAAATGTGACATGCTCACCACTTAGTTTTTAGTGCTGATGAGATTTAATGTTTAAGGTCCTTTTCTGTGCAGACATAAAAGCTGCTGTAATCAGAGTATTACTAGGGAAAACTACTCTGGTTGTGGGATTCAATATGTTTAAATTGTTGAGCCAAGGTTATTGTTTGGATTAGGTTAGAAAGGATGATACTGAAATACATAAACTCAGATAGTGAAACAAAAACAGAGAAACAAAGCAAACTGTTACAACTTTTAGTATATTACTGTTATATATGTATATTGACAATTTATGAACAATAGAAAAACTTGGAAACTAGATATACTGCATGTCCACATAGTTATTGTAATACTGTATAAATATTTCATTTGAACAATAAAAAAAATCCATATGATAACAGAACTATAGAAATTAGAGATGGAAGAGACATATTAGGAGATCTTGACCATCCTCCCACTAATGTTGTTCTCCAGAACATAAGTGCTTTGGCCAATTTAGTTTTAATCACGCTTTTACCCATATATACTGTACTGCACATATATGTATTTTTACAAAAACAAAACTTGTCATAGAAGCAGCTAACATCGAACACATTATACACAACAACAAATATAAGACAGTGGGATATATTGCTGGTGAACCATTTTAGTACAGGTTTCAGAGTGGTAGCCATGTTAGTCTGTATCAGCAAAACCAGCAAGGAATCCTTCTGGCATTTTAGAGATTAACAAATTTATTTGGGCATAAGATTTCGTGGGCTAGAACCCACTTCATCAGATGATGGAGTGGAAAATACTTGAGCAGGTATAAATACATGAAAGGATGGGAGTTGCCTTACCAAGTGTGAGGTCAGTCTAATGAGACAATTCACTTAATAGCAGGATACCAAGGGAGGAAAAATAACTTTTGAAGTGGTAATGAGAGTGGCCCATTTCAGACAGTTGACAAGAAGGTGTGAATAACAGCAGGGGGAATTAGTATTGGGGAAATTAGGTTTAGGTTTTGTAATGACCCAACCACTCCCAGTCTTTATTCAGGCCTAATCTGATGGTGTCCAGTTTGCAAATTAATTCCAGTTCTGCAGTTTCATGTTGGAGTCTGTTTTTGAATTTTTGTTGTTGAAGAATTGACACTTTTAGGTCTGTTATTGAGTGACCAGAGAGACTGAAGTGTACCCCTACTGATTTTTGGGGGGGGGGGGTGGTTGCTGAAAATCCTCAGTGACTGAATTTTGGGTTTCCATGTACATTTCTATGAGAGGTTTTTTTGGCACTAGGCAACAGGCAGTGAAGTAAACTCTACTCCATCCAAAGGATACATTCATCTTCAATGATACCAGTGTATATGCTTTCAAACACCACAAGGTGATTACTACTGATTAGGAGAAAAAATCTAACAGCTGTCTGAAGAAGTCCTTTAATATTTAGATTATTGATTTAATGTCTACCCATTTCTAGATCCCATCATTTCACAAATGTTTAAATATATTGTACAATGAGTTAATATTATTAGAGTAAAAGCAACAAAGAGTCCTGTGGCATCTTATAGACTAACAGATGTATTAGAGCATAAGCTTTCATGGGTGAATACCCACTTCGTCAGATGCATCCAGACTAACACGGCTACCCCTCTGATATTATTATTAGAGTATTTTCCCACCATCATTGCACACATACCTCAAATATTTTACCATAATCATTTTGATTCTTCAGACATGAGTTCAGCATTAATGGTCTCGAGCAATTTAGCATGAAATTTAATTTTCACTAAAAGCTCAACATAATGGGAGCATGAAATATACTGGATATGGCAAATTTTTTCCTAAATAAAAATAAGGTAGTTCTTCACAAATAGTTTTTAACATATTAATTTTGACTTTTGGGAAAGATGCTAAATATGAAGTTTCACTTACATAACTACACAGTCTTGGGCATGAAGCAAAGCTCATCTTGAATCCTCTAGGAAACTGGAAATGGAAAAAAGAGGGGAAAATTAAGGGTGGACAAATTATTCAGGGGTAAGCTGGCTTACTGGTGGTCTACCTAACATTCTACTGCTGCTCTTATAAATACCTTAAGTTATGCCAACAGCACCTTGAACACATGAATAGGCTCTAGGATTGCAAAGTGTACAGTTTTTGACCGAAACACCAGGTCAAAAAGGGACCCTGGCAGCTCCGGGCAGCTCTGCTGACCAGGCCATTAAAAGTCT
Source organism: Dermatemys mawii (assembly GCA_007922305.1). NCBI lineage: Eukaryota > Metazoa > Chordata > Testudines > Dermatemydidae > Dermatemys > Dermatemys mawii. The sequence goes on from ML677366.1 coordinate 22,509,633, forward strand.
GATCAGTGGTGCTGGCAGGCTCCCTACCCAGCTCCACATGACGCCCTGGAAGCTGACGGCATCTCCCTGTGGCTCCTAGGTAGAGGGACTACCACAACGACACAGCATGGTGCCCCCGCTCCCAGCGTCAGCTCAGTTGCTCCTTTTGACCAGGAACCATGGCCAAAGAGAGCTGATAGAGTGGTGCCTGCAGGCACCAGTAGTGTGGAGAGCCACGTGGTTGCACCTCTGCTTAGGAGCCGGAGAGAGAGGTCACTGCTTCTTAGGAGCCAGAGGGAGATGTCGCTGCTTCCCAGGAGCCACGTGAGGTAAGCACCTGCACCCTGAAACCTCTCCTGCACCCGGGGCCCAGCCCAGAGCCCCCTCCTACACTCCAAACCCTGGCTCCACCCCAGAGCCCCCCCCAACCAGAGCCTACATCCCCCCTGCATGCCAATACCCTGCCCCAGTCTGGATCCCTCTCTTGCACCCTGAATCCCTCATTTCTGTCCCCACTCTGGAGCCTGCACCGCCCACCTGAGCCCATACTCACAGCCAGTGCTCTTACATCCTCTGCACCCCAGCCCTCTGCCCATCCTGGATCCCCTCCCAAACCCTGAATCCCTCATTTCTGGCCCCACTCTGGAGCCCGCATGCCCAGCCCAAAGCCCTCTCCCACCCCCAACCCCCTGCTCCAACCTGGAGTCCTCTCTTGCACCCCAAGCCCCTCATCTCCAGCCCCGCCCAGAGCCTTTACCCACAGCCGGAGCCCTCACCACCACTCCCCCTGCATCCCAACCCCCTTACCCAGGCTGGAGAAAATGAGTGAGTGAGCGAGGGTGGGGGAGAGTGAGTGACAGAGGGAGGGGGATGGAGTGAGCAGGGGCGTGGCCTTGGAAAGGGGATAGGGCAAGAGTGTTTGGTTTTCTGCATATAGAAAGCTGGCAACCCTAATAGGTAGTCTTTTTAGCAATTTGACATATAAATAAATGTTTCATGGCACTATGGCCCATTGAAGTCAATGAGAGCTAGGGTCTAAATATCTTTTGAGACTCTGGCCCTAAATTCCTTGCTATGATCTACAAAGCTGTATTAGTAGGCCTGTCTCTGCTCTACTTCCTAGCATCCCTTCAACCTGCTGTTGAGTAGCATGTGTATTGTGTCCCCCTTCACTACCACCATGGACACCCTGCTTGAGTGTGCAGATCTTTTGTTCTTAGCGAGGGCCTTGGGGAAAGTGAGGGATGTAGTACAGATAAGTCTCTTCCTTTGGTGCTTAGACCAAGCCAAGGTTTAGGAGTACACTATGCAACACAAACTGTTAGGGAGTTAGAATACCAGTGAGAATGGCATATGACATCTCTGCTGATTTGCCTCAATAAAGAATCCCCTTTATATTCATTACAAGATTCCATTCTCTTCTCCACTGTAGGAGAGACTACAGGGGGAAACAGTCCCTGTAGCCTCTCTTTCCTTGATATAGAGCAGAGGGCTTCTGAGAGGGATGAGGAGGGATGTGGAGCAGAGACAGGAGAGCTTGTGAGTGAAAAGCTCAGCGCTAAGTCATGGCTTTACTGTAACTATCCCACTGAACAAGTTGGAAACAACCTCTGAAGCCCACCTCCTTTCCCATGTAGCCAACTCTCTCCTCCTTTATTGTTTCTCTCCATGCCCTATACTGCTTCAGATGCCAGGGAAGCACATGTATTGGTACAGGCTAAATGTTCTCCACACCCACATAACTCTCATTGACGTCATTAATTCCAATGAAGATACAAGACAGTATGTAATACTTAATATTATATCTCATCTAAGAGTTGGTGGGCATATTTTTCACTTATATGATGAGTTTTACCTTAAAGTGTGAATTTATTTGCTTATTGTGCGCTATTTTTTTAAAGTAGCCCCCTTAGTTTCTGCTGCAAAGTTCATTCATGCTCTTGTTGCTTGCACATAATGGGTACAAACGTACAGAAGAAGTGCATGTGCAACTTTGAAAATGTATCCTAATCTCAGCATTCTCTTGCAGTGTATCCATTTTGAGTAAGCATACATTGAATGTGCTAGTCTACCCCTTACTGGTGTTTGCCATAAAACATCATTACAGTTTGAATAATTTATCATTTCTTATTCAAATAACTACTATACATATATGTTCAACTTTTGTTTCCTTCCTGAAATACTGACCACTGAGTATATCCAGTTCTGTAAGAAACTGGACCACTAAATATCACACTTCAAATGGAAAACATGGAAAACACTCTGTGCACTGAATCCTGAGTTCCTTACTAAACTCTAGATGTCAACAACAAATTTTGCCTGCATAAGAACTGTTGGGCTCAAGCCCTATATAGTCCCAGGAATGATGTGAATTTATTACCAGAATTTCAGACATAGTCCAATTTATCCTACACTATGTGAAATAGCTGTATCTGTAGGTATTGAATCAGATGTTTATAATTCATCTAATTTACTGTCACACTTCTGGGATTAAAAATTACAAGCTGAAAATAACAAGTGTACATACATTATTAATGTTGCTTATGAGCCAAGTGAATATTTTTCCTTAAGCTACTACATATTATTTCTTTAGCTAATGAACTAGACCACTAGTGAACAAGTGTGATAAGTATGGTACAAATAGCCAACAAACCATAAAAATAAACATCTTAAAATTACATGGGAATGACCTGTAATTGTAGTGGCAAATGCATAGCAGTACATACACTTCTCTTGTTAAGTATGAACATCATTGCACTGATAGATCACTGTGGGAAGGATTAACAGAAGTCCTTCTTTAAGAAGGTTTTTGAATAATGATAGGATGGTTATAACAGCCATACATGACAGAGTGGTTGGATCTAGGAGTCTAATTAAGGTGCTTAATTTTAAGTATGTGCTTAAGTAACATTAACTACAAGTTAAGCATCTGCATAATTGTTGTCCTGAATAGAGATGCTTTCCTGAATTGGGGCCTTAGTTTACAAGTTCTTAGGGGCAGGGAATGTGTCAGTGTGAAAAGAATTGGGTAAATTTGTAGTGCTGCATACATGTTTTCAACTGCAGAAACACTGACATAAGTGATCATTTTGTTCCTTGCTATAGTAAAACACAGACAAAAACCACCACCATGAATTTTCTTGAGGGTATTAAATATAAACCACTTATATACTGGATTTCCTCCACTACTATAAGAATGTCTTTCCAGTTTCCGAAAATGTGGACCAGGTATAAGTCAATTTTTAATTATTACTGTCAATGAAGGGAATAAAGAATAACTTTCCTTCTTGTAAGGCTAGGTGTTGCTGTCCTCTCAAGGAAGGCTGAAGTGAAGGATAGTCTCTGGCTGAAAAGGTGGCATGGGTGCAAAAAGTAGATGGGGGAAACATTCACACAGCATATCATGTGCTATACATAGTAGAGTGTGAATAAAGTGCTGAAAGGTAAGTGCATATTTAAAATGTTTTACTGAATCAGAGCATTATGTTAGTTCCATCTTTAGTGATTGGTGGTAGGTCAGAAGGAATCCAGTTTGATTTCCAGATTCAAGGCTGAGTTTTACCCTTTTTAACTGCGTATATTTACTTAGGAAGTCACTAGAATTCATTTAGTATTCTGGTGTTTTATATTATCTTTATAATTACTTTTCAGAGAAAAACCGCACTTCAAACTGAAAAGCCAAAACTCTGTCCACTGTATCTTGCTTTCACATCTGATGGACATTCTGCTAACAGAAAATACATTAAACAACAAATTAGTTTTTTAAAATGTACAAAGACTGACTTAATATGTGAATCTCAGGCTCTGCATATCTTTGTGAAGAAATCATCCAAATACCATGCTTGCAAAAGGAACAGGAAAATAAGCACCATAACATGTCACCAATTTATGTTTTTCAGACTAATTAGAGATAAATGTATGGTTACGCTCAGGTGTCTTCTACAGGAAACTATAATAATACCATGTCCTGTTTGCACACTTTTATGACCAGAATATTCCCTGTTGACTATATTGGTTGTGGTTATTTTTGTTGTCCTTCACATATATAATTACATTCCCCTTCTCTGCAAGAACAGAACACATGATGGAAACTATACAATTTGGAACTTACTCTTTTTGTTAGAGCCATTTAATTTGAGGTTCTTCTCTCCCACAAGAGAGACAAAACAATAATTAGAACATACGGAAACTGCAAAGTAATGACTATGGGATAAACTAATGGAAGGAAGAGCGTAGAGATAGACCCAAACCAAAACCCTGGATCAGAACATTCACAGACTTTGAGCTGTTTGAAATCCAGATCTATTTTTATGGCTTAGACCAAACGATAGAATATATAGCATTTTGATTTAAAGTAACAATTCCTTTTTAAATACACAAATATTTTGACTGTTTGTTATTTGAGCTGTTTTTTTATTATTATTATTTTTGAAAGAAAAATGGGAGCCTGCTAACAAATGTTAGGTAAGTCTTGAGCTGGCAAGGTCTATTATTTTAAATGCTTCTTTCATGAAGATAAATATTGGAATGAATTGCCTTACCTTCCTATGTATCTTGCTATTGGCTGTTGGCTTTAATGTAAGCCATTTTTCTACCCAGTTACCAACTATGTATTATACACTCACTCAACCACAACTGTTAAGGTCATTTCAGGTCATATTAAAAGTGATAAAGCCTTAATGGTATAAGGGATCAAGAATTTAACACAATCTCCTATTTCTGTTTTCTACATGTCTCCAGACAAATACCATTAAAGTTCACTTAGAAATATTTATTTAAACACTTTCATCCTATCACATTATCCGAAAACGTTGGTGGCTGAATTCTAAGCCAGCCCGAGACACTATTGAACAAATCCTTATAAGGGCCACAGCATGATTTACTTAGAGTATAAAAAGAATGTAGTACTATACATATTTCATTTATTGAAAGGCATTCTGTCCCAAACAAAAGGAACCATGAGAAAATATGTTCTTAAAATTAATTTATGTTTGCATAGAGTAATTACACATTTTTGCTCATTATCAGTCAGCTAAAGGATATATAAAATACCAAGGATTCTAATATTTTCATACAGTACATATACATAACCTCCGCTGACACTGTTGCCTCGGCACCTAACTATCTTGAGAGAGATGTTACCAGACCTAGCTAACTTCATTTTTCTTTGGAATTTCTAACATCCCATCACCATATATCTAGATCTGTATAGGCCTTTGAAATAATAATTTCCTAAGAAATATTTCAATACTATAGAAAGAACTGATAGTTTTTCTTGTAAAAAAAGACAAAAAAGTACTTTTATTTGAGCATGGTCCTTCTTTAGGCTGTAGTCCTGCCGATCTTCTCCCCATCCCTTGGACCCCGTCACCCCTACTTCCCACCTACTCCTCTAGGAATTTCTATTTCAGCTCTAAAAAGCTGACCAAGGCCATGATCTTTTAATCTCTTACTGAATTAATCTCTTCATTCTTATGTTTCCCTCTGTCCATTTACTTAGATTCTATCAACACCCTCTTCCTCTCTCATTCCACCAATTTGATTTATTGGTCGTGTCAAGTTCCCCTTCTCTTCTTTTGAAGCCTACCGTATGCTTCTATTCTGTTCCTCTGCCAACAAATGGCTACAATCTACTAACTACTTGGGATGACCATACTCCTCCCTGCACCTTTTTCTTCCTTTCATCTCAATACCCAACGTTAATCCTAAGCAACTTTAGTTTCCATGTCCATGGTCCATCTACTTCTGCGCCTTCTGATATTACCTCGTTTGACTCTTCCCCCTTCTTCCACTTTTTCCCCATGAAGTCACATGTCTAATTTTCAAACTTGCCTCTCCTCTAAACATTTTCCCCCTTCTTCTCCAATGGAACCGAGCACCTTTAGAGAAAGTCTCCAGATGTGCACTTTATGAAGTCCACGTTGCCCTTGTGCTTTGGGTCAATTAAGTCCTCATGGCTCCAATAGCTATTGTATAAAGCAGGGGTGGGCAAACTATGGCCCGCGGGCCACATCCGGCCTGCAGGCCAGTTCTGCCCGGCCCTTGAGCTCCCAGCTTTGGAGGCTACCCTGCCGTCCCCCCTTCCCTGCAGCCTCAGCTCCCCGTGCTGCCAGTGCTCTGGGCCTTGTGGCTGGCTCGGGCTGGGCGGCGCGACTCAGGGGAAAGAGCTGCACTGCAGGGATAGGGGAGAGCAGGGAGCGAGGCTCGCCTTTGGCCTCAGAGGAGCAGGTGGGAGGTTCCGGTGGCGGGAGCGCAGCGAACGCAGGTGGAGGACTCAGGAGTACCGGGAGGCTGCACAGCTGGCTGGAGAGAAGCGGCGTTTTGAAGGGGAAACCGCTGCTTCTCTCCAGCTGTGCGGCTGCCCCTGCTCCTTCTGAGTTCTCCACCCATGTTTGGGCGCTGCACTCCGAAAAGGGCTTTAGAGTGGGGGGTTGGATAGGGGTGTGGTGGGGTCCTGGGAGGGGGCAGTCAGGGGACACAGATTCGAGGGGGGGGGTTGGATGGGTTGGGGATTTTGAGGGGGGCAGTCAGGGGATGGGAAATGGAAGGGGGTGGATAGAGGTGGGGGCCCGGCTGTTTGGGGAGGCACAGCCTTTCCTATCCGACCCTCCCTACAATTTCCCAACACCAGTGTGGCCCTCGGGCCAAAAAGTTTGCCCACCCCTGGTATAAAGCCTTCAATTAAAGTCTTTATATGACCTTCATTGTCCAGGACACGTATATACAGTACAATGAGTTGAAAGGGATGAACAAAAAGCATTTAAGAGTATGAAAAAGTCCAGTTAAGGTCACCCAAACATCCTTAATTCTACTTGTGTCATTCTACCAGTTCCCTTTTTTCCTTTGTACCTATTTTGTAAATTTATTGTCTTTTGGGGCTCAAACAAGTGTGCAACCCATAGTTGTGGACATCTTAAACCTTGAAAAGTCATTGTATGGACAGAGATGGCACTACTATCAACTTCTCTTCCTGCTCCTCTTGACCTGCTGCTTACAAACAGGGTACACTTCATAGGGGAAGTAGAAATGAATGGCAACCTGGGCAGCAGTGACCATGAGATGGTCAAGTTCAGGATCCTGACATAAGAAATCTGATGAGGTTCAACAAGGACAAGTGCAGAGTCTCTTCCAACCCTAATCGTCTATGATTCTCTGACAGAGCCAGATGTGCCTGACTGAATAGGAAAGTCTAGGGGTCAGACAGGGTTCGCATGAGGGAGCCTTTCCAACACTGTAATAATTCCTCCGCTAAAGAAAAAAGCCTGTTCCATACTTTTCCCATCCACACCCAACAACCCCCCAGGTTCACTCCCAGGATCCTTCCCAGCAATTACTTCTTCCTCCCTTAGCTCCTCCATTACCCCTGACTATCCCAAGCCTTTGCGCTGCTTCTGAGGGGCATGGGAAATATGTTTCTGTATTGTAGTTTAAATGGCAGCTCTTGCTCTACTTAGTCCTCAGCTCTTCACTGTGGTGGCTATTCTTCTACCAAAATCTGCATCCCTGGCAGCTTTTTCTCTACCTGACCCCCACCCTCAGGTTCGATGTTCCCCAATCTCTTGCTTTTCTGGTTTCTCCTCACAGCTCAATGGAAGTGTGTGTGAAAGTGAAAAATTGACTGACTATAAGGAAGAGAAAGAGACTTAATGAATGAGTGTGTGAGTGGGAGAATGAATGGTATGTGAAAAGAGGAATGAGTGAATATAAGAACATGGCAAAGAATCAGTGAATGAATGTGAGTGGGAGAATGAATGATATGTGAAAGAAGGAATGAATGAATAAGTGGATGATTGATTTTTCACTGTGTGTCTCCTTCACAATCAGTGCGTGGGTGAGAGACAAGAGAAAGAGATTGAAAGAATGGGGAAATTCAAAAACAAAGCGGAGGACAACACGGGGAGCGGGTGGGGGGGAGAAAAGTATAGAACAGAACCAAAAAGAAAAAACCCAGGTAGAGGAAGTTGACAGAGGAGCAAAGCAGAAAACAATGTAGGACTGTAAAAGCTGTGATAAATAATTGAGCAGAACTTTCCAAAACAGAGTCGAGGGACTAGAAATAGGCAAAAACTGTAGAAAAGGCAGGACCCAAAAAGGTTTTGTCCATTTCACCATTTACTGTAGTTCATATCCTTCAAATGTCAGGAAGGGGGAATAGACATTACCCCACTCTCCTATCTTGCCTCCACCTTTTAAAAAAAGGTATATCGCTATATTTATACTAGGAACCAATTACAGGTACAGGAATACAATATACTATAGTGGCAAAGAGTTCTTCGTGTAGACCTAGTTATGCTGGCAAAGTGCACCTTAGTTTAGTAAAACCAACCCCCATGGGTACAACAGGCTATACTGGTAAACGTGCAGTTTTGACATTATAGCTGCATCTATATACTAGTGTCTTTTGAGGGCACAGGTATGTCAATCATGGATCACACTTCTTCACACCTGACTGATGTAGATATGGTGGCAGAAGTCTGTAGTGTAGGCCTACGTGCACTTCTATGACTTCCACTCAAACCATGTACTACCCAAGACAGATGTCCCTGATTTTCATTAAAAGTTTTGTTCATCCTAATTACATATCCAGCATCAAAACTGCACTAAGGTCTTGAGTGACCTCTTCATGGCCTTGTCTAGGGGCCATTACTCCATTCTCATCCTCTTTGAGTCTCTCGGCTAGCTCCCTCTCCTTCACAGCATCAGACATAAGCCTGCATTTAGCCTTCACCATTTAGCCTTGCTCCATCAATTCTCAACTTTTCAAACCATTCACCCCTGTGTCTTTGCTCTGCCACTCATGGCAGCCTTAATTGCCTGCCTTCCACTTCTACATTTTCTCCTATGCCACCCCTCACACATGGGAAAAACTCCTTGTCCAGATTTCTAAATTCATCCTAACCTCCTTAACATCTGTCCCTGGCCTGGCTCCTACAAATCACTATCACCTGGGAGCAGTGAGGCAAGGGACAAGCCTTCACTTTCCCTCCTAAATTCTGTTCATTTTATCACCTGACCCCTCCATTGCATTTGGACGCTGGTCACATCCTGATAAGCAGACTGGAAGCATTCTGGGCAGGAATTGCCCCCATCGTGGGGTATTTGCGTCCATACCACACCTAGTCCAGCGGGGCTGTGTTCCTGAAGGAGGAGTTGCTAGGAGGGGCAGTGAGAGTTGCCACCAGACTGTATGCTGACCTCCACGAAATGGACCAGACCAAATCAGCCAGGCTGCCGTGTCGGAGATGGTGTCAGTTGGGTTCATGGGTGGGGTCACAAGGGCACCCTCACTGCAGCCCTAGGAGCAGAGCTCAGAACCAATCCCCTCCACGAGAGGGGAGGGGAACACCCAAGAATTAACCCCTCCTCCCCCGCTAGGCGCCAGGAACCAGTCCCACGGGGTGGGGATGGGCTACACAGACCCGCCCTCCTGCGATGTAGAACGGCCAGGCCACCCAACCCCCTCTCGCCAGGTCCCGGCACGGGCCGATCTAACGCCCGATTTAGCGCGGGGGTGGGTCCGGTTGCCTAGGGAGAGCGACGCTACTTAGCGGCCCCTCGGCAGAGACAAAATGGCGGCGGGAGGCGGCGGAGCCCGGCGAGGCGCGGGCTGCGGTTCAGCTGGGGTGAGGGAAATTTGGGCTGCTAGCTGCTGTGGGAGGTCCCTCATGCTGGTCGCGATCCCGGGGTGGGGAGGCTGTAGTGGGGCCCATCTCTGAGGGGCCGGGTGAATGCGTTTATTGGGCGGGGGTCTAACCGGAGGTGCCCCTATGACGAGGAGGCGGAGGGAGTTGATCTGATTAAGGGTTCAGATCCGCGTGGGGGGGTGGGCAGCCGAGGGGATCGGACCCGGAGGAGGCGATCAGAGGGTGTAGGAGTGTCTGGGGTAATTGGGAGTCAGACCTGGGGGAGAGGAGGTCGATCAGGGTTGTGGCAGGGTGCCTGGCTGCTTAGGGGTTCAGATCCAGGGAGGTCTGGGGAGTGGATTGTGGTTTTGGGGGTGGGTCTGGGCAGATTAGGGGTCAGAGAGGGGTCAGGGTATGTTCACGGGGGTTGTTACTTGGGCCAGTGCCCCCTCTAAGCAACGGGTGAGGTAAGATCCAGTGTGCTGGGGAGGGATGCCTCACCCTCCTGTCCCGCTCTTCACAGATGCAGAAATCTCATAGGATCCTTCCTCATTCTGCCATGCCAAAGACGACTTTGATGCATGGAGACTTCCTAGCTAAGGAGGAGGAGTACAAGTAAGGCCAGAACTGTGAGTCAAGGAGGAGAGATGCTTCCTTGACCCTATTTTGATATCAGTAAAATACTGTCTTCAGAATGGGATTGATCACGTTGGACAAGGCAAATGCTCCAGCACTTTCAGGATGGTTGCTGGGTTTTTAGGGGGGACTCCAGCATGGTTCTTCTGTGTTGGTTGGCCTCTCTGGCTCTTAAGAGACTCATGTTCAATTTGGAGCTACCTAAATGGACAGGCCCAATTGTCCTTACCAGACAGTTATGGCCAGAAGTATTAAGAGTACCCTTTTCATTAGGATATCCGGTCATGGCAGAAATGGCAGTTCTTGTTAACTCATACTATGACAATCCCTTCTCCTCCACCTTCTCCGCACCTTACACAAAAAGGCTACAGATTAAACATTTTCACTGTACTAGCCGTCAGTATAGGCAGGTTAGTTTAGGAGTTTGATTTCCCTTATTTTTTTCTTAAAAAAAAAAAAAAAAAAAAGGCAAAAAAAGCTGCATCTTGAACTCGCCTTCAGTAAAAAGATGAGATGACTTAAAGTTCCTTTAAAGTGCTCAAAACTTTGTTTTAAAAAGTTTAAAATTATTGACTTCTTTAATCGAACAGATTTCTAGCTGAACTGTAGAAACTACCGTCTTTCAATAAACTCCCATCCTAGATGTCTGCTCTCTCTCATTATCTGTTAGTGATATGTGATGATACATCTGGTAAGACAACTTTATATTACCTAACGCCTCCATCCCCACCTACCCTGTGGCAAAAGGCTGAAGCACTCACAGGTTAGGAAATATTAGAACTAAGGTTGCCCATGAAAACCTTAATTCACTCTTTCTCCCCCTTGTGCATATGCATAATGATACAGTCTTCAATTATATAATCACATAATACTATTTCCACAGAATGCCAGCATCATTTCCTATGCTTGCTACCAGCTCTACGTATGTAGGTTTTAATTAAAAATATTTGAAAGTGTTGAGTGACTTAAGCTATAATAAAAAGTGGTGTCTGAAAAAGCAGAGGTGTCTTCTCCGCACATTTTCATTGTACAAACTTGTTCTAATACATGCTTGTGTTGTATCTGCTGCCTTGGGTTGCAACTTGAATAGCTTTTTCAGTCTGCTGCAACAATTGATGTAATTATTAGTCTTATTCTAAAAGGAAAATCTAGTGGCACAATGGAATAGAAATTTTGCATTGTGCTTTTATTTTTTTTTAAGGGGAGGAGTACGCTGACTGGAATAAACACTGCAAAAGCTTTTCTCCTTCTGATCTGTAAAAGTGAAATAAGTTGAACTTAAAAAAGCAGCTATTTTACTTGTAGGAAAGTATTACCCTGGCTGGGGTTTAAGGAATTAAAATACACGTGTATCTAAAAGGCAGACTGCATACATGACATCAGTCTGTCAACACAGAAATAGGTAAGTAACTACTTCCCACTATAAAAGAACTTATAAGTATTTCATTCTGCTTTGTAGAGGTGAGAGATTATTCAATCATTTTGAAATTTATTTCCTTTAAACTCTTCAGGTAAACTTAATAACAAAGCTCTCTTATTGTTTCAGGCGACTGAATGCAGAATTAGAGGCAAAAACAGCAGAGTTGGTGCGTCAAGCTGAAGAAGTAATAGTGAGTAAATTACATAATGCAAACGTAGTTCACATGCACAAACTCAATTCTTGAAAAAATTCTCTGGTGGTGGGAGGTAGGAAGCTTTTATGCTCAAGTTGGACATAAGGATTTTTTTAAATAAAAGCTTAATACAAGCTGAATATGAACTGTTGCAGTTCTAGCTTCTGAGTCTGCAGGAGCTAGAATGCCTTTGTGAGTGATTAAAATGTTCCCAAGGTACAGCAAAGCAAAATTGAACGGATACTTGAATTTGTCCCAATTTTTTTTTTTTTAAAAAAAAAGGTAAACAAAAACAGCTCCCAATTAGGATTGTTGATTTACTCATGTTAACTCACGTGATTAATTTTTGAGTTAATCACAATTTTTTAAAATCACAGTTAATCACAGTTTTAATTGCTCTGTTAAATAATAGAATACCAATTGAAATTTATTAAATATTTTGGCTGTTTTACGTGCCAAATGTTTACAGTGCAAATATTTGTAAAGAAAAGAAATAGTATTTTTCAATTCACCTCATACAAGTAGTTTTTTTTTATTGCATAACTGCACTCAATGATAAAACAGTGTAAAACTTCAGAGCCTACAAGTCCACTGAATCCTACTTCTTGTTCAGCCAATCGCTCAGACAAACAAGTATGTTTACATTTACTATAGGAGATAATGCTATACTGCAAAGAAGAGGGTCACCAGAAAGTGAGAACAGGCATTTGCATGGAACTTCTGTATTGCAAGCTATTTACATGCCAGATATGCTAAACATTTGTGTGCCCCTTTGTGCTTTGGCCTTCCTGCATGGAAGGTGGTGGACAATGCCAGAGAGGTTCTGTCCTCCCACAGCTCTAGCTCTGTACATCACCCTGCTCCCCCTCGTGCCCCAATGTGGAGGTGCCCCAGGGCTTGATCTGGCGGGTGGGGGATTGGTTCCTGCTGGATATGGAGGGTCAGTGCTGCGCTCCCCAGGATAGAAGAGGGTGCGCCGCTGCCAGTCTAGGGTTCCTGACGCCTGCTCCTGCCAGCCGGAGTCCCGGCCATGTACCCTGCTCAGCCTGCTGCATGCCACTGAGAAGCAGCTCGCGTGCCACCTTGGCCACTCATGCCACAGGTTGCCGACCCCTAATCTAGTAGTCTGAGGCACGAAGATCTTCAAATCCATCACCTTCAATAAAGCTTTCAAGTCCATTCCTTCTCCCCTTCAAAAAACTGAAGCTTACCCAAAGTAGCATTATGGTCCCCAAAATCTCATGTCCTACAAAGAAATGTGTAAAATTAGCCACATGCTCTTCGATATATACATTTTCCAAGTGCTAAACATCAGATGTGAAAGTGTCCACAGAAACCTCCTTGGTGGAAGTAAACTGCGTTGTCTCAGTAATCTAACATTACTTTTGACTAGTAAGTTTTCTGTATATAGGTCAATCTCCCCTTATGTATATTGCTTTAAAAAAATCCCAACAATAATTCCATAGATGTGCACACTTGCAGGTAACATTTTCCCCAGTAGTTCAGACACTTAAAGCAAGAATAAATAAGGAATGAAAATACCACATGACAGTACTGGCATGTGGGTATGTATGGTGGAAGAACCCAGTGTTTGTCTGAAAGAAGCAGATACTGGATGTTTTTTCTGGACTCAGTATTCCAGCCAACACTTTAGAAAATTCAAAGAAAAATGATTTACAAGTTCCGATTGTCTTTGGCTATGCTGATGTTTTAAAAATGTGTCTTATTTATTTGGATAGAATTGAAAGAATGCAAATATTTTAAGTTACGTATTATTTTTGCATAATCTGGAAAATAGGAAGCTTGTTCATCTCCTGTGCATTGTTGTATGTTTTACAACATGTGCATAGGATGCACGTTTTCCTGTGTTTCCTACAGTTTTCCCATGTTATTTTAATATAAACAGAAAGACTTCACATTAGCAAAAGCTAAATACCTGCTTTGGAGTGGAAGAAACTTGAGGCTGTCAATGATATTTTAGGCTTAACCTTGCTCCCTGGATTTGAGAGACAGAAGTTATCCTGTCTCTCAAATGTGGAAAGCTACACTACTTTTATTTTTGTGATGCTTGCTAATTATTAGTTGTATGGTATCAACAGTATTTTCCTGTAATGGAAAACTCTCTTTCCTTATTAAAGAGAGATCAACAAGAGATACTATCAATACCAGTTTCAACACAGGTTAAATTGTGTGAAGATGATGACAAACTACTGAGGTAAATGCTTTGAAATTCCAAAATATTATTGGCTGTTTGTAATGGGTATGGAATCTTGGATCTGATTCTGCAAACCATGACTTGCACTAGTAATTCACTTGACTTCCATGGGCCTGCTTGTGGAAATAAGGAGCACTGATGTAAATAAGAGTTTGCATGGTCAGTTCCTATATTGCATATGATCTTTGAACACTAAGTTTCAGAGAGTAATTCTATCCGGTTGCTCAGCAACTATCCCTCTGGCTTTTTAAGTAGAGGTATTGGTGGCTTCTAAAGGACTTCTGCTTTGTTCTTTAACTGAACAAAAAGATGGCTCAATCTAGAGCAAAATAGGTATGCAGTGCTTCATCACCATGAGGATGAAGAGGGACCAAACATAAATGATGCCTGATAAGGTGAAAAAGCAATAGCTGTTTCATTATGCAGGATGCTAGATTTAGAAAGAATTTTAGGATACTCTCTGTACGAGAGTGAGGGAGGAGTGACCTGTCACCTCCCTATCTGACCTCACTACCTACCCTCCCAGAAGGATCTGGGGAGGCGGCTTTCTATTTAAAAAAAAAAAAAAAGAAAAAAAAGTCCAAGAAGCTTTATGAAAGCTTGTCTCACTAACACACAGCCTGTTCAGGCTCATTTTGGGGAAGAGGGGTCCTCAAACAAACTGAAAAAGAGAAATTCTCATCTCAAAAATCGGTCCTAGGGAATGGCTCTTTTGTCAGAGCCTGGGTGAGGGAAAAGTGTTTCTTCAGTTTGTCATCAGTTTACAGTTACCCTGCCCAAGCTGGCTCCATTGTGGCTTCTCAGAGTCAGTCCTTTCCCTCTCCTTGGAGCTGCTTCATCTCCTGCTTCCTTCCCTGCACTGTGTGTCTCTGGTTGGCTCATTTAGCAAGCCTGCTCTAGGCTTCAAGTCTTTAAGCAGCTCCCTCTCACTTCTTTGCTCTTTCACACACTCCCCCACTGACTTTCTGGAGTTTAGAAGTATGGGGATAAGGGAGCTACTTTCAGTGGGAGACAGCAACTGATAATTGGGCAATATAATGCTCTTCTTTGGGTGCTAAAGGAACAACATAGTGCCATTGAAAGTGTTATAGCTAAACTATATGGTGATTAATGTATATAAGAACATAACTTAACACATTTGAAAGAAACTCATAACTGTAAAGATTTAGCCTGTTCTCAGTCAATTACATCAACAAAGGCATGGTCTAGAAGCCTCTAGGACTGGAAATGCATACCCCAGAGACCTAAACAGAGAGACATCCAGCTGGCACCCTGTGGGGTCTGTGTCATTACATTCTAACAGCAGGCATTACATACTACTACAGTATACTGCTAGTAGAGTCTTTGTTGCTACTACAGTATATGTTTGGGTTCCATATATTGTGAAAAGCTCCAAGTCTGTACTTGTGGGTCCTGAGCTTCCTGGCAGATTTAGGGGCCTCAGAAACTCATCTAGGCTCCAGAGTGACCTCCCTTTCTCAGTATCTTTGGCAAGAGTCACCGCCTAGTGAGTTACCTTCATCACAGGCCAGTATGTACAGTTCAACCTCGTGAATGAATTGAGTCTCACTTATCCTCTCAAGAGGATTTCTTTAGAGTATGGAGGGAGATGGGGGGAACCCAGGCCCGCCATCTACTCTGGGTTCTAGCCCAGAGACCCTAATGGTAGTAGCTGTTGGTGGTTCTCCCTTCACCACTAATGCTGCTTTGACTCCCTGTGCCACTTCCCCAAGGTTCCCTCCTCCTAGCTTCTCCCTTACCTCAGGTTGTAGCAAAACTTCCTCTCTTACAGCTCTTTTCTCCTTGGCTTCCCCCACCTGAGTAACTGGGAGGTTTTTAACTGGTTTCAGGCAGCCCCTGATTGGGACACCTGCCTGGACAATCAGGCTAGCTATTTCTACTTATTTCTAGAAGGTTCTTAATTGGCCTGGAGTAGCCTTTGTTTGGCTATCCAGGGAATAGGAACCTGCACATCCTGAGGCTGATATACCTGCCTTCCAGCACACTATTATATCCTTCTGGTCTGACTCCGTCACAATATGTATACCCAGTAACTCCAGAGTTTACAATAAACTATGCTGTTTATTTAGTCAGATGTGAACCTGTATATTACATCAGAATGTCACTAGAAATAGTGGCGATATTGGAGATGGTCTATCAAACCACCCCTCTCCCACCAAACTGATAAGATTTCAAGTGTGTGGCTGCTGATCTTGAAATGATAGTGAAAATGCAGTGTCAAACTACTTCCAGTGTTGAGCTCTGACTGGGAAGTTAGTTTGACAGAGCTTTTGATATGATTGCTACTGATGACCACATACCCTAAATCAGAGAGAGTGAATAACGAAAGCTCTTAGGCCTTGTTTGTAGCCCAAGGGGTTTGCTGGAATAGAGGTACTGGTAGAGATATAATGGCAACCTCCACATTCCCAAAAGTGGAGATACAGCTTATACCAGAAAAAAGTTTTGCCAGCATAATGGGGTCTATGCTAAGAGTTGTGTTGACATAGCTACATTGGTTGGGTGTGTGGGGTATGGCTTAGGTAAGAAGAGTAGAACTACACCTGAAGTTTGTGGGTATACATGTGTATATGTACCTGTGTTCTCTACTTGTCTAAGCAATGCACTATTTTTAACAGTGTAGTGTCTTGTTGCCTCTCTGCTACTGTAGCCTTTCCTGGCTACAGGAAAAGATTTCCCCAGCAAGGAAATATTCTGGCAGTGGGGAGGCATTGAGAAAAGGCTCCATTAGCTCCCTGTTTCTTGAGCCATTTGGCCACTTTAGCGAAAGGCGCTGTCAGTGAAGATGTGCTGACAGCTTTGCTCACTGCCTCCCTCTGCCAGAGTGTTTCACTGACCTTTAGCTACACACAATGCAGCGTGGTTGCAGCCTGCTTTTCATAGCCATATATACTCTACATGCTGCTGCCAGTGGTGTGTAGTCTAGACATCACCTAACAGGGGCTGGGAAAAGAGGTGGAGCTCTGGCCTGGAATCTCTAAGATACGTAATTGACAGGTCAACTGTAAGTAATTGAAAACTTTTCACGGCAGCCACTGTATGGCCAGTTAACTTTTAGCTGAAAGAGAGAAAACTCCAGACTTCAGTGAAAAAACAATTATAAGCTATTGATAGCCATTAGAAGATGGAAGTTATGAAAACTAGGTAGTTGGACATGCTGATTATCCTATGATGAGCATCCATTGCCCTTCAGAAGGGGTTGTCTTTAACTCAGTGTATTTCTCTGTACCTAATTATTTCAGTGTGGGGTTTTGTTTTGTTTTTTTTGGCAAGAGGAGTACATATCAGAATTTGAAAATGGTAATAAATGTTAAAAGGAGGCAGGCCACAGCACTTAAGACACTTGAGAGAGGATGTGTTCTTTTCTGGTGGTGGTCATTCTTTGTCTTGACAGATTCAAAATCCAAGGGGAAAAAAAAAGTTAAGAATGGAAAGCAGTTAAATAATGGGCAGAGGAGTTTAATGAAAAAGGTACCAAAATAAAAAAAAAAAAATTTTTAAAAATCAAATGGTTTATTAAATTAAAGGGACACTAAAGTAAGTCTAGGTGCATTTCTTTAACTCTACCTCAAGACTATTCTGAAATATTTTATAGCAGTCTCTCTTCCTTCAAGTTATTAATATTTTACATTGAGAAACAAAGCAACTATGGTGTTTGCTGTGAAGGACCAGCTTTTGTTTACACTTTCCGTCTTCAGGGC
The DNA here is from genome assembly GCA_007922305.1 of Dermatemys mawii. Classification (NCBI taxonomy): domain Eukaryota; kingdom Metazoa; phylum Chordata; order Testudines; family Dermatemydidae; genus Dermatemys; species Dermatemys mawii. The sequence continues at coordinate 22,527,421 of ML677366.1, forward strand.
ATGGTCAGGCACACAGGGGTGGGGACTGCGTGTGCACGCATGGCTAGGCTTAGTATAGGATTAGCAAACACAAAGGATTCGGTCATGCACGCGCATCTCATGTTTATGTGCAGAAAAGCAATTGTAAACATTAGCTTTTTTTTTTTGTGACCATCAGCCTAGATACTTATTTGTGAACCTTTTCAGGCTTAAACACTTCAATTTCACATCTCAAATGATTTGCACGATTTTCATTTCTTAATGATTTAGAAAAAAACAAAACAGGGTGGCAGGCAAACATGGGGAAGTGAACGGTGCCTTTAAAATTAAATAGATTTGAACACTTTAGCAAACAAATTGAATTTTAGGTCAGAATGTCTGAGTACAGAGATGTTAGAAACAGATTCACATGTTGATGAAAGGAATGCTCTTGTTTTCCCAAGAACAGAAGTGTTGCATTTTAAATATTTCTGTAAGCAATATTTAATAGAGTATTTTGTCAGCAGCCTAGAAGGAGGGCATAAATCCTACCCTTCCCTCAGTGATTATAGCTAGCCAATAGGGATGGGAATAGGAGGAAAACTGGGTAAGAAGACTCTTTTCTCGATGTCTGTTGCCACCGACAATAGAGATCCACAGTCTGTAATCATATGATACTAGTAGCCCACTGAGATCACACAATAACTGTAAGAACAAACAAACCAAACTTTAGTCAGAAAACATGTTTGGAAGGACTCTCCAGTTTCTTAGATTAAGAGTATCTAGAGCATTGTGCAGATAACACTTGTGTTTGTGAGTAAGTAGGTTTTAATGTAAGTATAGTTCCCATTGTTAATGTAGGGTAAGCATAGAAACCTGTTTCTGTCTGGATTAGAGGTAACCAAATGGAGGTCGAGATGGTAAGAACAGACATGAATCTTTGTCCAAACCAAGGTATTTTCTAAACCTCAAAATAAAAAAGGGAGTGCAGTTAACCTGGTCCTAAAAACTAAGTATTATGAAAACAAATATTTATAAGCCTGCAGTTGAAGTATTCACTGGTTTAAAACATTGATAAAGTAATTTTTAAATAATCCACTCCAGTGACTGAAATGCAAATATTGAAGCACTAAGAACATGGAAGTAAAATTGATTTAGTGGATTTTCATTGGCAATGTGGCAATATATGGAAAAAATAGGAAGCGTAAGTAGTGAAAAGTAAAGTGGATTTTTTTACTTTTAGATGTAATTAGTAACAAATGTACTAAATATTAAGCTTAGCGTTTACTTTCTTCAAAAATATGCATTTAATGTGTCCCTACCAGAGGTCTTGTGACCCAAAAAAGAATCCATTTTCCTCTTCCAGAGTTGCATTTCTCCTGTATTTAAGTATAGTAAAATTTTGATTTGTCAGTAAAATAAGCGGATATAATTCTGAACACAAGGGACATATATATTGTGCAAAAAGTCTTGTTATTCTTTTCTGGCCACACGTTAACCTTTCTGAGTCTGTTTCTCTGGCTATAAAATGGCTAAAACAACTGTATAGGTTTTAATTAATCTAAAAATTATTTTCAACTCTGCTGATGAAAGACACTATAAAAAGGGTTGGTATGTAATGATGCATTTCGGTGCCAAAGAATAAAAGTATTGACTCGGAGACAGAGTGCTCAAAGTTTAGGATCCTGCTAAATATTGCAGTTTACTGTACAGTAGTTGACGTTGATCTTGCTGGCATACCAAATCTTGTAGAGTAAATGGGGTATAACAGAGGAGTTTCCTAAACAGCAGATTGTATATAAGAACAGTTCTTTTGTCACGGGGAAGGGGGAAATAAGGGTCTTGTTTCCTTCTAAAATGTGTAAATTGGACACCAATCTTTTGCTTACAGAATCCTCCTGTGTTCCTACAGCTCTGATTACTATTTGTTCAATTGCACTATAATTTTACAGATAAGTAGTACAGCATGAGACATGACCCTCCTGTTTGATATTGCTTTAGGTAGAAGATAAATGGTTTTTGTTGAGATGCATCTATTCTCTTCACATGGACCATTTATCTGCAACAACAGTCATCTATTTAAAGCAAAAAACAAGATACCAAACAACCTGCATCCCCAAACTTATAAGGGTTTTTTTTTGTTATAGATATTCTCAGCAGTAGCCTACAGGATATTACCTTTCTTTAACATTTATGAGTGGTCTTTGAGGATGACAAGTGTCCTTCATCAGCCACAGCCTGGTGCTCTTAAATCTACTGTTAGGAAAGTCTGACTTAGGAGAAGGCACCTGGAGTCAGTGGCACATGTATGTAGAAATTTCAGGAGAGAGCATAAGGCAAACAACCTTAGTCAGTCACAGGGGAGAAATTAAGTCCAAAATTGTATTTGGTAGCACCCTTTTGACAGCCCTAACAGGTACAGGTGTTACCATTGGTTTAGAGTGGAATGAAAGGAGCAAAAAGATGTAGAAGGAAGAAAAATTCTCTAGTTTTTAATACCAAATAAGAGGTGGCAGATGTCTGAAAACAGTTTTTTAAAAAGCATTTTACGGCCAGCACTCTCCCCTTCATTTTAACCTATTTAATTTATAACTTAATTTTCAGCTCCCAGTATCTGGTCCAATAGTTTGGGGTTCTCTGTTTCTGTCTGAAACAGTCAGGGAGCATCTTTAAGAGCAGGTGCAATGTCTCCAAGCATAATTTAAGATTTGTCCATTTAAGACCAGAAACGCTGGAAATGTCTGCAGGATGGATTGTTTGGAGTTGCGTGACTGAGGGAGTCAGGCAACCAGCCAAGACTATACAACAAAAAACGTGTGGTTTGCTGGAAAGATGGGGAATGGAAGAATGGCCTAGGGTTGGACTTGTCACAGCAGGAGGCAAGAGAGTTGGGAAAACAGTCAGAGGCTGGTGGAATAGAGATAGGAAGAGGCCTGTAAGAGATTTAGGGACAGGGCAGAGGAGTCGTCCAGGAAGGGATATCATCAGAAGGAAGTAGCAAGGGCAAAAACAGAGTAGATGGCCATTCATATCTGATCATTTTACTCAATTGGAAGCAAGGAGATATTTGTGTCAGCGTCCCTACTCTGTTTCATCCACTTTCTTTCCTTGGTGGTCCTCTGACTTTCAGCAGTGTTGGATCCCTGATATGATTTAGCCCTTCGGCTAAGTCACGCAAGTCCTCCACCACTTCTGGAGGGGCCAAAACAAGTCTAATGGACACAAAACCATCTTCCGGCCTCTCTCAGAACAGACAGTTCTTCCCATGGTTACTCAGGGTCTACCCTCACAAGGCCACGCAATGTCTTCGCTCAAGCTGGACTGCTCTTCCTTTTCTAGACCCCTACTACAATCAGCAGTCCTTTTGCCCTGTTGGTAGAGGGCTGTAAAAGGAAACGGGGGCTTTTACTCACCTTTGCTGAAATCCCAGTTTAAGTGAAAGGGTCAACTTCCCTCCATGCTATTTTGTCCAGGTTATTTTCTTCCGATAGTACCGTTCTCAGGGTCTTTTGCCCTAGGCACCTCATAGGCTTTTTCACAGTTCTGTTCAACCAGCTTTCCTGACTGTCATATCAAGCTTGTTACCATAGAAAGACCAACTGTTGTTGAGATCACCACTCCCTGCCTAGCCCACTAAGCTACAAACTTAAAATATGGTCTTGGAAAGTCACATGGAACACCAAGTCACATGACCATCACCAATCCCCACATAGCATGCTCTCCTACCCTGTTTAGTTAGTAATAGTGTTTACTAACAGACCACTTGAGTAGAGGCTGAGAATAGCATCACCATATTTTTTGTTATTTGTGCAAGCAATTGCCTTTAAGTAGATGCACCATACCAAGAGCATCCTGTGCAAGTGAGAGGTTTTATTCCCCCATACATGTCTCTGTGTGTGGGGTCAGTACTACAATTCTGTCCCCCTTTAGGATCAGCAGTGAAGGAGACTTAAAAATGGGTAAGAAGTCACATAAATAAGTTTATTTGCAGGTTTTGGGGTTTGTTTTTTTTAATTTGCTTCAACAGAGATGCATTGGGAACTTAATTCATCTCAGCCTACCATATTGTAAAGGATTTACACTTTTTTTCATAGATCAGCCCTTTAGTCTTGAACTTCTTTTATACTTTATCATTGAAGACACTGAATTCCCAAACCAACTATACTTACTGGATTAAGAGAAAAATAATTTTAGTAAAAAAGCAACTGGTACATTTTCTCCAATCTTACCTTCACTTCTACTGTTTTGGTCTGAGATATGTAAAATGTCATAACCAGCAGAATAAAAAAAAGCACAGTTCATTTTGGAATATTTCTCTCTAAGTATTTGTTTTATTATGGTTTATAAAATTTAGTTTTCTTTTTCTATTCAGAAATGTGCTTTCTCCTGAACTGCCAATCCTTACACTTTCGCATATTAAGGTACTGAAATCTGGAAATTTTGCTTGTTAATGGAATTACCAGATATATATGTCTGCCATTCTAGAAATTGTACTGAGTAATGAAAAATCTATGAGATGTTTAAAGCAGAAGTCTGGGTGAAAGGACTCCTGGGTTCTACTTTTGCAAATTGCTGTGCTACTGACTTGCTAGGTGACTTTACACTAATCACTTAGGCCTGGTCTACGCTAAAACATTGTCAGCTTACCTCTGCCACTTGGACATGAGAAATCCACACCCCAAAGCAGCATAGTTCAACTGACCTAACCTTCTGTGCAGACAGCTCTAGCTCAACATACTTACTGCCCCTGGCAGTGGGGTGGGGGTGATTATCTATGTTGACAGGAGAACCCCTCCTGTCAGCATAGTTAGTGTCTACACTGAAATGTTATAGCAAAGCAGCTGTGCTGCTGTAGCATTTCAAGTGTGGACAGGCTCTTAGTCTCTCAGCCATATTTTACTCCTATGTAAAATGGAGCTATTATTTCAGTATGTATAGCATTTTGAGATCCTTAGATTAAAGGGAACATGTAAAATTTTGTAATACTGCCTTTTTTTCCTTAAAGAAAATTTCTGTATTTCTTCTCTTGTCTGTGTAATGTTAATGGCAATACTATTATTTTTCAATTAAAGTCCTCTTAAAGAAGTTAACGAGCAAAATAACTTGATATTATGAAAAGAAAATGGATAAACAAGGCCAGGAACAAATGCAAAGACTCACTAGCTTCTTAAACTTCAACTACATTGCACCCTTTAGGGATTCAGCTAAAGTTTCCAGAGTGTTTCCTTGAAGAAAGACCATAGCCAAGAAAGCTGATTCGTGGAGAATCTTAATTTGGGAGTAAGATCTGCGGGGGGGGAGAAATGTTTTAGTTTCTTGGATGTCTCAGGCTTAGAAAAATCAGACTGTTTAAAATAGTCCTTTTGACTGTCAGTTTGTCTACAGGAAAATGGACAAATAGTTGTGCTAGAAAAAGTGTCATGGTTTCAATAGTCAGGATCATATTTATGATCATTGCCTTTTCCTAGCAACCAAACAAGAAATCTGGTTCCATGTCTACAGCTCAGAACAGACCACACTCTGGCAGTAAGGGAAAGAGAACAACTTCAAGGTACATTAAATTATACACTGAATTTGTATTTATTTAAAATCTATAGTAATGAAATTAGAGTAGTTTTAGTTGTTTGTTTGTTTTTTTAATACTGATACGCATATACACATATACTTTGTGTCAGAAATGTCTTACAGTGTACTTACTCCTATATCTGCTCTATGCTCACCTACATAAAGCAGCTGGAAATCATTAGTGAGCACCTGTGGCTAAACACCAAAGCAATGAAATTGTGGCATATCACAAATTTAAAACAAAGGACTTGTCAAGGCTGTGATTTAAACTTTTGTCTCAATGAATGAGGAATAAGCAGATCTCTACCTATTGCTTTCCAAACCAAAACCATTCTACTAGAGCAGGGGTGGGCAAACTATGGCCCAGGGGCCACATCTGGCCCTCCAGAGGTTTTAATTTGGCTCTCGAGATCCAGCCTGGGAGTGGGGCTAGGAGCTTGCCCCATGCTGTACAGCTCCCAGAAGTAGTGGCATGTCCCCCCCTCCAGCTCCTACATGTAGGGGCATCTAAGGAGTTATGTACGCTGCCCCCGCAGTTCCTATTGGCCGGGAACCATGGCCAGTGAGAGCTGTAGGGACAGTGCCTATGGACAAGGCAGTGCACAGAGCTGCCTGGCTATGCTTTCGTGTAGTTGCTGGAGGGGAGACATGCTGCTTCTTCTGGAAGCTGCTTGAGGTAAGCGCCGCCCAGAGCCTGCACCCCTGACCTCTTCCTGCACCCTAACCCCCTGTTCCCCCTTCCACCCTCCAAACCCCTTGGTGCCAGCCTGGAGCACCCTCCTGCACCTCCAACCCCACATCCCCAACCCTGCCTCAGAGCCTGCACCCCCAGCTGGATCCCTGACCCTCATCCCTGCCCCTCAACTCCCCACCCCAGCCAGGAACCCCTTCCTGCACCCTGAACGCCTCATATCTGGACTCACCCCAGAGCTTGCACTCCCAGCTGGAGCCCTCACCCCAACACCCAATTTTGTGAGCATTCATGGCCCACCATATAATTTCCATACTCAGATGTGGCCCTCGGGCCAAAAAAATTACCCATCCCTGTTCTACAATGACTTGGACATGAAGGCCAGTAGATGATGCTCATTGCTACCAGTTTGAACCTAATCTGAATGTAGGAAAGATTTTTTTTGGTAAACGGAACAAAACTGGGCATTTGTATCTTTTTTACTAATGTAAAAGATGAAGGTGATAGACTGAAGATAGCTAAATGCTTTTGTACAATTATAAATGACTGCCATGTAAATGTGTCTAGCTTATTTGGAATATCATAACTTCAGTCTAAAAATTTCTTATGGAATTTTAGTGCAAAATTAAGAAGCATTGATATACAGGATCCTGATGATGATGCCGTCCTGGAGAACTTCACAGATTTTTCTCTTGCAAAGACAATTAGCAAAATTGAAGGAAAACTGGTGGAAGGAGACTTGGTTGAAAGTCTAAAAGATGATATTATTCCAAGTGTAGGAAATGAAATTGGAACAGGTAGGTTCCTAAAGCTATGCATTTTCTTATCCTTGGTTCCTTACTGTTAGGATCTTCTGAAAAACCCCTATATTTTATCATTTCTGTATAGATGATTTAAGAGTGATAGAACTTTCTCTTATAAATGTCCAGATTTCTGCTCTGGGGAGTGGGTGAGGGGAACAAGATAGGATTTTTTTCTTTGTGTATTCCAGGTCACATACAAATATAGAAAGAAAAGGGGTTGGTGTCCCCACTCCACTGGAAACCTAGCTCACTGTTGTTCTGTAGTGGTGCATCAGTCCCTTCTGGAAGAAGGTTATATGGGTTATTTGGGACAAAATTGTTACTTTAAAAAAAAAAAAAAAGTTATGCACTAATCTAAACTTCATTGGGAGGTGCAAATATGTACCCAGGGACAGGATTTGGTTTTAAGGCTGAATGTCCATAAGACAAAAATCACTTCACAGCCTGTGTCTTTAGGGCAAAATCCTTTGATCAGATCAATGCTGCGGATCTTGGGTAAGTAGCTTATGAAGTAATGTTTTAGCTACAATGCTTAAATGAGGAACCTATGGGTCCTCTCTCACTCCAAATGGTGTTTTTACACTAGGTCTAGAAATAATTAGAATATTAGAAGAGATTATAGCATTTTGTCAGCTAAGTTAAAGGCATGATGCACACTTGCCTTTTTGGCTGTGGTATGATAAACTGGTAGAGTTATGAAATGGTTTGTGGTGACTGAAAGGATGCACTCACCCCTCATGGGCACCTCCTGTCAGCTGTGTGTGATCCTGCACTTTTTTCTGGTGCTCTCTGTAAGTTGTTGACCTTTTCAGGCATGTCTTTGGAGAGCTGACCCACTGGCTGAATCACACACAGTCTGAAAGTGTCACCCCAGAAGGGATTAGTCTAAGGTCCAACAAGGACTGTCACTGTGCCCTTTTTGGTGTCTGCAGCCCTGTCTCTGAGCAGTTCTCAGCCCCTTCTCAGCTAGCTTTAAGCGTGTCCCTGCCCTATTATGGAGCATTACCCCCAGAACTTTCTCCCTGGGAACTCTGTGTCCTCAATAGTTGTTTGGTGTCCCAGCTCTCCATCCAGGTCACTCCTTAACTTTAGTTCCCTTCTGGAAGTGGGTGGTGCCCAAGCAAAGGGCTGTAAACAAAACTTGTGCTCTTCTCGAGGATTTGGCCACTTCACTAGTGGCCAGTGGGGGAACTCAGACTTCTTTACTACTCTGGGTCCCAGTGCAGGGAGCCTATAAACAGTAGCCACATACCACTGCCTCTTGTTCATTGCTGCTATTCCCAGAGCCTCTTCCCACATAGCCCCTCTCTTTACCCTTACCTCAGGGCTGAAGTTCTCAACTCTTCTTTCTTATTAAATGTCAGTGCCACCAGAATTCATTTTCTGGTTCTCCCTTGAGCTCCAGAAAAGAGCACCCTTCCTTGCTCCTCTGGTCCCAGCCAAGCACTGACATGCTTTGGCCCTACAACCACTTTTAACTGAGCTTGCTGTGCCCTGATTGGCTACTTCTCTGCAATTTTTCTAGGCAGGGCAAAAGGCTCCATCTTTGCTGTTCTTTTCCTGGGGTGGGTGGGGTGGGGTAGAACCATGAGGCCTCCAGCAGGGGGCCTCAAAGGGCCTGATTCACACTATAAAAGACTATGTGATGGGGTGTAAGGAAGCATGAAGTTAGAGGTTATTACATTGTCAAAATGCTATGATGTTCATATCTAACTGCATGGTGATAATCCAGGGGTAGGCAACCTATGGCACGGGTGCCAAAGGTGGCATGCAAGCTGATTTTTAGTGGCACTCACACTGCCCGGGTCCTGGCCACTGGTCTTGGGGGCTCTGCATTGTAATTTAATTTTAAATGAAGCTTCTTAAACATTTTAAAAACTGTATTTACTTTACCTAGAACAATAGTTTAGTTCTATATTATAGACTTATAGAATGAGACCTTCTAAAAACATTAAAATGTATCACAGGCACACAAAACCTTAAATTAGAGTAAATAAATGAAGACTTGGCACACCACTTCTGAAAGGTTGCCAACCCCTGTGATCATCAACACCTGACAGAAGATTCAAGGTAGAAGTTGCTTGATCTTTGGCTTTCTGCGATTTGTATGAGACACTTGGGGAATACCCATAAAGGAGAATCTATGTCAGGGGTGGGCAAACTTTTTGGCCCGAAGGCCACATCGGGGTTCAAAATTGTACGGAGGGCCAGGTAGGGAAGGCTATGCTTTCCCAAACTGCCAGGCCCCGCCCCCTATCCAACCCCCACCCACTTCCTTCCCCCTGACTGCTCTCTCAGAACCCCCAACCCATCCAACCTCCCCTGCTTCTTGGCCCTGGCCACTCCTTCCAGAGGCCCCCCCTCCACCCTAACTGCCCCCCAGGACCCTTCCCACCCAACCCCCCTTTGCTCCCTGTCTCCTGACTGCCCCAAACCCTATCCACACCCCTGCCCCTTGACAGACCCCGGGACTCCCACACCCCATCCAACCCCACCGGTTCCCTGACTGCCCCCTCCCGGGCCCCCCCCCCCCCCTTAACCATCTGCCCTGGACCCACCCTCTATCCAACCCATGTGCTCCCTGACTGCCCCCACCCCTTATGCAACCCTCCCCGCCCTCATCCAACCACCTCCCCGGCCCCAGCCCTCTTACCATGAGGCTCCTAGCAACGTGTTTGGCTCCGTACGAAGCCAGACACACTGCCCTGCGGGAGCACGCAGCCCCAGCCTCCAAGAGCGCTGCACGCACAGGTGGCTCTAGGGAAGGCAGGGGAAGGGCTGGCGGCTTGCCACACTCTGGCCTGGCGCCCCGACCTGGGAGAGTGGGGTCATGGGCCCCGCTCGCCTGGCTGGAGCTCGCAGGCCGGATAAAAATGGCTGGCAGGCCGCATACGGCCCGTGGGCCATAGTTTGCCCACCCCGATCTATGTGAAACTCTCAGGTTATTTGTTTTGTGATTGAGTTCTCAACTAAAATACAAATGTGCTGTGGAGAATATTAGAACCATCTGCTATATAAATTCATGATGGAGAAAGGGATTAATTTAGTGTCTGGCAATGGAAACAAGGCATCTTGAACTAACAACACATGGCTACCTAGTCTGAGAGAGTTATAGATTGAACTCTGTGTTTGAGGATTGGAGACTGTTTCCTATAACCAGATCAGGAGACCGAAAGACACCTTGGACTGATTTCTGCTTCTCAGATCATCCATAGATAGAGTAGACTCTCGATTATCCAGGATGACAGGGAAAAAATTAATCCTGGTTAATAAAATCCTGGATAATCACCATCCAAAGGAAATATGGGGAGAGAGGATTGGTTCACTGGACACCCTGCACCAGGGGTAGGAGATGTTGGTTCACTGTCTGCCTTGTGCCCTGGTGGGTTTTTGTGTGTGTGCGCGCGCTTGGGGTGGCAACAAAGCCAGAGCCAGCCCTGCGAGTTACGCTTTTTTTTAAAAAAAACACATCCTGGTTAATCCACTTTCTGGTTAACCCAGTCCTGGATAATCGAGAGTCTACTGTAGTTCGAATACATGCCTGAATGTCTCTGGGACACCAGAATTTAATAGTTAATGTTCTAAGCAGGCTAGTACAAATTGAATTATTGGTGACAGACGAGAGAGGTTACTGGGTTCACAATAAAAGAATTATCCACTGACCCAAAAATCTCATGTAAATAACAGAGAGAGATAAAGGTCTGTTCCATTCTGCTAGAATAATGACTTGTCTGTGGTTTGAAGTGTCAGTTCCATCCATCCTCAGCACTTACTGCTTGAAAGCTAGATGGCTCAAGAGTAATGTAACAAAGCCATTTGTCTATTTAAAATCCAGACAAAATGGATAGTAGTAACTATCCAACAGCCATTGCACTGGCCTATGTGAAATGATCTGGTGATCCCAGTTCAGTTACCTGTCAGATACCACCCTCAGAGTATACATCCTTAATAGCAGTCGGTCACAGCAGAGGGGCTTTGGGCTGCACGTGCACAAAGACTGCACTACCTTCTCACTTTCAGATGTGGTTCCTTGAGGCACATTCCCCAAAACTGTCATGATAAGCTTGCACATCCTATCCAAACCTGTGCTGTGGATCAGCACAGAGATGCCATTTTCAGAGTGCTGAATTTAGTATGTGGTTTAAAGAAGAAAAAAAAAAAACACGCAGCTATCCACAACTTGGTCTAAGAACATGCAACTTACATGAAAGTTTTATTTGGAAATTAGTTTTTTGCATAATTGCATTAATCAGCATATGATGTATTTTGTAAACTAGTCTACAATTGACAAATTGTTCCTAATGTGATCCAGTTTGAATCAAAACAAATAAAAATCAGTCATTTCTTAGAAGTATTTTATAAGTTAAGGGTATTAAACGTGACTATTTAAATTCACAGAAGCCCAGATCAGATTTCTTAAGGCAAAGCTGCGTGTTATGCAGGAGGAGCTGGATAGAATAGTACATGAATGTAGTAAAAAGGTAAGAATTCAGTGTTTTTATTCAAGAGATACTAAATAGGTTACTCTTCCATTTAAAACTGTCGTTAATTAGGTTTCAGTGGGACACAGAGTGGGATGCTATAGCTTCAGTTATTAGAGAGCTACATAACTATTTTTTCCTCTTTATGAACCCAGAGCCTAGAATATTGTTTTCTGTGTTTCATACATGTATAATCTTTAGTCTAATGATTTAAAAATATAATTAAAAAATTCATATGATGTTTTAAACCATAATTTTTTGTGCTCTAATATATAGGGAAGGAACAGTTTTCAAAACAGAATGTGGTAGTGTTGACCGGAGCTGCCAGGGTCCCTTTTCGACCAGGAGTTCCGGTTGAAAACAGAACGCCTGACAATCCTATTTATAAGTAGCATACAGGATATCATTAACATGCATCATTTTTACTGTTTGTTGAATTTGGAGATATAGCAAAAGGATGATTTCTTCCTAAGAGGTGTGTGTGTGTGCGCGCATGTGTGTGTGTAGCAGGTTTGTTCTCTTAAAAGTTGAAGAAGCTTTCTACTCAAAAACTTTTGGATATGGCTTGATTTCCTTCCCCCCCCCCACCCCCCAAGTCTTTTGACTTGTTTGTATTAACACTGATTTATAAGATAATATTCACGATAATTTGTACTTTAAAGGGAAAAGATTTAAAAAATCATAAAATAGGGATGTAATTTGGTAAATAGGACATGAAAATTCAACTGTTGCTGTATACTACTAGATTTTAAAATCAACATGAATTTGGGTAGTTGAGATATCCAAGAATAAGCTGTGATTGTAACTCCAAAAAAAAAATATCAATCATCTTACTAAAAAGTTGGGAACCATTTTTTTGTAATTGTGATGAAAATTCAGAGTATCCACCCTTTCTTCTTAGTGAAGTTTTTAAAAATTTTTATATACATTCTCAAAAACGTTACTATTCTGAATTTAGGTTATAGAACATCTGCACGGGTGTACTCTATTCTATAGCTAATGATGGCTGTCACAGTATTGTGCTGTGATCTTCCGTGCCTTGAACCTTAAATTACTGAAGTTTTATTTAAAGCATATATCTAATTTGGCATATTGTTCAAATAAGACTAGACAAAATTTGGTAGAAAATTAAAATTTATGAAGTGTTGACTAAGAGCAAAATTTAAGATTATTATTTTTTTTTTTTTTTTTGGTTAACCAAACTGGTTTGTGAACTCCACTCTGAGTTATCAGATATTGCTTATGAGAAATCATTTTTAAAGAGTTTTTAACACAAGACATCAGTGATCACAATATCTGCAAAACACATGTACCAATAACACTGTATTAAATTGTAGAAAAATGATTTCTCATCCTAACATGTTATTAAAACATTCACTGATTTCTAAATTTACAAATTACTGACTGACAGGATGATGAGAATCGGAATTTAAACTCTCGGATTAAAGCAACTGAGGAAGAACATGCTAGACTCCAGCGAACAGCCAGTACTCAACAGTTTCAAATTGAAAAGTACAAAATGCTGTCAGAGGAAGCTAGCAGGAAAAGTGAAGGATTACAGCAACAGCTCATTGCAGTAGAAAAGGTAATGCTGCCATTCATTTCATTTCTTTAGCTTTACTTGAAGGAAAAAAAAATAAATTGCCACAAGTACATCCTTTACCTGAATTGCTTTACAGTAGGGCCAGCCTTAGGGAAAAATAGTACCCTAAGCGAACTTGTATTTTGGCACACTCCTCCCCCCATCACTCCTGGCCCCCACGGGCTCCCTGGGTTCCCCTCTCCCAGCCCATCACCTCTGGGCCCTGCTGCCACCGCCAGTATTTAATTTGTATTAAAAGAGATGCCAGAGTCTAGATCTTAGCCCTGGAACAAATTAAGCACTGGCGGGGTGCTGATACTGGCAGGTGCTGGCCAGGTACCCAGCTCTGAAGGCAACACCGGCACCGTCAGTAGCAGCGCAGAAGTAAGAGTGGCATGGTTTATGGTGCTTTGCCACCTTTCTGTGCTGCTGCTATGGTGCCTGATGCGCCGCACGTGGCTCAAGGCTTTGCACTGTCACATGTGCGCTGCATCTTGCCGGAGCCCATGGCTCACCCAAGGTGTCATTTCAGATTTTGTGGTGGAGGAAACTTTAACCAGGATTTCAGGGACTATTTAGGCACCTGAAAACGCTAAGGTTTTTGCAGATAACATAGGAATTAGCTGACAAGAGCACTGTATTGAATTGTTATATAAAAGGAAAAATATACTTACACAAACTCCAGTTAAAGCCACTGTAGTGGGGTGACTACTCACCCCTGCGGTGCCTCCTGCTGGTCATCTGGGAATTAGCTCTTTCCAGTGTGGAGCACCCTCTGCAAGTTGGTGTTTTGCTGTCGCTGGCCCCAGAGTCCCTCCTAGACCCTGGTGCCCTTTTACCTGGTGTGTTGCCCCCTGGCAGTACTCCTACATACTTTCTGGGTCTCCACTCCCTGGAGAACCCCACCCTCTATCCTCACCTTGCCTCAGCCTATGGGCTACTGCCAGTCACCATCTAGCCCCTTTCACTGGGGCCAACTACAGACTGTACAAGCGAGTCGTCATAGGCAAGGGAGGTTTTTGACCTGCTGCCTTCCTCTGCAACCCAGTACCTCTGTGGGCCTGCGCCTAGGACCTGCAGCCTAGGGAGTTGCCAGCCTGGAGCTCCCCAGCCCTGCCTCACTCTAGGTACCTGTAGGCTTCCAAGGCAGCTAGATCCATTTCCCTCCTCAGCCAGAAGGAGACTATTTGCAGCTTCTGGTCCACTGCCCTCTTATAAGGGCCAGCTGGGCCCTGATTGGGGCATGACCACAGCTGAGCCTGCTTCCTCCAGTCAGCCTGGGAACTGCTTGCTCCCAGCCACAGCCCTCTCCTGGGCTGTTTTAACCCCTTCAGGGTTGCAGCGGTAACCATCCCACTACACCATGTGGGAAGTTTGTTTTAAATTTACATATAATCAGGAGATAATACAGCAAGATATTGTCAACCCAGGCCTTGAGGTATCCATTTTACAGCTTCAACACAGATGTCAGAAGCACACATTTGATACTTAGTACACTATCTTTATTAGAGATACATAAAAATTAAATAAAATCTTAAAATTTGTGTTACTGCCATTATCTACTCTATTTTAGTCAATTGTTTTTCACTAAAAAATAGTTTTAACATATCTTATTATGTTTTCTCTTTTATTAAGAAAGGGAATTTATTTTTCTAATTATTTTGGTATTTATGTTACTGATCACAGTAATGTATGTGACTCACTAACATTCGACTCCATTATTGCTGGAACTGCATTTATTTTCATGCAAATTTTTAGTTATTTTATAGCTGTAACTAAAATACAATTTGAAAATAAGCAATCTTCATCTGCTCAGTTTCTAAAGTTATATATTTAGCTAATATTTTTTAAATTGGCACTGCTAAGGTTACTGCAAGCTAAAGTTATATTCTAGAAAGATTATTATTTCATAGTACCACTTTAAATAATGAATGACAAAGCACAATATGATGATAAAAGTAATAATGATAATTACTCCAGCCAGGATAGGTTAGGCATTTTAGAACTCACTACTCAAAGAATTAAATGTAAGCATGAGAGAGAAATAAAATTATCAAATGCACAGACCAGTTAAAAAAGCTAAAATAACAGCTCTTTGAAAGAATAAAATTACAGAGAACATACATGCATTGCAGGAACTACCAACAAGTAATAACAATGTAAGTATGTGTTGGGGGACAGGGGGGTGAGTGTGAAAGAGAACAGCGTGTGTGAGCTGGGGGACTGTGAGAGACTGTGTGCTGTCCTTTTAAGAGAGCTGCACTCACCAGCCTGAAGGAAAGCTTTTTTAGACACAGCAGAAGCTGCCAGCAGCTACCTCCCCCTCTTGGTGAGCCCTGTCCTCACTCCCCCCCACGCTCTGGAGAGATGGGATACCTAGGCAGATGGAAGCAGGGGACACCCTGACATCAGCACCCTCCTCCCTCCCTGGTACAGCAAATGGGAAGCTCCCAGCAGCAGTTGGCCAGGGTCAGCTCCAAGGCAGGGAGCACAGCCATGGGGCTGCAGACCCCAGCAGGTGGAAGGGCGCCCCTGCTCCAGAGGCATCCAGTTTATAACAGCGCTCTGGATTTTTGCCCAGTTAGCCCCTATGTAAGGCCGGTCCTTACATTCAAATCTGCAGTTAACATACTGACTTCTGCTTAAGCTGATGCTGTACTTTTTGATTTAAAGATAGTGTCCAGTCAGCCCGTTTTTTTAAAAAAAAAATTGAATAATTTTAGATTTTATCCCAGAACCCTCAACAGTTTTAAGATTTTACAGTCACATTTTCCTATGTTTAATTTTGTTTTTTCATTCTTGTGTAGTGTGACAAAGCTCTGTCCTTGTCTTCATGGATCCTGCGTTTCCTGGCAGATTTCACTAGCCTCAGTGGCTCACTGTGACCCTCCACCTAGCCCTTCTCTCTCTAGAGACAAGGTCACAGCCTATTGAGCCATTTTCACCATAAGCCAGTGAGGAGAAGCTATCCTTCCTAGCACAGTCTCTCTTGTCTCCCAATCTCAGTGATTAATTAGGGGAGGTAGAAAGGGGGGAGCCCAGGCCTGCCCTCTACTCGGGCTCAAGCCCAGGGATCCTAATAGTATCAGCTAAGATGGCTGACCTTTTAGCCACAAAACACAATACAATTCCCTGGGCTACGTCCCCACAACAGTCCTCACTTCTTCAAACTCCACTTCACCCTTACCTCAGGGCTTCCTTCCTTGCATATGATATGTTGTCTACCACTCAGTCTCACCAACAGCATAACTTCCTCCCACAGCTCCTGGCGTCCATACCCACCTGACTAACTGGGAGGTTTTTTTCTAACTGGTTTCAGCCAGTCCCTGATTGGCTTCAGGTGTCCCAATCAGGCTAGCTATTTCTACTGCTTTCTAGATGGTTCCAATAGTACCAGGGTTTTGTTTAGCCTGAGATTAACATATCTGTTCCTTAGCACTTTTGTATAGCCATCTGGCCTTGCCCCATCACAGTAGAACATTCCTAGGGGCAGGTGACATTAACTATACACAAAGTGCAGTCAAGTTCACAAAGGAACAAGCAAGAAGTAGGGGAAATATTTAATTTCTCTAATTATTTTAGATATAGCAACCTTGTTGTAACAATAGTAGCCTTAAAATAAAACACTATTCGACATGAGTGTTTTTTTGTTGGTGGTGGGTGGGTGCAGGTTGTCTATGTGTGCATTGGATTTGTTTTTATTTTGGTAAATTGTGCCCCTTTAAAACGATGACACTCTGATTTTAAGGAATCAGAACCAAACCAAACTGGCTCCAAGTACAAGCCACATATGCAAAGTTGTGAAGTGCCTGGTTATACCAGATGGCCCACGTACACAGCTTTGTTTGTTTGGAACTTAAGCTAAGAGCAGCATGTGTTTTTGTTTATTAATTATTCAGAGTTGGAGGTCGATTTTTAAAATCAAATATATCTGAACAACCTAGAGAATATTATCTAAAAA
The DNA here is from genome assembly GCA_007922305.1 of Dermatemys mawii. NCBI lineage: Eukaryota > Metazoa > Chordata > Testudines > Dermatemydidae > Dermatemys > Dermatemys mawii. Next base: position 22,544,462 of record ML677366.1, read on the forward strand.
AATGATTAAATGAAAACTGAACACATAACTTGGAGCCTAAACCACATGTCCTTGATATCAAACTACACTGTTGCAATGATTAAACATGCTTTCATTCTGTTCTTATATGTTTAATAAAATGATGTCACATTGGCATTTTTAAACTATTATGTGGAGAATCTGGAGGAGAAAAACCACTGTTTTGCGCAAGAACTTCAAACCAAACCAAAAACACTTAGGACTTTGCAGGTAAATTGAATAAGGCTACAGTCATCCTGACTATCGGTTTTGTCAGGAATGAGAATATTCCATTTTTGGAGGAAAATAGTAATGTGTAATAGTAGTAATTATCTACATAATTGCTATCTAGTTAGTATAGTATAGTTCTCTTAAATTTAGAAGTATGATTTTTAATGCTTTAGGGAATGAACATTTCTGTTTTTAATCATAAACTTAGTTTTAACTTCCAGTAGACATGGATTTAAAAAATCATTGTTTTTAAATGGTTAAATCTCTTACATACTTGATCTTCTAGTTTTGAAAGCTATTTGTTCTTTGGTAAAGTTTGTAGTAAATTGGTCAAGACTAATATTTAATTAAAGAGAGATGTATGGTAGATATGTTTCAGAAAATTTGGCTATCATAAGCTGAGTCTGCACTGTGTTGATCACAGATTTTGAAGACTGACATCTTTGGAGTCTAGAGAGTCTGTATATATGGCTTGGGATAGCATAAGTTTTAACCTGTGTTTTATTTTTGTACTTTTGGCTTCATTTCTCTAAAGTAAAACTTTTTTTTAAATTTGTAATCTTCTTTTTACCCTTAGCAAGTGAAGAGCTTGACTTCTAAAATAGTATAGATTATTGTTTTTGTCTCTGTTTCAATGTCCCAAACTTATCGTATTCATGTGTGTACAGTGGATGACACTCGACTAGTTTCATCCTTTGATGTTTATCTCTTACTCTGCTCTACATCACTACCTTTGCCTCATGCCCTCACCACTTCCCTACGCACAGCACTATCAAACAGTAGCAGCAGCAGGAGAGACAGTTCTAGATCTGTCTTCCAAACTAGACAGCACACCACATTGTCTCAAGGGGATTTAAGTGTTGCAACGTTGATTCAGCATCACTGGTCCAAGATGCAATTCTCAGGTCTGATTGATCCCTGTTTTAGTATTGAGATAGAAGAATTTGGGGTGGGGGGGAGCAAGGGAGGAGGCAGAACTATTCTAGAACTATAAAAGTAGGAGATGTGAAGTCTGATTCTACTGCAGGGCCAAACAAGATCAGACAGACTTTCTGCCATGTCCCTTGCTCTAAATGTGTTGCTTATAGGGGGATTCATTGATTTACCATTATTCAACACACTTTTATTTATTTATTTAGGAACTAGAGAATCTAAAGCGCATACAAAAGCAGGCTTCTACCAATCAGAGTGCTACAGAAGTTCGCTTAAATAGGGCTCTTGAGGAAGCAGAAAGGTATAAAATGGAGCTGAATAAACTGAAGCAAAGCAATAAGGTACAGTAGTGGTTTAAAAAAAACACTAATTTAAAAGTATAATCCCCTGTTGCAAAATGTGTTAAAGATCACCAAAGAGCATGATCATGTAATAAGTAAGCACCCTTACTTATTCCAAAGCTGTCTTTATACAATTCCAAAGCTGGAAAAAAGTTATTCAGGCAATTAGAACACGGTAACAAATCAGTTGAGTATCTGGACAAGCGTTCTAGCTGTATACAGAATATTGCAACCCCTGTTGAAAAATGTCATATTGGTTATATAAAATGTAGTGCTGGAGTTTGTGCCTTCGCCCCGCTCCATCCCCACCCCGACCCTTCTGCAGTCTGCTTGAAACTGGTATATGATTAGAAATGGAAGGGGACAAATACTATATTTCACTTATAAGTGAAATAATTCATGTTGGCAAAATTTGGCCCTGTAACTGCATAGCATTTTATTTCTCTTGCATAGCTATGTTGTCTTATATCTACAAAAAACATAGCTAGGAAATCTCTCTCTCTACTGCACTGGACTGCCACACGTTAGCATATGGTAGGAAGACATGTTTAACTATTTGGAAATCCATCTCTACAACACAAATTCTTGTTGATCTTATGGAATTATGAAATGTTAATATGAAAAACAATTGTATCATGAATACCTCTGTGTCTATCCAGCATTACTGACAGGACAGGCACCAAGTACACTCCAGAGTGAGGAAAGGTACTTAAGGATAACAATAGTGCTTTGACCACATAGAAGGTATGAGAGAGTAACTGCATCCGTGAGGGAGGGTTATTTTGGAACAATGGAAGGTTATCAAGAAACGGAATAAAGGAAGGCAGGCATTGGAAGGGGGCATATAAAATAGGGAGTCACAGCAGGAAGAGGAATTGCTGGGAAGATGAAAGGTCACTCAGGCTGGAGAAGGTGAGATTCCATGACATGAGCAAGAAGCCACCCAGCATGAGGCAGGGGAAACCATGCCTTCCTGGACACAGATATGTTCCTCCACTCCCAACTCCTAAGGGAAGAGTAACATAGTGAAGAAAAATGCATGCAGGGTTTATTTTCTGTATGCGCTGTATTTATGTGCTGAATATGATTATGTAAAAGAGCAATAATACATTGGATTTGTGCAAAGCATCATGTGTGTTATATGCTTTACAGTTACACCAAGCTTTGAGAAAAAGTTGAACTATAAACCAGAAGCTTCACACCTTTGAGCTGGAAGTTCTGGGAGAGGGTATGTTGTTAGGTATGAGCAAGTGTCAAGAGTCACCCTAGCACCCATGCACTAGGCAGCTGGACAGTGGGTTCCTTCTCTCAGGAGGGGGTGCCAGCTACTCTGCACCCCAAATGTCCCTACAGATCCCAAGACTGGGGCAGTGGCCGGACTCCATTCAAGCATTGGAGGCTTAAATCAGGGGCTCCAGGGACCCAAAGGGTTGAATTCCCCTCACAGCAGTTTGGTGGGTGGCTGAAAGGGGGCAACCAAACAGATCTCTGGTAGCTTGAAAGAAGATACAAATGTGGACATAGGTATGGATTACAACTGATCATGCATCTAAGACACACACAAGCAATGCATATTGTGGTACCGTATAAATTCTGCTGCTTTAGTAGCACAGAAGAGAATTAGGAGCTAGGTGTGGGGTTTGTTTTGTTTGTTAAGGGTATAAAAGTCAAAAGTTTTGGTAAAAAATAATTTTGATGTAGCTCTTTTTCTCCTCCTTCTGAAATATTCTAGATTGCTGGTATGTTTTTTTTGTGATCATTCTACAGCTAACAGGTTGTTTTTGACCTCTTCTAGGATATAGCCAACCAAGAGCACAAAAAACTTGAAGAACTAAAAACAGCAAACAAGAGACTGGAGAAACAAAAAGGAGAGCTAATGACAGGTTTCAAGAAACAGTTAAAGTTAATTGATATTCTGAAGAGACAAAAGGTGCGTCTATTAACATGAAAACTTAACAACATTCACTTTTATATATTGATAGACTTACACACTACAGGTTGTAAATACTAATTGTTAATTAATTACCATCAGTATTTTTTTTGCAGTAACAGATCTGTATCCCCCCCAGTCTCCAATAAGTGGTATGTTTAGGCAAGGTCGGTGGCTAGGCTGCTGCTGTTATGGGGGTACAAGTAACACTGCTGGCTTTCTCCTTTACCAAAAATTCCTGAAAACTGGACAGGTCATCTCTTGAATTGAATGTCTTGGCTTTTTGTCCCTGAGTCCCTGAATTGGAATATATTTAGTGCTGCTGAAAGCTGTACTGGGCAGTCGTGAGATCAGTGGCCTCTTCATTCACTGAGCAAATACAGCTTAGATAGGAGCAGCTTCCCCCTGCTGTCCTAACAATGCGGGGAATCCTTCTTAAATTGAGAATTATGCAAAATAGAGCTTAGACATGTCAGCACAATGGTCTTTGAGTACTAACATGTTACCTTAATGCAACAATGTTCTGTCTTACCTGAGCTGTGGTCTTCTACAGATAACTTTGGTTATGTTTAGCCTCCTGATCTATGACAAGAACATCCAAAAATGTATGCAAACTAAACTGGATGTATTGCACTCATAGGGAAAGATAAGTAGATCATCCATGCAATATTTGTATGCCAAATTTGGATGGGTACAATAGGTGGAAGTAGCCTGCAGGTCAGGAAGTGCAACCACCTTAAGAATGAGAAGAGACATAAATGAAGCTAAATACTATCTGAAAAGGAGAGAGTTGCAATCTGCTGCTGTCGGCTTGGTTGGTGTGCAACATGGTTGCCTTAGGGCTACCTTTATTTATCTCATTAAATTTGGAGGACAAGCTCCCAGAGGAGAACACTTGGGAAAAGGCCTTATTTATAAAAAGGGATACAGGTGGAAGATCTCTTCAGCTTTTCAGAGCTGGAGGCTGGTGTATTACAGGAGTTATAGCTGTCTTTTGTTTTGAATTGATATATTTATATATTGAAAATTCAGGTCCCTTTTAGACATCAGCTGCTTCTTCTGCTTAATGTTTTTACCACATCAGATTAGTTCCCTAAGAACACAGTTATACTGAAGAAAACTTTTCTGCCAGCAGAAAAAAATTTCAATGGGACATTGATTTTGCAACCTTAAAAAAATTAAAATCTAGGAGATTGTAATTTTTTTTTTTTTTTAAAAAAAAAAAGGTTTTAAGCATGGGGATGATAAAAATATTAACCTCTGTAATATGATCTGAAGCTTGCTCTCATCATATGGTATTTAAGGGGCTTTTACAGACTCCAATATCTGCTGCCCGTTTGAGTGGTAGGTTGTATCACTATGGAGTATGAAAAAGCAAGGTCCTTATTTTTATGTGTTTACCACCGTTTTTCCCTCTCAACCACCCTGCTAGGAGTTTAACTAACTATACTTATGAGAAGACTGCATGTTTGTAAACTACCACAATCTCAATAGTTTATATAATATACTTTATTATACCATACTTATGGTCTAGTACAGTATCTTAAGTTAATTGTAGTACCGAAACTGCAGAGACATACAGAACCCCTTCAATAGCTCAAAGTCATGAAGAGGGCACTAATTCTTGTTTAGTAACTAGTATTGGGCTCCAACTGTCTTTAAGGCAGTTTGCTTTAATAACTTTCTTTTTTAAAAAAAAACTGATATGCACAGATAGAATAGCAACAGATTCTTCTGGTCTGAGTAGTTCCTATAGCAATCTTAACTGGTAAGTATTTTTAGACTACTCAGAAGAAACATTGTCATCTTAAACATGAATTTGGATTCCTAGAAATACAGAGCAGAGTTGAATGTTGTTTTTGAAAGACAATGGTTCTCTTATAAAAGCATCTCCGGTGCAGAGAAGTATGTATAAGGAAAGGACCACTGCTTAATTTGTAATGAAAGACAGAAAAAGCCAAACTTCCTTCAATAGTGCAACACATACAAAGAGAGAAATCACAATTTTTCTTTTTTTAAAAAAAATCTATTTCATATTTCACTTCTATTTGCATTAAGCTATTTAGGCTACAAATAACTTCATATAGCAAATGTAAAATCATCTTTTCTTATACTCTTAGTTGTTTAACTAAATTATGTTAATCTTTTATAGATGCATATTGAAGCTGCTAAAATGCTTTCTTTTACTGAAGAAGAGTTCATGAAAGCTCTTGAGTGGGGAAATTCCTGATGCAGCGTTCAGTGCCTTTGAAAATCAGTTCTGATTATATGCTGTTTTGAAAGTATTAATACTTACCACGTTTGTCCAAATAGATAGTTTTAGATTAATCCTGGTAAAATTGATCAAGTTTTAAAAGTTATAATAGGATAAACATTTTAATATTTGATTGTAAATAGTTTTGTATTGCAATATACTTTGAAATGTTGTTATTCATCAAACAATTTAGCTTTGTGGCTAAATGCTTTGTACCCTCACTGACTGTAATAGGTTAGGCAAGCAGTAGGGAGAGAAGAACACATTGTATACAGATCTGTTTCAGTTACCAATTTTCTGCTTTCATACTGATTGTTTGAAACTGCAGTTGAGAAGATTAAAAATACTGCTGTCCAAATAAAAGGTAATAGTTCAGAAACCTCATTAATGGGGAGGAAATTGCTTCATTCATTTTACAACTTGGACATAAAAACAAATTTTATTGTAAAAATAAACATTTGGGAACTATGTAGGGATAAATGTTTGTTATCCATCCTTCCTTAGTAGATCTTCACAGTCTGAGCTGGCTTGGAACATTAAATATGTTAGTGAATGCTGAACGTCTTGACTTACAGAAGAGTTGATAACTTTCCTTAGCAAATAAATCTTGATGTCTGATAAAGCATACAAAAATTAAGTTGCTAACATGGAAATATTGTTTAAAATGGCTTCTGATGGTTAGAGGCAAGATCAGATGCCAGACCTTATTTTTCAAAGTGATAAATATTTGCAAAGTGTCAATGTAAAATGAAAATTTCTCAATTTTCAGCAATATTAAGTTAAAATGTGTTTACTAAAATGCTTGAAGTTGAATATTTTCTTGACTCCATCCATTTCTCCTATTTTCCTAAGTCATCCTCATTTCATATACTGTTCTCAGTCCTATTTGGTTCCTATACTGTTATCTTTTTCACATTAAATGCACATGGCTGCATAAATGTTGGATGAAAGTAATGAGCATGCTTAGTATCATTCATTTAGTGTTGTGTATATTACAGTCAGACCTAAAGCGCACAATCAGGAGCGCAGGCCCCACTGTGCTATGTGGTGTACAGATACTACATGATGATTTTATAATTCTATTACAATAACCAAGAATAAATGAACAAAACCAACTATAGGTGAATCAGCTGTTCTATGTACAGTAGACTCTCTATTATCCAGGATGCTAGGGAAAAAATTAATTCTGGTTAATAAAATCCTGGATAATCACCATCCATAGGAAATATGGGGAGTGGGGGTTGGTTCACCAACCACCCTGCACAGGGGGAGAGGGTGTTGGTTCACTGGTTGCCCTGTGCCCTGGTGGGGTTTATTTTGGGGGGGGGGGGGGGGTGGGACAGCAACAAAGCCAGAGTTGGCCCTGCGAGTTACGCATTTTTTATTTTTTTGACATCCTGGTTAATCCTCTTTCTGGTTAACCCAGTCCTGGATAATCGAGAGTCTACTGTATGTTCAGAGTGATGACAGGTACACAGTAAGTTTGTGCTGTTTCCATCACCCATTATTAAACCTAAATGGTTTCTCCTTCTGAAAAAGTAGCAGTAAACTTGAAAAACACTTAAACCTTTATTACTTAGGACAAGGGAGTGAGGAGAGATTTAATCTAATTCAGAGGTGGGCTAGCCCCCAGCCCCTCCCCCGCAGCCCTGCCACTGCACAGTGCAGCTTCCAGTCCTGCCACTCTGAGCAGCATGGTAAGGGGATGGGAAGTGGGGGTGGAGGAATTTGGATAAGGGGCAGGGGATCCCAGGGGGCCGTTGGATGGGGTGGAGGTTTGGGGGGGTAGTCAGGGGAGTTGGATAGGCATGGGAGTCCTAGAGGGGGCCTGTCGGGGCCGGGGTATGGCTAGGAGTCATGACAGTCAGGGGACAAGGAGCCAGGGGGATTGGATATGGGGGGGGGGGGGGGGAGGGACCCAGGAAAGGGCGATCAGGGGATAAGGAGCAGAGTGGGTTGGAAGTTCTGAGGGGGGGTGCAGTCAGGGGGCAGGAAGTGGGAGGGGGTGAATAGGGAGGAGGCGGGAGCAAGTTGTTTGGGGTGGCACAGCCTTCCCTACCCAGCCCTCCAAAAACTTTCACAACCCCGATGTGGCCCTCGGGCCAGAAGGTTTGCCAACATCTGATCTTATCGTTCAGTGGTAGAACACTTTCAAACGTGCTTGAGTTTTCATGCATCTAATTTTTCTGATTTTTTAAAAAAAATGCCTAGAAGAGATTTTGCAGAGCCTCAAACTTCTGTGACCCAAAATTTAGACTGCTTTTAATTTTAAACATTTTCTGGTAATATGAACTAAAAAGAAACTAAACAGTACTGTTTTCTTATTCTAAGTGAGTCAAATTATATAGAAGAGAAACAGCAAAATCAAATTGAGACTGGCATTTTTTAATAATCTAATGTAAATACAGGAAAGGCATCTTTAAATAACTTGTGTGTCATTTTTAAGATAATCATACAGTCAATGCTGAAGTATGGATCTGTGTCTACACTATGCTATCTATAAAAATTTTCAGAATGTCATTGATTTGACATTTTTGTTTAATAATATTTAAACATTTGCTTAATATTACTTTACCTTGGCACAAATCTGCCTGTGTCCTATCAAGGCACCATCTTTAAATCTAGTAATAAGTCTTTCAATCTCATTAACAAAAAAACATGAAAATAAATTTTTACCGATTACTGTTGCAGAACAAGGGAGCTGTGTGGTTTTTTTTTAATTTAAGTATTCAGTAGCCTGGTTAATAATAGCCTGCCTGACGATACGGTGCTAAATCAGAGGAAGCTGTCAGGCGAAAACAGGAAATGAAACAATGGCAAAGGTTACTGTCTGAAAGACTACAAGTTCTTGAGGGAACAATGGGGAAGTATTATTTGGGGAATACCCATATCTGACTCCAGAGATGCCGCCATGGTTCACTCTTCCCAGACCAATACCTAAGATATCAAATAAGATATTAAAACCTAAAATGCTGGCCTAGGGAAGAAGGGGGTTGGGGGCTGTCAGCAGCTGCCTATGGGGCAGAGGCTGACAGAGTCTCTGAAAAGACAAACTGGAGCAAGCAGCCTGTCACTCCCAACCCAGCAACAGAGAGAACTGTTCTGAAGTTTCCAAGGAAAGATATGGTATAGTTAGGACCCATCCATATAAGCTTTTATTTAATCCTTTGTTCTGTGTGTTGTTTACCTTTGGGTAACTAAACAATGCTTTGAAGCAGCTGTTTTTGTTCACTTTAATCAGCTGCTGTAAGAGAAGGGTTTTACAGGTTCCAGAGTGAATTAAGCTAAATCAAATAAAGGCCATTTTAATTCTGAATGAGTGTCAACAAAGGGATTCAGTGTAGTTTAACTAATTACTTCAAATTCACACCTTTACTGTAGTTAGATTAATTTTCCTGAGTGACCCTGTGTGGACAAAGCCCAACTGCAGAAAAGACCACACAGAGAGGAGTGAAGGTAGTGAAATCTGTCCCCAAGTGCACTAGAGGAAATAAAAGTTGTCCTTGTCCTGTGACTGTGACCATATTCTTTTATAAGCTAAGACGTTTCCTAATGTAACTGGAATTCCCATCATCTCCGTCCATTAATCAGTTTCTAACGTGAACTCGCTCAGCAAATCCATTGTATTATGCATGTGTTGTTTGAGAAATACTGTAATAGCAAAATTTATTGATCCAAACTAACTACAACACCGTCTTAAAAACTGTACCTCTTGTAACCATTTAGAAAAAACTTAGTACTAAAGTGAGACCCTTTCTCATGACATTAAACAGGAATTTCTCACTATTAACAGCATGTAGAAATAAGACGACATCCAGTGGTATACAACAAAATACATTCAGGGGAATTTCAGTTATCTTCTGAATATACATCCTCTTTTCTCTTCTCATAAGCCTTCCTAAACTCCTCACCAAGCATATTAACATCATCTTCATCTTTGAGTATTCCCTGCAGTTAAAGAGAAAGGGGAACAAACATTGTGTATGTTATTTAGCTCCTGTATATTTGGCCCAAGAAAACAAATTATTCTTGATTATATCTTAGATAGATAGATAGATAGATAGATATGCAAGGCACTGCAGTTCATTGGCTGTGGAACTATAATGCAATTTGAAAACAAAATGAGTGGGTAGGCTGTTTCTTTTGTAAAGAAGCACAATATGGAGGTTGAATTTTATTTTAAACTGCTGTTAAGATGAGTCTTTAATAAGGAGTCTAGAAGTTACAAAATCTTGCCTAATTGGTTTAGTTTTCTGTGAGAACGTGAAGTCAGTAAGGATAATGGCTTCTGCCATCACATAATAGGGCAAAGTATGATTTGTTTGTGATAGACTTTATTGCCAATGCAAGTGAGGATATGTACATAGCAAAAGTTCTGCATACACTAGCCTACTTTGAATTCAGTTAACAGAGGTAACAATAGCAGTGAAGATATCACAGCATAGGCTAGTGAAACAAGATGCCCAGGGTCCATGCAAGGCTTGTACTCTCAGGACTGAAGGCCACACTGTGCTGTCTTTATTGTGACTATTACCTGAGCTAGCGCTGGATTCAATCTAGCTTGGGTAGGCTAGCCTATCCAGCTTTTGCTGTGTAAATATACTGGGTGTCTCTTGTAAGGGTCACAGTACAGAACCAACCTCTCAGATTTATAAAAATCCAGGAACTACATTAAAGAAACTTTTGTCAGGTTACATCTGACCGCAAGCTTACATTCTGTTAAAGTCAGTTATTACACACAATAAAAGCCATAATTGGAATTTGAAACAAAAAAATTCACTTTAACTATTTGCCATCCCAAATGGCAAACTATTATGCTAGTGCAAGATGACCTGAAAATAAAACAAACAAAAACCCTTTAATGTCCTGTATCCATGCTGAAAGAATTGTGTTATATTCTAGTACTTACACTTGATTTGTATCAGTTTATTACAGTTTAATTTTTTTTTTATTTCCTTATGTGTTCCCCTGAAGTGCACAACTGGCAAGTAAAAGTCAATCCCTGCAGCAATTATTTCTGGAATTTTTTCAGGGGAAGGAGGAGGAATGGAGGAACATTCCACTTATCTTAATGTCCGAAAGTAAAAATTTAAGACCTCTTCCTTCCATAATAACTCACTTCAGGAGTATATGGCATGTGTAAATACAATAGATAAAGCTAAACCAATAAACCCAAAGAAGGAAGGAAAGGAATGAATTAAGAAATGGGTGCAGACAGGAGATGTGCCTTCAACACCATGGGAAATGCACAAATTTTTGTCAGTTAATTCAAAAACCAAACTAAAACAAACGCCCAGCTGGCACACCTTGATGGAATTATTCCCTCTCTGTAAGAACAGCCACATTAGCAAAGGGTTAGGTGGAATTTGGAAACTGAACCTTCTAAGGTTTACTAATTCACACCTGGGTGCTCTGAATTAGAATACAATTAATGAATAAATGTTAGGTGTCGCATTTGACATGATATCTATATATTTAGAAATATTACTGTAAATCCTATTTCTTCAAGTGTCTGATTAACCCCTGTACTCTTCACTTACCATCAAAGTGCAAAAAGTCCCTTTTTGGCGCTAAAATTGCAGGAGCATCTACACTTGTTAATGACTTTGCAGTGAAACTCAGAAGTTTCACTGCAAAAAGAAAACCACCTTCATGAGAGGCATATAGCTCTTACTGCTGCTGTTTTTGTGCTGCTGTGAAAGTAAAGACACCTTCTACCAGCATAAGCTTCTTTTGGCCTCCGGAGGATATCCCACAGTTCCAAAAGTGACCACTCTGGCCAGCATCTCGGCTGCTCTGATGCAAGGTAAACGGACATCCGCCCCTTCCCCTGTAAGCCTGGAAGTCTGAAACTTCCTTTCCCTTTGATTGTAGATATGGCAGGGAAAACAGCCAGACAGCAGGGGGGTTTAAAAAAAAAAAATGCCACAAAAGAAACAAGGAAGTAATAGGGCGGCTGCGACATGAAGCAGGGCAGCACTGTGCCCTAAGCAGGGACCCAGAATGCATTCCGCTCACCCTGCCGTTCCCACAAGACCTATCGAGAAAGCTGCACTGTGGAATAGCTGCCCTACAGCACTGCTCTCATCAGCAATGGAAGTGCTGCTAGTGTAAACACTTTTTCACGTGTGAGGAATTGAGTGAGTACACAAAGCAGCGCTTTAGTTTCACCTGTTTCATCAGTGAAGCGTACAGCGCAAAAACTCAAATGTCTTGTGTTCATTCTGAATGCAAGCTCTCTGATCATGTGTGTAGTCTAAGACACTCATAATAATTATACTTACTTTCAACTACATTTCACAGTTTATTAATATGAAGCAGTCCCTTCTTACCTTTTGAACTTTCAAACTGCTAGGATGAGCAGAATGAGGTTTGAGTGTCCTCTGAATACTTGAGTAATTTATTTCACTGCCCACAGATAAAGGGGTAGTTATCACGGCGACAGGGCCAGATTCACTGTTGTCTTCCCTGTATACCTTCCAGCAGGAGAAAGCTGATGGAAATTGCAACTAGGAAATACTGTAAGTTAAGGGGGACTTTCTGGCTGGTATAGAGCTGATGTATAAGCCTCCAACTTCAGCCCCTGCTCCTCCTGCCATAGGGGATATATTGGAGGAGGGAGAAACATGGCTGAACATTCTGCACTTCAGCAATTCTCTGCTTCCCAAGACTCAGAGAGATCATGAGAAGCAGAGTGCAGGTTAACACAGCCTTCAGGCTGTCTTTGCTTATGCTCAGAGTTGGACAACCCCTCCAGCCTCTGCCCAACTACAGAAAACCAAAACAGATTTCTGTTCTGTCTACCCCTCACACATGCCTGCACTGAGTGCAAGAATGTAGCCATAATATATATGTTTTTTAAATTATATTACTTACACAATTATCTTGAAGTAAAATAGTTAAGTGAAAACAGATTTTTAGAATGAATATTTCAAGTATTAGGGGAAAATAATTCACTTACTCTAGGAAGATACCCCAATAATTTAGTTGCATGTTCTTTAAGAAGTTTCTGTCTCTCTTCTTCAACAATTGCATGAATAGTTCCTTGTCTTCTCTCTTCCAATTGCCTTTCTTCAAGTTCACGCTCCTACAGAAAACATGTCTTCATTACTCTTCTACTTCTGTTTTATGAAAATTAATTTCAAACACATATAAACTAGTAAAGAAGGACTCTGTCAGTAGAGCAAACCAAGGACTTCCACTTTAATTGCTTGGCTTTTGCATCATCTTGCAAGAAAGTAAAAAGATTTTTGTTATGACTGTTGCTGAAACACCACAAATTCAATATTCAAACAGAATGAGAAGATGGCTGTGAAGGAGTAAATTGTTTAAATACATAATTTTAATAATTAGAAAAGCAAAGAAGAGAAATTATAAGCCTCTGAAAGATAAGAGAGTTGAAGTTACTTTGCTGCTTACATGTTTACAAAAGTCCCTCTTTAAAGACTGACACATGAAGATTCAATTCTCTGTGACCTAAAAGTATTTTCCAACAAGATAAAGTGTGTCCAGCAAACGAACCCGGAAGAGAAAATAGACATGTTCCCATGCTGATGGCCAGGGAATTACACATATTAATCTACAGTTTATACACTGAAACCAGTGCTCATAATTAAAATGATTTCAAGGTTAACTCTTCTTAGTTTACAGGTAAGTTTTTTCCTCTCCAAATGCCAACCCTGTACTCAACCTGAAAGCTAGTAGTCAGGCACCATTCTTTCCTTCTAACACATCAGTAATAAAGGTTCTTCAGGCCAAACTGAATCCTCAGTAACACCCACACAACCCAGGCTTGAACAAGTGTAGCTGATTTGAAATTTAGTCAACAATTCTATTGATGTATAAAAAGGAACAGAACACTACTAATGTGCAAAAAGCAAGAAACTCATTTTTGTTAATAAAGTGAGCAAATGATACTGAATACACACAAGCAGCAGATCCACTGAATAAGAAAGTCATGTATACATAATCACTTCCAAAATAAAATTGAACTGGTTAGACATTGCTTAGCACCTTCGGCTATATCTTTTTTTTTTTTTAATTCAGAAGACAGAATCTCAGATGGCTAGTGCAGGTGATATGTAACTGGATTTGTTTCATATATAAAATGTATCTGTCAATTAAATCCTTTAATTCCTAATAATTTAAATAGAAAGTACTATTTCCCTTTAAGGAAATGTACATTCAATATTGGTTTAAAGTCTAAATTGGAGGATGCTACACAGCCAAATACCCTGCAGTATTTAAAATAGTGTAATGGCCTGTGATAAATCAAAACTGTTATGAAGTGCTAAGATTCTGGAGTGAACATATTTAAATGTCATTTTCAATTGATTGATTTTGTGCTTGTCACTTTTTGCAAAGAGAGCTATTAATCTGGTACTGAATCTGTTTTAATTCCTATAGTAATGCGATTTTAAACAAATGTCTTACATTTGGTAATTATTTTGTATCTCTACTTACCTACAAGTATTTGAATATGTGTTTTAAGTCGAAGGAGAATGTTAAATAAAATATCCAAGATAAGAAAGGTCTGTTTTGACTCCAAAGCTAATATACTGCTATTTAGTTAGATTAACATGTGAAATGACATCTACTTTAAACAGATATGGAAAATTTTCATACTCCAAGTATAAATTAGAGTAATAAGTTTCCCCCTTATATTTTACTCTACTCTAAAAATAAGATTCAGTGAATCAGTTCACATAGTTTTACTCCTAATTTTGTTTATAAAACATCTAGACTGATTACATTCCCTTTCTTTGAGTGTGAGCCTAGTAGGTGAATGTTAACATGAATCTGCTTCCTTTCCTGTGCCATGATTCCTTTGGAAAGAGATGCTTAAATCTCAGAAGGGAATTTCATGATTTAAACTTTTAAAATAAATTCTTTAGACTCACTAAACCATCATTTTAAGACAACAGCCTGTTCAGTTTTTAAATGAGTATTTTCTACAATGATGCTGAAAACATGACCAAAAACAGTACACTAACATAAGCTGTGGCAAGTATATATGCTAGCATGGACCCCTGCAGAGTCTGTTGACTTCAGCAGAGTTCCCTGTGTACACAGAATGTCCAGGATAGTAGATCTACTTGCTGGATCAGGGCCTAAACTAATACATTCAGTGTAAGTTTAGCCAAAATTAGCCATGAGGTGACTTTTCTCCCTGTAAAACAAAAAGAATTCCCCATTCTTTCATTAAGGATATGGTAAGGAAAGCAGCAATCCTAAGAAACTGCTGCAAATATTGTCTCACAATTTTAATAAGATTTAGCTCATATCACAATCTAGAGGGGAAAAAAAAGAGAATCCTCTTACTTTGTCTGCAAGGAACTGTTTGTGACGCTCTTCAATAAGTTTTTCCACTGCCTTTCTGTGTTCAAGTTGTTTCATTCTTCGTTTCTGAGCATTCATCTGTTCAATGCGATCATCCTCTGCAAACTTGGCTAACATCTTCTGTCTGAAGGATTCTTCTTCTTCTTGCAAAGCCTGTACTACTATCTTCTTAAAGGCTAATTGTGCTTCATATGTTTGCCTTAACTCTAGACGCTGCCTAATTCTCTTCTCCATTTCTGCCTATAGAGAAAAGCCACCAAAATGCTTATGCACTGCGAACACTGTACCATATCTACCCATACTCACATCCTTGTATCCTTGCATCTGGTTAATTATAGTCAACCAGTCTATGCTTAAATCCATAAGGAGGGGCTCAGATAAGTATCTGAATTGAAATAAATAGTATATTACTGGGGACCTACAAGATTCTCCCATCCTTCAAAAAGATTTTTACACTAGGATTTGCACTTGTGTATTGGGGCTATCATTCCTAATACCAGCAAGGATGGTTTTAGGGAAAAGGTATATAGCGTGACCATACAGTTCAGGATAAAATGTACACCATAAAATGCTGACCCGTCTAATGGCTTCTTATTTAGCCACAGTTAACATGACTTAATAGAGGATCAAGCAAAGAAGTTAATATCTTGCTATTTTCTCATGTTACATTTTAAAAACAGCATCTGGGATAATCTTCACTGGAACGATCTTTTGGATTATTTATTCTATCTGTGGTCTTCCAGAATAAATAAGTGCACTTCAAAATTATGTAGAAGTGCTAGACATTCCATAGATAAGACTGCAATGGTATTTCTATTAAAATTCCAATATTATCATATGCCCTCTCTAAATCCACAAAGAATCCAAAAATGGTAGGTGATCTGGGGCAAATGTAAATTTTTTCTACAAAAGCAGAAGTGAATTGAACAAGCGACTCCTGAATGGCTTCTTAAAAAATGCTATGTTAAAAACTCAAAGTCTGATTTTTTTGGCACCACCATGTAGCAAAAAAATAAACAAAAAAACGTTAGTAGTGTGCACCAGACTAATTTATTTGTAATCTAAGGCACAAGTCCAAAGTCTAGTTGATTAAATCTGAATTTTCAGTTATTGACATTTCAAAGAGAATGGATCATTAGCTCCAACTAACTATCATAAGAATTTCTGAGACCTAAAACTTTCATTTTAAAAAATAGTCTCCAGCTCTCTTCCATGCAAAAGTAAACCAATTGTCAAAGTGGCTTGTCAATGGCAAAAAGATCCCCCACATAATCAAAACTGAAGTCAGCTGAACAAGCTTTTTGTAAGTTCAGATACATTTTTTAAAAACGCAATGGGCACCACAGTTAGAAACTAACTTTTTTTTTGGCCAGATCCTAGTTTAATAATGAAAAGGGGATACAATTTAAATTAACTAACAACAGCCTTATTAGAGTTAGCAGATCCAAACAAGCTTAAACAAGGATGTCAGCCCATGAACAATTCTAGAGGGGGACTGCTGAGGGAGAATTATACTAGGTGGATGGTAGTAGGGTGGTTCTTGGCTCCAGAAGAGCATTTCAACACTCTCAGGGAGCAGTAAAGACACCTGCTCACAAGCTTCCTAGGGTATGTCTACACTTCCGCTGGGAGCAAGCCTTCCAGCCCAAGCCAGCACGAGTCTTTACTCAGGCTGGGAAGCTCACTCCCAACTGAGTGTAGACATACCCTGAGAGCTCTCCAGAGCCATCACCCAGATGGAGCATTACTCCAGGCATTTCCCAAGGTTTACAGGGAGTGGTCCTGCAGAAGCATTGGAGGAAAGGAAAAGACATACTGCCTTCCACATCCATTTTACTCTCTCCATATCCCCTGCACCTCAATCTCCACAGCAGTGGAATTCTCTTCCTGTGCATATCAGGAGGGGAGCAAGAGCGAGGCTCCATTTCTGCAGACTTCAAAGTCAGCTTGCCTCTCACTTTCCTGCTCTCCCCAGTGTTACATTAGGACTATGTCAAATATTAATACATGTTCATACATTAACTTTTAAATTGATGTTAAGGCCGGGAATATGTATCAATAGCATAAGGATAAAATCCTTACAAGAACCTTGAACAAATAAACCATTAAAAAGTCAAGAAATTCAGCAATATAATTAAACACGAAAGAAACTTAAAACCCTTGAAAGTATGGAAATTCATATTAAAGGTGGCCAAACTGCTTTAAGTACTTGTTACCATCTTAAACTTGGAACCCAACTTTCAAATGCAATAAGCATTAAACCTATATATGTGTCTTACTTTTTGCGAGACAGCAGTTGAAAAAGTCATGTCAGACTTGACGGTGTACAAAAATCCAAGATGGTAATCAGAACATCATTTTTAAATTTGATATTTTACAAATGTTAGAGTTACCACTTTGATGGATGCTGTTCAAATTCTTTCAGGATCAAACTTTTCTAAGCATTCGTCCTGCACCAGTGATCAAAAGGAGTAAAACCACCTCAATTACAGGATTGGTTAATTGAGCTTAGCTAGTGCTGTAAATACTTTGTAAGATACTTTATTATTGTATATACACACTACTAAATATTTTTTTCTGTATTTCTTTGAAACTATGCTCCATTATTTCTTCTGCAAGAAATATGGCAACATCATTATCTTTTGCCTCCTATCCACACAGGTTTATCTGTGCCTGAACTATTAAGGTAACACGAAGCACTACTTAAAGGAGCCCACTGCATGAACGGCCAAATTCTCACATTAGATACTTGTGCCAGTTCCCACTGGAACTCTTCAGTGGAAGACCCATGTGCATATCCAACTGGAAAATTTGGTCCAGGGAAAAATATTATACTTTATATTTATTGCTTTAGCCACTTGCAAACACCTACCATCTCCCTTTTTCTATCTGCCTCAGCTTGTTCCTCAAGGTATAGCTCTTGTCGCACTTGTTCCAGATCTTCACGCTCCTGTTGCTCTCTTTCCAGATTCTGTGCAATCTATTAAAACATGAATAAGAAATGTTTTTAAATGACATATCAGACATCAGGCATTTTATAAGATTTCAAAGTTTTTGATAGCTATTCTAATACCATGTTCTGGAGCTTTTGTTTTCTTTCCTCCCTCGCTTGAACTTTAGCCATACGATCTTCTTCTCTTTGCTGCTGCATGTTGGCAAACTCCATGATTTTCCTATTTTCTTCTTCCATTTCCTCACGCTTCTTTCTCCTCCAAATAGCCTGTTCTTTCTGAAATTCTTCTATGTAACGCTGAGTTGCTCTCATTTTCTCTAACTTGCGTTGTCTTTCCCTATATGAAGGTACAAAAATGTAAAATACCTAAATAATTCTTCTAAAAATTATACTTTGATCTTTATTATCAATATGCTCTCACTCTTAGTAAATAATACATCCCCTTAGGGAAAGAAGAGCAGGTGCCTAGTGTCCCTGTTGTCTACTATTGTACCCCATCTAAAAGAAGATCCTATGCCATAAATAGCTTTCTTCAGGTGATTTAAGGCTATACATAGCTACTGTACAGAACTTGGCACTGTGCCCTGGCATATGCCAACAGAGACCAGGTCATATGGCACAGTTTAATATCACTGGATGAGCTTTATTTTAAAGTTGTAAGCTCCAGGAGAAATACTTTAAGAGCAGAGATATTTCAGAAAGCAGAAACTCATTCATCTTCCTGATTGACTTACGTCAGCCACCCAGAATAAAACCTCCTTTCCCTGCCCATCCCCATGAGCCAAGCTGCCACATACAACAGTTTGGCTGGATACAGGTGTCTGTCTGGTAGGCATGTGCAACTATGAAAGGTTGAAATTGGTATTAGGTAGCCATTTCTGGGGTAAAGAAAATCAAGGAAGTACTCCTTGAAATAAAATGCAGACTCCACAGCTGATCAGCAACAGCACAACCTGAGCTGGTTGACAAAAAGTACTTATGCCCCAATCAGGAAAACTTGTGCTTCAATCCATTCCTATTCAGGAAAACACTTAAGGTTGTGCTTAATTTAAAGCATGTGCTTAAGGACCTTTCCTGAATAGGAATGCTTTCCTGAATCAGGGCTACATTTTCTGAAATAAACATGCACAAATTGGTTCATCTTATATGTGATCACGTGAACATTTTTGGGAAAAAATACAAAACCAAACACAACTAACATTTGGTCTTCCTCATAGATCTTCCTTACGATTTCATCAATCATGAGTTTTTCTTTTAGGAATGCCTCATAAGCATCCTGTTTCTTTTTTTCTTGTTCCTCAAGCTGTTTCTCCAGTTCTTGCTGATAAAGTATTTTCTCCTTATTTCGCCTCAGTTCTGTAGAATTCTCTTCCATTATCACCCTTTCCTGCTCTTCCTTCATCTTTTGTGATATTTCAGCATCACGTTTCTGTTGTTAAAAACATTGTAAAATTTTTCCCTCTTCTCTTACGAATATAATCTGTAATGAAAAACTATAAAGTATATACAAGCAATCTTATAGCATCTTCTTGTACCACAAAAATGAAGTGAATGTTTTCATCCTGAAAGATGACCTACAAATGTCACCCTATCCAACCCCCCTGCTCCCTGTCCCCTGACTGCCCCCAGGACTCCCTTCCCCTTACCCAATGCCCCGGCTCCAGCTCCAGACCACTGTGTATTAAATTAACAGGTAAGGTGTGAGCACATATTACCCCAGCACCTAAAAAATATGTATGTAACACTGTGCAGAACACCTCTCACAGCCTAGCTATTGATGAATTCGGAAAGGCCACTGGAATATAGTGGCTTAGCTCTGCAGACCATCTTTAATAAAAATGTTTTCTTTCTAGCAAAATACATCAAAAGAATAAGGTACTTATTTAGAATGGTGACATAATCAATGTTACCTGCCTGTTTGTCAGCATTATCACACACATTAACAGCATCCATGATTGTTTTCTGTAATTCTTTAAATATACATTTAATAGCAATGAAATTTCCACCAGTGTATGTCTAAAATCACCACACTAACTACCCATGGTAAAAAAGCACTGCTGCTGTTTGCTATAGCTTAATTCTGGGAAGGGACCACATTGCAAAAGAAGAGACTGTTAAACATTTAAAATAATTTGATATTATATGTCACCATGCAATTTAATTAACTATTGCTCTGATTGTTGCTATATAAACTATGCTTCTTTGCTATGGTCATATACTATCAACTCACTAGCCTTTCATAATAAAATCAGATATATAACAAATTATGAGACCCTTAATTCCAATGACATTTTAGATAAATCAGCTTCACAATCAAGCTAACTTTAAGGGAGACACTTTCAGCATAGTTGCTTATTTTCAGCTGTTGCTGAGAATAAGGAGAATGAACCTGCTCCTACTTAAGTGAAAGGCAAAACAGGCTGATTTCAATGACAGCTGGATCAGTCTCTTACTTTCCATGCACCACAATGATTATTCAGATTATTAACTCAATTCTGAATTTGTACACAGTGGTAAATACTTACAAGCCTGCACATTTGACTTGCTGACTAATTAGCAGCCATGAAAGATAGGCATGAAGACTTTATCATATACAAACAGGTTTAAATTCTAGTTGTGACAGCAGGGGTGGGCAAACTTTTTGGCCCGAGGGCCACACTGGGGCTGCAAAATTGTATGGGGCGCCAGATAGGGAATGCTTTGCCTCCCAAAACAGCCTGGCCCCACCCCCATCTGACCCCTCCCACTTCCTGCCTTCTGACTGCCTTCTCAGAATCCCCAAGTCATCCAACCCTCCCGGTTCCTTGTCCACTGACTGCCCACTCCAGAGACCCCCCACTCCTAACCACTCTCCTGAGACCCCACCCCCTAAGCCCCCATGCTCCTTGTCCCCTGACCGCCCCCTCCAGAGACCCACCCACCCCTAACCACCACACCCAGGACCCCACCCACTACCCAACACCCGCTGTTCTCTGTCCCCCGACAGGCCCCTGGGACTCCCACGGCTTATCCAACCCCTCTGCTCCCTGACTGCCCCAGGGACTCCCTGCCCCTTACCCAATGCCCCGGCTCCAGCTCCAGACCCTTACCACATTGCTGCCCCTCAGGAGCGCATAGCGCCACACCCACAGAGCTGTCCACATGGCGCGCTGTGGCTGCAGAGGGATAGTAGGGGAGGGGCCAGGAGGAAACTCCCAGAAGAGCTCAGGGGCCAGGCAGGGCGGTTCCGTGGGCTGGATGTGGCCCCTGGGCCATCATTTGCCCACCCCTTAGTTACAGTAGCTAGTCTAGAAATCAAAATAATTCTTGTCATTATGTAAAAATAAATATTTTAGTCCTCGGTGTTTACGCTGTCAAAAGTCAACAGCATAGTTCCTACCAAAGGGCTCTCTTCCAGTCATCTCTAATTCACAAAATGGCTTCTAACCCAAGGAGTCTCTGTAAGCCTGCTGGGCTGCACAGTCATGGAAGCAGTACTCTTTTTAAGGCATAGAATCATCATACCAAACCATCAGAAAATGCCACATAATGTCAAAGTTGGCATTACGTCCGGGCTGCAATTCTTCGCAGAGACATACTTTCATATGGGAATCAGGCTCTTGGGAATAATGTAAGGAAATATACTGAACAAGTTAAGCGTGTTCCCTTATCTCTTAGCATGGGATGCGTGAATCAGCCAGGCTATTTTAACTGACAGTTTTAATGGAGGAGACAGACTGCGGGATTTACTGGACTTGAATCAGAGTGCTATCTTTAACAGAAGGCAGAAGCCCCCCTCCCTCATTTCTAGCCACTAAGATGGGAGAGGTACTACTCAATCCTGGCAGGTAGTTCCTCCTCTTCCCCACAATATCGTAATGTCTCCTCACCCAACAGGACTTGCAATTAAGATACTGACTGAAATAACTCAAGCAGGGTGGAAAGAAAAGTTGATCTAAGACACGAAGTTGGAGTGTGCAGGCAATGTGGAACTGAGTTAAATTCCCAGACACTACTGCCAACCCAGAGCAGCTCTACAACCTCCAGGAGCATACAAGAATTTGCTGATTGTCTCAATGCAGAGCACCGAATACATCCACTAGCAAGCAGCAGATAGTTCAGGCTGCGAAGAGGCAAAAAAGCTCTGCAAGACTTCAATTGAGGAAAGTGTCCCTATTCACAAGTGCACTTAAGCACATATTTATGTCCCATTGACTTCAGGGGAACTTATGCATGTGCTTTAAAAAGTGCCTTTCCTGAATTGGGACCTATGAGTTTTCTAAGAAATTTGAACATACAATTCCTCTTTACTAGAATTTAATTAATTTTCTTCAGGAAATCATTTCACATTTTTATTACAATAGAACAAAAATCAGAAGTCTTGAATACTATTCCATTTTTCTTCTAGGATCTCAGGTTATTTAACACAGTAAATCAGGCCTGCACAACTCGGAAAGCAGCAAGGGCCATATTACTGCAAAAAACCCCAGCTGCGGGCTGAAAAGCCCCGCCCTCGCCCTTCCCCCATTCACTTCCCCCCACCCCACTGCTTGGCTTGCCCTACCCCTACTCACGCCCCGCGGGCCGCACAGTGAGCCCGTGTGGGCCGCGTGTGGCCCCCGGGCCGCATGTTGTGCAGGCCTGCAGTAAATAGACCTTTGCTTAGTGAAAGTCAAAAAAACAAAAATTACCATTTTCTCATATCTTATAGCTTCTTTTTCAGCAATCTGGGCAGCTCTTTCTTTATTCATATAAGCAGATTTCAGTTTCTTCTCTAATTCTCGAAGTTCAAGACTACAGAAACAATTTTTTTTGTCAATGAGAATGAAAAAAATTGAAGTTAATTGAGTTGCAGAAACGTAAACTGCACGAGAAATTTGGTTCATTACATAATATCTAAATCGGAGGCAAGAGCAACAGTATTGGAGAGCTAAGATGACAAACACACTGGACAAGAAATCAGAAATGGACCAACAACTGAACTCAAATTAAAATTGAAATATGGGTATAGAATGGTTCTGAAATAAAACTAAATTGAGAACTGTAATTTTTTTTTCAATATTTATGACAACCCAGAACAGTATGCAGATGGTGAGCGACTAAAAACTGCTTCTTCACTTAAATAATATAGCAATAATAAAGTGTCAAGTATTAAAGGACACCAGCATTAATTAAGAACCAACTGAGAACTGTAAAAAGAAATCATGCAGTTGGGCACCTGTTTAGATGTGCATGATAGTTTACAGATATTTAGTTAAAATTAGAAAAAATAAATTAAAATAAGTACATTTCACATGTAAAAAGAATAGTACAGAAAGGTTATGTTTAAGAAACATAGGCAAGATAGAAAAGAAGATGGAGTGTTGATGAGATATACTTTAAGACTTTTCCAGGAAAGAGGGAAGAAGCCTATGCTAGACGGTGGGATGAAAAGGAAAGAAAAGAGACAAAAGATCTGTGTAAAGAATTTTTAAATACGGGGTGGAATCCGGGTCCCATCCAACCCAGTGGCAAAATTTCCACTGACTTCAGCTGGACCAGGATTTCACCCATGGAATGCAAATTTAAAGTGAAGCTTGAAATGAAGACATATTATTTGAGGATGGAGTTATGCTTCTTTGTACATATTGGAGTCTGGAGAGGTAGGATCTGAAGAGCCATAGAGATTCCACAGTCAAACAAGACAGATAGAACGTATAATGAGGAGCTGGTATCAATGGTCTTTTGTTTACCGCAAAGTTATAAAAGGCTATTCCAAAACCTTTTTCATAGAGGCCAGCTTGAAGCTAGAGTGATCACTGACACATCACTGAGCTTCTTTCCCTAACTAACATATTCAAGGATTAACCAGGATTCCTACTTAGCTTGACTTTAAATTGCTGCATAAACTGGTAGTATCTTTTTAATTCTATCTGATCTCCCCTAATGTCAATGTCATTTAATAATCTATAGACACGATATCCACTTACTACACTGTAACTAGCAGCTGTAAAAATCATTAATGCTCTATCCTCATAATTGAAATAGCTTGCCATTGCTTCTCATCATAATTCTGATGTAGCCTAGAAATGAGCTGGTGAACAGAGAAGATGGTGTATGCTTGGACTATTATTGGCGATAGGTAATACAAGCATTGCACTACATGATCAACCGCCACTTTTGAAGTTACCTGGGAAATTGTATTAATGCTTAAAAAAACCCAACAAGCCCTGGCATTCCATGTTAATCTGTCCTTAATTTTATCAAGCATACCGCCATAAAAAAAGAAAAAACACTTTTATTGAAAAAGGTTTTGTGAAAGGTATCATTGAATGAGAGGGAAAGTATTCATTAAGGTTTGAACTGGTTCTTATTTTAACTATATTAACATTCTTAGGCACATGAGCTACACAAGAAATTTAAAAAAATCATTTAAATATTGTGATTCTAAATTGATGTGGCTATTTCATTTTAAAAGGAAACTTATCCCTCTGTTAAAGGAGTAGAAAAAACTAAACTAATTTTAAGGGACAAATTCTTTCCCTAGTATGAATGTACAACTCTTATTGATGTCAATGCGTATTTGTACATTCATGACAGAAGGTAAAATCTGGCCCTAAAAATCTTCAGTTTCTAACAAATCAGAATATTTAAAAAATATTTTTCTTACTAACTTTTTATACATTGATGTTAATATGACTCAAAATCTGTGCTGTAAATGCTTTAAATTTATAAAAAATTGGCACTGCTGAAACCACACACGGAATTTTGTCTAGTCTGTTAACACCAATAGTATGTTAATAAGGAGTTAATGTTGCAATCAGGACTTGTAGTTTTCCATGATTCCATAGCTGTGCCAGAGCATGACATAGATTTCAGGACTGAGCATGGGAAAACACTGAAAACTGTCAGTTGTCAAACCTCTTCCCCCACACTACTTGACTCTTTTTCCTTGAGTGAGGGGAGTAATTACCTTTAAAAAGATTTTTAAAATGGGCCAAAGAGGAATATCCGTGGAAGAGACAGAAAAAATAGACAAGAGGGAGTGAGAGGGAAAGAAACAGAAACTTTATTCAAATTGACCCGAGTTGTAAATAATGAAATTCTGTCACCTTGCTATCCTGACTAATTTCTCATTCCGGATTAGATTTAAACTCCTTGCCTACTAGACTCCACCGAATTCTATCTTGCCTCCATCTCATCTTGTCTCTTGTGACTGTGTTGCTCGGGGTCTCTGATTCTCTAATTCTGCTTCCTTCTTTGTCCTCTTTTTATCCTCCCCACACACAACTGTTTCCTCTCCCTTACATCTGTGTCTGAAACGTTCTCCACAATTTTGTATGCTTTGCAATCTTCCTATTCTTTTAATCCCTCCTCAAAACCCACTTCCTTTCCAGTTTCTCCAATAATGAACCCTTACCAATCTAACATACATACATTAGTCTTAAAAAAAAAAAGGAACCAGGCATGATGTGCCTTTCAAAATCTAACAAGCTCATAATCTTAGGGCATGTCTTCACTGGCCATGTTAAAGTGCTGTTGCGGCAGCACTTTAACATGGTTCGTGTAGATGCGGCACAGCGTGACTGCCTGACCAAAGCAAATAATTTCTGTAACAGTTTTCCCCCCCAAGACATTTCATAGACTCATTCTCTTAAACAGATTGATAATAAGAATATTCAATTATAATAGTCTATTAGAAAACCAGCTCCACAAAGGGCACAGCTACCAACAGTGGAAGCATGGCTCCCAGCGATGGTGCACTGTTTACACTGGCAAATTACAGCACTGAAACTTGCAGTGCTCAGGGGTGTGTTTACAAGCCCTCTGTTTATTTAAACTTTCATCTCTCCTTCCCTTGCCTGAGGGCAACTCTCACTGCATCCTATCCTGTGGCATCTGAATTAAGGCTCAATCCCAACTGTAAAACAAAACAAAATAATAAATGCAAATTATTCCATGACTTCAATATAAATAAATATGTTTTGAAATATAATTTTTAGAATTTAGCATGAATCAGTTTTATAGTACTGGGATATTATTTATGAATTAAAAATGAGTTTACTATATTTGTTCTATATTTTAAAATACCTGTTCTCTCTTATTTGCTGCCTCATTTTTTCATCTTTAAGTTTTTCATAGTTTAATCTTGCCAACTCAGTTGCCAGTCTTTCTTCCTGTTCCAGCTGCAGTTCTTTCAGTTTTTTGTTTTCTTCTGCCTGACCAGAGAAAAGAGTTTCTGTAACAATTTCCCCCCAGACATTTCATACACTCATTCTCTTAAACAGATTGATAAGAAGAATATTCAATTATAATAGTCGATTAAAAAACAATATTTGGAAAGGACATAAATGCTCATACTTAGGAGCATAAGCCAACCTCTAATTATTGAGGTTGGGAGAAAACTTTCCCTTGAGACAAGTTACACCATAACTGCCTGCTTGTAGGGTTTCTTCCTCTGAAATAACTAGGGCTGGAAAATGTCTGGGACAGGACAATGGACCATGGTTTGATGCACCACAGCAATCTGCAGCAAGCTGTATTTGTTTTTCAATTAATAAACCATGTTCTTTTATCATGTACTGTTTCTGTGCTATAATGTGATCCATACAAATTTAAATATAATGCATATTATACAGCATAGCATGGGTGCATTAACACATATTAAGGATGAGGAACATGCCATAAAACCTATAGTAACATTCAGTTATTGTTTTGGAGGTAGACAGTACAAACATAATAGAAATTTATTATAAATACAGGACAGGTAAGGAATAAAGCAAATTAATCTAGACAAAGAAAGAACCATTCGAAAATGGAATAGTTTACTTTCCTTGGGGAATCTATCACTGCAATTACTCTGGAACATGTTAAATAATGCTTCTGGTCAAATAATCTATTACAGTCAAACATGTACATTAACAGAATATATCAACAGTAAATATATACATACACATGCTTTGGATGGCTATAGTGTACATTTATAATGCACAGCTTTAAAGAATACATGTCTAAACTAAATGATATGCTCATATATACCTTTTGTCTTCAATGAACAAAACTGCACTATGATATTCATATAGCCTGCTTTTCTATCCATGTTACCATTTTGTAACTAACTTATTTATAAAACACAATAAAAATGATTCAAAGCCCTGCAAATTACTCACTCTGCTATGTTGCCTGTAAGACTAACTAAATAGTATTTACATTTATATACTGATTATTTTAGGCATATGTTCTATCCTTCACTCCCACCCTTTGTATGTTGCGTGTCATCTTAGGTTGTGAATTTTCCCAAGCCAGAAATGAATATTCATATGTGTATATGTGAACAGTAACTAGCATATGTGATAGGCACCACATACTTTTTGAATAGCTTCCTCCATCTGCCTTTCATACTCTTCATCTTTCAGCAATCTTGTGAGTCGCTTCTGATCAACCCGTTCCTCAGCTTCCATCATCACCTCCAATTGCCTGATTCTCTCCACCTTTTTTTCATGCGCCATTTGGATGAGATCTTTGTGAAACAACTCCCTCATCTTTTTCTGATTCAGCTGAGCAGCATTCAGCTGGGGAGGCCTGTTCTTCGACTCCTGCGGGGGGGGGGGGGGGGGGAAGGGGGGGGGAATTTGTTAACGGAGCAGAGACACGATGCTGCCGGGATGCACAAAGTGACAGGAACTGAGCCAAGGGCGCCCCCTGGAGATTCATGACAAAATAATCCAGGTTGAAATTCTCCTTCACTTAGGCACACGCTGATTTATCACAATATTTATAACACACAGTCCCGCCCCATAATTACCTCAAATGCCATCGCCGGAGTGGATGAGGTAGGACCGAGCAATGCACACAGCGCAGCAGGTATAAACTGTCAGGCCTTCCGCCCTATCCAGCTCAGCCCCGGCCTCGCCGCTCCCCCCCCGCCCCCCGTCTCCCAATATCCTGCATCCCCCATGGCCTCTCCTCCACACGGGCTCGCCACTGCTAACTCACCATCCTGTCGCAGTCAGAGACCGCCCGGCGAGGAGCACTCTCCCCTCCCCAAACCTGTAGCGTCCGCGCGCTGTTTGGGAACCGAAACCGTTGCCCTGGTAACAAGCGCGGCTCGCTCTTTCGGGCCGGCGCAGGAGCCACCTCCTCGGAATGCGCGCTCCGATTCGACGAGCGGGCGGCCCAACGCCGCTCGGTTTTCTAGCGACAGAATGCGCTGTCGCTAAGCAACCGCCTTTTCCGACATTGGCCGTCAGGCAGTAGGATCCCTCCTGAGGGTTGGGGGCTGAGGAGTGACCACGGGCCTTGTCCAGTGCGAGCGGCCAGCGCCACAAACCTCGATAGCAACGGGCCGGCAGCAGATCCCCGCTGCACAGGCCGCTATAGAAAAAGGGGGAAGGGCCGACCACGGTGCCCAGCAGTCAGAGTAGGGCCTTGATTCCTGATGAGGCTTTTAGCCCTGGCCGCACTCCAATATCGAATAGAAAATGGGGCCCGTCACAGCTGCTCCTGCAGACAGGTGGGGGCACAGAGTTGCTGGGTGAAAGAAGGCGCCGTTCTGGGTCCTAGGCCAGTGGTGCACAAACAGGGCCCGTGACTTTGGTGTTTCACCCCTTTTAAAAAACAAAAGGTGCAAATAAAACAACAGCCTGGCTTATTTTAAACTGTTCTCATAACTACAGGACTCTGTCACTCATAACTATAGTCGGCCTGTTATGCCTTTAAATAAAATTTGGAATCTCACTAATTTAAAAACTAATTTATTAATCATTGATATTAAAAATCATAAACTGGCAACATATATAAAACAGTAACAGATATACAGATCACACAAACTTCAAACTTTTTCAACCCTTGATAAATCCTGCCTTAAATTAATTACTTAAAACAAAACTCCATCCAACTCAATCTAGAGCAGGGGTCTCAAACATGCGGCCTGCAAAGCCCTTCCCTGTGGCCCGCCAAACTCCTTGGCACCCACTTCTCCCCACCGCGTAGCACTTTCCAGGAGGGAAGGGCCAGAAACAGAGGCTTCTCTGGTGCCTAGCTGGGCTGCTGCCGATCCCCACCTTCCAGGCGCTGCTGGTGTGGCTTCAGTGAATGAGCTGGGGTGGCGCTTCGCAGGAGCCCTCTACAACAGCAGCCAGAAGCATTAAGCCAAGCTCCCCGCACCCCTTTTCTCCCCCTACTTTATTTCCTGCAGCTGCCAAGCTCCCGTGCCTCCCGCCCCGTCCCTGCATACCTCCAGGCATTTCCTACTGCCAAACAGCTGTTGGCGGTGCCTAGCGCTTTCCAGGAAGGATCGGCGAGCTGCGTGTTCAGAGGAGGCGGCGGGGCAGGGGCAGGACCTCATGGAAGGGGTGGAGTTGGGGCAGGGCCGGGGGCAGCAAGGAGTGGGGGCACGTCAGTGATGCGGCCTTTGGGCCGGTGCATTAGTCCTCATGAGGCCCTCATGGTCATTTGAGTTTGAGACCCCGATCTAGACCCTCCTTTTCTCCATATTCCTATCATAAATTCAACATTAAACTATAGAACAGTAAATAATAATGTTTATGTTCACAAACTGGAGTTTCTCTATAGTATTTTATAAATGAGAATGATATTCAACATAATTTGCAAATGAAAACCAGAAGAGGTCATTCCTTTTAATACATTTGCACAATAACCCAACCCAAGGGCAGAGAACTTCAATATACTCCCATTTATACTCAAGATGTAACCAAATCTTCAAGAACTAGAATAGACATGTAGATCATTTCTTTCAACCTATTTCGGACCACTAATGTAACAGCTGAGTAGCAGATACTGCAGATAGGCATGCAGATAATCGTGTAGTAATTGCCCCATAAATGCCTGGAACAAAACAGCTATGGAGGAGCAGAAAGTGACGCTTCTGATTAAATTTGTCTTGAAGGTAAGAGATAGTGGAGTTGAGAGAACTATGTTTCCTACACCAGACGTTCTTAAATCCAGCCTGCTCTGCGCTCAGGCAAATTCTCTTGGAGACAGATAGCACCCCTTTCTTGAGAGGCAAAACCTTGAGCAAACAGTTTGAGAAAATTGTAGTTACCAAAAAGATTTTAGATTATTTTCTAAGTTATTCAGTTGCACTAAAGTCACTGCTCCTATTTATCTCACTTATTTGTAACTTAAAAGCCTAGCTGTGGGCATATAATTGTGAATTTTTCTCCGCCTTCATTACCATTTTGCTGGAGCTCAGCTCCACACAAATAGAAAGGATATGCTCAGGTGAGGTAGATGCAGGGTGACCAGACAGCAAATGTGAAAAATTGTAACAGTGTGTGTGGGGTAATAGGAGCCTATATAAGAAAAAGACCCCAAAATCGGGACAGCTGGTCACCCTAGGTAGGTGAAAGAGTTGAGTATTCACAGTGCACACATTACCCTTGAAATTCATCAGAACTTAAAATTCATTTCTCATTGTGTCAGTAAAGTTTGCTCTATATCTAATACATTAAAAGTTAAGGGTACAAACCAATCTGTGAAACTACACAGACTCAGGATCTCATTTAAAAATGCACTTTAAAACTCATTATGTAAAGCTAATACTTGCAGACATTTAGGGAGAAAACCATTTTTGCCAGAAATATTCTGTTGGTTTTACAACAGTGTATTGGAAGTTAAACATTATATAATGCCATAATGCAAAATGAATTACTCATTATTTGAGGCGTACTCGCTGTGTTATGCAAAACAGCCAAAGATCAGTGGATGTTTTATTGATTTTTTTCTATAGTTTTCCCTTGTTCCTGCAAACAAATGAGAAAGACCTGTTCTGCAAAATGACTGGAAGAACTGGGGACTGGCAGAGAGCATCTCTCTGATTGTAATGATGTAGGTGGAAAGAGATAAGATGCTCTTTAATTAGCCAGAAGGATTACTGCAGAGCAGTAGAGAGCACTCTCTCTTCCTCATCTTTCTCTCGGGTTTGAGTATGTTACATCTGAGGTAGTACCAGGATGGCCTCTTGTTTGAGTTCCAGAATTTCTCCTGCAATGACCAAGAGAATGTAGGGCAGTCAAAATGCTCTCCTCACAGATACTCTGTCTTCAAAGAGTTGTGGCAGGGGATCCTGCAAAGAAGGCTGCTGCGACCTACACTGAGGACTTTACTGGTCCTCAGTTTTCCCCGGTCTTGGGGGAGCTCAAAGATAACAAAGCCACTTATGCTCTCCCCATCCTGGCAGTAAATAGGCACAAATCCCACTAAAAGTCAATGAAAGTTTCCGCAGCAGGAGAAGAAAAAACAAAATCGTACCTGCGTGTACGCACCCCGCCCATGACATCAGATTTCACTTCTGGGACAAACATTCCAAACCAGGAAGTGATCCTTCAAACCTGGCATTGTCACAATCATGAAAATGTCTCCTTTGGTTTGCAACAGCTACAGCCTAAACATACAGAGAAAACATTAATGTAAAACATATGCTAGACCAGTTTGGAGGCAAGGTAAAAATTCAGACAGTTTCACTTCTATTTTTGAAAAACACTCATATGTGAAGAAAATATAGATAATTAAAATATTTTATAATAAAAAACTGTATTTGAGCAGAAGTACAGTACAGTTTCCTGAAAGGGGCAACACATTGGAGAAATATCCAACAGCACCCTCCAATGGAAAACATTTTCAAGGCTGCTGATCCTTAATGTCTCATTATTTTCTCATTTCCTGTACATTTCAAACTTGCAGCAGTTTGTAATGCAATACCTAAGTAAATAAATAAATATACATTTTTATTTTATATTTTTCAATTAGGGATTTCTTTTATCCCCACACCTGGCACTGTGTGTTCAGAAACTTTCACTTTTAATGCCCACCTAGTTTTAACATACATTAAACCATAGGTATGGTTCAGCAAACATAATACACATGCAGACTCACAAGGAGAGTAAAGTAACCTTTCATCTTATGCAGTCTGCTAGTGTGTGGATTAAAGTGAAGTGTATCTCCAGACATAATATTAGTTCTAGCTATATACTGTGTAAGGAGAAAGAGAGTTAAACAAAGGTCACTTCACAAATGAATGAGAGCTGTGTCTTTCAAAATCTCTGCACTATATTCAACAAAAATACGCATTCTCACCCATAGATCTATCATGTTTTTCCAATTTATTATTCCCTCTCCCCTTTTTTTTAAAGAGGCCTTTTTTAAAGAGAAGCCTTTGAATTAGGAGTTGAATGCATCAGGGAGAATTCTGCTTCCCTTCCATTGTCTTCCTCTACCCATTTAATTAAATAATTTAATAAGGGGAACAACCCATTTTTCCTAATTCAGGTAATACCATCTGTGGCATCACTTCTTTCTTCAAATATTCCAAATCAATCCCTAATATAACTCCTCTGAAGCAAGCAACATTACCCCAGGGATGAATTTGGCCAAATCTCTAGGAACAGTCACAACAGACCAGCGGTAACAGTTAACACCTTGGTAGTGCAATATCAGAGTCAGGAGCTGTCATGTTGTAGGAAAAAAAGAAGATATGCCAACTTGTGGGATTCTATATTAGAGGAATTTAATGGAAAATGAAGAAAAGTTCCTTTAAAGCCCAGGCAGGCCAGCCTACTCTGAGCTCTGGGAGTCAGGGAGCAGAGTGTAGAAAAGAGTCACTATATACAATCATGGGGAGACCATCCATGGGGCTACCTCCAACTGTGTGTGCTCAGTCCATGAGGGCAATGGGCACTTCCTTTGTTCTCTTGCTTTGTCTTTATTAGATGGTCCACATTCATTTAAAGAGTAATACTTGCTTTTGCTATTCCTCCCACCTCTGCTGCCAAAGAAACTTTCTGTGCTGCCTACCCCAATGGTGGCCCTGTTGATGGGCTGATCCTGAAGTTGGCCACCACAGGATATATCTTTGAAATATGTTTCACTCCATGTGATATGAAGTAGGTCTTAACAGACATCCACAGTACAAAAGTCACCTTCCCAATTGGCACTAGTTTCTCTTCTCTCCCCTTTTGTTAATCTGAGCAAAAAGCCTAAGGGTTAATATCACTTCTGACACAGTCTGTGTGTGTATGTGTGATTCCCATTAACAGTCAATCCAATGGCTGAACTTGGCTCATAATAAGCTTGGAGTTTGAGCTACCATTTCAACACAAAGATGGTTGTTTCAGGTTCAGATTAAGGTACATTGGCTGGGCAGTATGAGGAAACCATGCTACAGTTTCTTTGTGGATAAACACACGTAAGTCTCCAGGTTGTCCATGTAGCATCTTTCATGGGTACTAACTTCACTTAGACATCACAAAACTATATTTATATATAAAGGCATGGTTTGTTGATTTGTTCACTTATCTTTCAACAATTTAAAATATTTCTTCCATAATTCTCTGTCTGTAACCCATTTAGAACAATTTACTTAATGTTTCTTCATTTTATTTTTGTCTCTTACTTTAATAGGTCATAAGTATTGCATAGTAGTGCAAACCGCCTAAAAACAACAATTTCTCCTACACTCTCTCTGTCTGAGAACAAGCCCAGAAATGGAATATTATTTTCCTAACAATTGTTTTCATTCTAGGTTGGTGTGTTGAGATTGTTCCCTTGTGCCTAAAGGCTACCTTTGACATGCTTATAATAGATGGATAGAATAAATAGTTCAGGTGCCAGTGCTTATAGCTCTGTGTCTGAGGGCCATTTTGGGTTGCCAAGATCCCCTGTAGCTGTAGAAAATACATCTACTGTAGGTTACTTTAAGGCTTTGCTCAGTTTTCCCCTCAAGATCTGTTTGATCCTACAATATATGAATATATTATTTGGAAATTGTTGTCCTCGTATGGTTTCTACCACACACTGTGTACAACACATATACAGCCAGCATATATATCAAATATAAAAATCTGCATCTGATTCCACAAATACTTATCACTAGGAGTAATGCCTACTCCCATTAATAGTTCCACTGCAGAATTTGTATTTGCAGAATTGTGCTGATGTTTTTTTCAAAATAGTAGTTATCAATGTCTCTTGTTCTGCTAGAAAAAGCACTATATATAAAATGTTAATAAAATCTGTAAATTATGAGATATTCAAGATTGAAAGGTCAAGTAGCCTGAAAGAGACATTATCAGTTCAAATTTGGTCCTAAATGTAGGTTTTATAAAAATCAGCTTACACTAATAACCTAAGCATATCTTCCATGTTTCCAATAATATTTTAAATTCCAATTGAAATAATTTCTTAATCATATAGTGCAAAGTTGCAGGACTCTTATTTGAGCAAAACTCCCATAAATTGGAAATGGACCTAACTCTATTCTTTATGTCCAAAAAATGGACCAAATTTTTTTTAGAAACCTAGGTAAGGAAATATCAACTGAACAGCAGCATCTACTTTAGTACAGATTTTAAAAGAAGAATCCCAAATACATAGCAATGACCAGATGCGACCTCTAGCTTCTTTTAGCATCAAATTCTGGAGCATCCTGTCTGGTTAAGGGTCATAGTCACTGACCTACTTTTTATTCCTTTTTCCTAAAGTAGCGCTAATCACTCCCAGAGCCTGAAAACAACAAACATGTAACTATCATAATGTTTTGTAACAAACAGCTAATTGCAGAGACATCTGTAACTATAAATAAGGTAAATCCCAGCAGCCCTTTCTCAGAGATAAATTAGCATATTAGGTTATTCAGTTTTCACTCACCACACCACTGATGAGTTCACTCCAGTATATTATGTTAATTAGCAAATGATGATGACTGCTGGGGAAATTAAGATTTTTGCCAATGACAAAATATGATGAAACGTGTTAAAAAGGAAAATAACATATACCCTAGCAGTTAAAGACAGTGACAACTGAGCATAGGAAAGAAATGGTTATCAAATGGAAGGTTTAACACAATGTTGCAGCCTTACCTTGTTTCCAGGCTGTTTTAAAAGAGGATCATAATGAACGACAGTGATAAATGTATTCCAGCTAAGATATATGGGTCACCTTGAATTTGCAACATTGTAAACCACCACTGGGGATAACATGGCTTCTCCAGGAGATAATTTATTTTCTTTGAATTAAACTATAAATGTGAATTAACAAGGAAGACTCTGAAACATCTGAACAGCGTTATTGATCTACTAAGGACCTAGATAAGCAAATGCCTGTTTTGCTAGATGTCAGTGATGGATGGGGCAGCAGATTTAGTAGTTAAGGGACCATCACTGTCAAAAGGATCCTTAGAACTATGACAGAAAAAACCCCCTCAATTATTCAATGGAAGTGCTGAAAATAATGTCCCATGATAGGAATATATAGAAATGGTTTTTTACTTATGAAGTCACAGACTCCGGACAAGCATACTGTAAGGAACAGCAATACTGAATGTTTCAAATTTGTTCAACAAAAATGCAGCTGTTTCTGATGAGAAAATGTGGTTTTAATAAATACCTGAGTTTTCCAGCTCCCTTGTGATGTTGCAGTAATAATTTCAATTTGTCTGCAAGCCAGCTTTTCCCCCCACATTGGATAGAAAGAGTGCAAGGAACAAAATAAGATGGAATAGGCAAAATTACATTTTAACAGATGTTAAAATTATCATATGTTGGGTATGTAAATATTTCTGCTCAATTTAACCCCACATCTTAAAAACCAGCCTTACTTGTCATGTGGAAATTGAAATAATTGAAGGCATAAGGGAAGAGCAGAGCATTTACTTCTATATCTTAGATGGACTTTGCAGGCTTTCAATAAAGGCTGGTGATATCCCTGAGATCAATAAAAACACAAATATCTGTTTAAAACAGGTCATCAGTGTCATCTGATGTATTGCTCTCAAAAGAAGGCAAGAATATTTCTGCAGCACTTTCTTACTGAAAATCTCCCATTGCTTCTCAGGATTCCTAAATCTAAAGGCCACTGTAGGGATGCAGAGTCTGTCTAATCACAAACTTTCTCACATACAAATAGTGGTGAATATGTTCCATAGATTTAACCATTGCCAGGAGTTCCTTTCAGGTAGTACAATCATTTTTCTCCAGAAAATTTAGACTTCTGCTGTAATAAGCTGCCACCCTCTCAAGTTCTTGTGTCAGTACTGCTCCAAAATCGTAAGCACTAGCATCCATTTCCAGTATGAACGGGGTTCTGAAACACAGGGATACTAAGACAGCAGCAGTCATAAGACACTTTTACAATTCTGCAAATGTCATTTGCTTCACTTGGCCATGTTTTTAAAGATATTTGGTACAGGCTAAATTTGTCAGACTCCTTTTCTAGTAAAAGAAATCCAAACTAATTATTAGATCAGCCATTGTCTTGGCTATCCAGACTTTGTGATCAAATTCCAGCAGTCCAATTTTCAAACCCACTTTTCTTAATTTTTGGTCAGTTGAACAGTGCCCAGTAGAGCTCATCTTTGTACCTACAAACTTTGCGCCATCAGTTGAGGAACCCCCATTTCCCAAACTGGGAGACATACTTTCATTAGACACTTGTGAAAGTTGGTCCTCAACTGCCTTTTGTTCATAACACTATTCAAGTGAATGGTTCTTTTTTCCATGACTACCCACAAAGTAAGGGTCTACTCAGCATGAATGAGGATGGCAGAATCTTGCCTTAAATTTGGAATGAGCTCAAACCAGAATACCAAACCCAGTCTTCTCAGAACTTTGAGAAAGTTCAGATCTATATCCAAACTTTGTGCCTCAGGATTCTCTTTATATCTTGGTAAAACTTCATCAGAAGCAGAGTTAACACAATGCTGAGCACTTCTGAAAATCCCACACTACTGCACTAATCACCTGAAGTCAGGAAAGCTTCCCATCTCAGATTCCTGTATTCACTCCTGCTCCACAACACAGTGAACACAGCACTTGGAGCTATTGCAGAATTTTGAAAACTTTAATTGCCAGGTGTCTGGTTGCCTGGTATGTTTACTTTGTGCTCGTAGAATTAACTTCAGTCTTAAATCTGAGTGTGTCACATGCAGATGTTTCCTGTCTGCTTTTTCTTCTATTTTATTCATGACTAGGTGGAAAAGGGTACATTGCAGCTGTTTAATAACCATAAAATGGAAAACCATAGGTAATACTAGACTACCGGAGTCAGGTGTAGAATGTATAGATGTTGAAACGTTAATTGAAGTGCACAAGTTAGCAGCAAGAAAGTTGTTACGAAATGAGTGGAAGAAAAACCTATAAAATTTGAGAGTGTACCTACAGAATGTTTAAAAAATAAATTTGTAATTGTATCCCCAAGCTACAAACTAGGTTTTCCCACTAAACCGAAGGAAGAGTTAATTCAAAGGTCATATTTAAAAAGTATATAAATCCCTCATTTCTAGCAATGGCTGAGAGTGAAGTGGAAGTAAAGCTACTGGCTAAGTCCTTCCCTTATAGATCTCAGCATGGACCTGTCACGAGACAGCCCAGCAGCAAAACCCTGGTGTGGTAAATGACATGTTACCCAGCTCAGCATTAGGATCTCTGGAGAACCTCTGAGCAGGCTTAGTACAGTCCCTTGATGTTTTATGCAAGAGCCTCTGGCAACAAGGCAGAATGTTTAATGATGCATCATTCCATGACTGCGAAGAGTCTTTAACCTGAAGTACTGTGAATTGCCTCTGCAGCTGCTGAGACCAGTTTTGACTGGATCAAGCCCACACCCAGGCCTGACTGATTAAGAATCTTAGCCTCATTAGAGACATTATTTACCTGATTCATTCTATCCCAAAACTATACTTATGCATCCTCATTCACAGATGATTGGAAAAAAAACACACTGATATTGTTTAATATTCATACTACGGTAGTGCGTACTAGGCTCAGTCAGGATCAGAGCTCTGTTGTACTGAATGCAAACATTTAAAGACCTGGTCCCTGCACCAAAGACATACTGCAAACTATGTATTCAGGGCCACATTCTACAGTCAAAATTACCTAACTTGCTGAATCTAGCTTCTGCAGGTTTTCTTTTACATTCTGTATAAAGAAAGGGTGCCAGGCTACAAATAGTCCATGTAGGGATCTTGGAGGCAGTGTGTCAGCTTTTGTAAAATAAGTACTTATACCTTTACTAGGGCACAGCAACCACTTGTGGAAGTTTGTCTCACTGAATCCACCTGCCTCCAAAGGGGAGTAGGGCCTGTATGTATGACATTTAGTCCTGAAGATTTTAAAAACAGATGAATAAGTTGTTTGACCGACATCTCTCAAATGGTTAAGAATGGGGTGCATTTGTGACAATATTCCCACATACAACATCTCTTCCTATATTTAACCTATCTACTCTGCATTTTTTATTTATTTAATTACATGGCACAGTCTATCAGTTGGAATTTTTTCAGTCTGTATGTTGGATTTTTTTAAATTTTTATTTATTTATTTGCTGTGCTCACATAGTTGCTGATTCTACAAAGCAGCAACAATACAACCCTTATACTCCAGGAACAGGACTGAGGTCCAAAGGTGTGCAAGACCAAGATAATCTTAATCAAATGCCTTCATTATGGAACACTTCTTCTATTCTGCCTTTTCCCTCTGATGTCACTCATCTTCTAGAATATGAGCTAAATTCAAACCTGATATAAGCTGGTGCAACTCCATTACAGAATTTCACATATCTCCAGCTAAATTTGTTCCTATGATTAGACTCAAGGCCTTACCACAGTAAACAGTGACTAATTTGTGTGTATGGGGAAAGGAAATGTTGCCTAGGAATGGACAGAAATCCCGTTTTATGTTTCATGTAGATTTCATGTTATCATGCAGAACTTTAAAAAATTAAAGGGGCATGATAGTAGAGCAGGAAATGGTCTTTCTCCAGTAAGAAATCATACATTTCCCAACTGACTGATGTATTAAGACATGTTGCCACATGCACTCAGAAAAGCCACATATATGTATTTACTATAATGGGTAACTATACAATTTGTGCTTAATGCTTGTACAAGAAGTAAAATGTTAATACTTTGTAAAATAAATTACACTGAAGTTATATTTCTATGATTTACACATTAAACCAAACCTAATTAATTTGCTACAGCTGGACACCACCTGCAGAGTACTGTTTAAGTACTCTGAACATTACACACTTATCTTTTAAATATTGATAATGCCATTTTTCATTAATGTGACATGAAGTCCCACAGGGAATAATTATGCTAATAAGCCTTAATGATTCTTGCAAATAAATGATCAAACAAAATTGCTACTGTTGATTTATATTAATGGATGCCTTTAGGAGGAGATTTGTCAGGATGTGCTGCTTTTTGAATCCCAAATTCATCTTATTTAGTGGAAGAATGTATATAGTTTGTTAAACAGATTAAGTGTTTAAAATATAATGTGTCCATGGAGTTTCTGCAGTTCATAATATTCAGGCAGTATCATCTTGCCTTATGGCAAATCTGCATGAAAAGGTTTCTTTGTATATAACTTTTCTTCAGTCCTTTTATTTCTCTTTCTGTCCCCTGTGGCTAAAAAAAAGTAAAACTTCCCTTTTTTAAAGCTTTCTTTCTGTTTGTGTTCCTGAGATTCTGAGAGCCACCGACAATGCCCTAATCACTCGTGTGTGATGTAGGTAAGAAATCAGTAAACTGAAGCATAGTTTTCTTCACTGGGTGAACAGGTGCATTGCTGTCAACAATTGTGTTCCAAACCATGTGTCTAGAGAACATTTGGTGCTTTTACCAAAGTAAAATATTTGTAGTTGTGTGGCCCAAGGATTTGTACAGTTTATATGCAGGTGGACCAAGTCAGTTTCCACTCCTTTGTGATATATTGGAGAATGACACCGCTCTGTTTAGACAGGCAAAATTCTAACCAGCTTTGCTCAGAAAATTCCCTTTCACACAGTTGATGGCTTAATGTTGTAGGTAGTAAGAATCCAGTATCAGCATGGTACCTTTGCTCCCCAGGGCAGTACAGATGTGACATGGCCAGTTTCTATGGGGGCGGGATTGAGGAGAAACACATCTAAATTTAGTCACAGGATAAACTTTAGGGTCATGCATCTCTAACCAGAGTAGAGATGGAGAGAGATGGGAGTTAAACATGTGCTTTCAGTCTGTCCAAATTTAACAAACTGCTTATGCCCATGCTTAAGCTCTTGGTTAAATCAGGGCCAGGATCAAGTAGCCAAGGGAGATTCTATCCCATGAATAAATGTGCTTTTCTCTAATCATATAACAAATGGCTGCCCCAGTCAGCTACAGAGGGCTGAATTCCTCTCTGAATTAATTCTGAAATCCAGTGACAGTGGGCAATGTAGGACACAATGTATGTTTTTGCCTTTGAGGCACTAAATAGTTTGTTAAAGTGACCACTAACTTGATGGTATTTTCATCCATCCTGATACTTCTGGGATGTCCCATGTCTTAGAGCTGGTCAGGCACTTTACAAAAAGCTCAAAATTTTGAGGAAAAACTGAATAACTTTCCATGGAAATATGTTTTCCATATTTCAACCAGCTTTAATGAAACATCACTATTTTGTAATGTTGTATCTACAGTGGGATGGTGTTTTGACTAAGAAATAGCCTGAGGACGTTTTGATACACATTGATCATGTTGCATCATGAAATTCTGCTGAAACATCATGACATTATACCTTAAAAGGTTGCCTTGCAAGCCAATCCCAGGAAAGTGGCTATGCACCCTGATGTGAACAGCCTAAGCACTGAGCTGTAGTTTTCTGATCATGTTATAGAATTCATTTGATTTCGAGATTCTTTCTGCAACATTGAACATTCCCTGGAAGCATCTCAGATAAGTCATTTTTCCTTTACAAACAAGGGTCTGATCTTGCAGATCCTGAAGTCACTGGGAATTCTATACATGGACTGACTACAGGACTGGGAATCATTTAACTTCTATGGGCTGATAATTCTATAACTTGTGATCTTTACTTTAACATACTGGATCTTTAAAAATTTGCTGTTGAATTCTTTTCAGATTCAGACGTTTCAGTTCAGCATATCACAGATGAGTTTCCTTGTCCTGGATGTCCTTATAAGCAAAACAATTTATAAGTCTCTATTCTCTTCGCCCCTTCAATCTCTGTTATTTCAATTAAAGCCTTCTGCGGATACAAAATTTGTATCTGCATCTGATCTGCAAACATGGTCCATGGATAGCCACAGATTTGCAAGACTCTACTTTCAATAAATCTCCAAGCAACTAATCAGTGAACCCTTTCAGAGTCATAATTACATTTTGTACAATGTGTTGTGCATAGGCATTGTGCAACTAGATGGATGACCAAAGGGGTGAGAGTCAGGTGCTCCTACATTCTAATTCTGACTCAGCCACTAATACTCACTGTGTGGCCTTCGGCAAGTCATTTCAGCTCACTGCCTCAGTTTCCTCGTCTATTCAGTGGGTATAGTGATACTTGACATACCTACCTCAGAAGAGTATTGTACAGATTAGTCAGTTAATGTCTGTAGGGCACTTTGAATATGTAAATTGCTATATAGTAAATGTTAAGTGCCTGCTGTCTTGCCTACACTTCATGGACCTATCAAGACATGCACATCAGCATTATTCTATCCTCCCCTTATTATCTCTTTAAGGCCTTCACTTGTGGCATCATGTCTGCTTTAGATGTATGCTTCTTGGGCACAGACAATCCATCACTTGTTTTTGTGAGACACCTAGCAAATTTCTAGGTACTCGGACAATAAGGAGGTACCATGGCTAAAGCACGGGACTAAGTGAGGAGATCAATTCCTGGCTCTTCCAATGGCTCTCTGTATGAGTAAGCAAGCAAGTCACTTCACTGGTCTGTGCTTCAGTTTCCATATCTGTAAAATGGGGATAGTAATGCTTACTCACCTTTAAACAGTGCTTTTGAATCTACTTGTGAAAAGTGGTGTGTGTGTGTGTGTGTGTGTGTGTGTGTGTGTGTGTGTGTGTAAGAGAGAGAACTTTTTATATATAACCTGTTATTTTTTACACTAAATAAACTTCATAGATATTTTAATAGTCATTCCCTGTTTCTTGCATTCAGATAACTCATCTTTAACACACCACTGCGTGCCCATGCACCCTGGGTGAAATCCTGGCCCCAGATGATTGCCATTGACTTTAATGGAGCCAGCTTTTCACCCCCTAACCTTAGAATTACAGAATATCAGGGTTGGAAGGGACCTCAGGAGATCATCTAGTCCAACCCCCTGCTCAAAGCAGAACCAATTCCCAATTAAATC
Organism: Dermatemys mawii; assembly: GCA_007922305.1. Taxonomy (NCBI): domain Eukaryota; kingdom Metazoa; phylum Chordata; order Testudines; family Dermatemydidae; genus Dermatemys; species Dermatemys mawii. The sequence continues at coordinate 22,586,560 of ML677366.1, forward strand.
ATCCAACAGATTTTTGCCCCATATCCCTAAATAGCCCCCTCAAGGATTGAGCTCACAATCCTGGGTTTAGCAGCCAATGCTCAAACCACTGAGCTATCCCTCCTACCTTTAATTAATATACCTCTTTGGTACCTTTGCTCTCAACATATTACCTGCTCCTTTAATTTCTCCACAGAATTTTACACTCCTCAAATCAACACACGTATATATTGCAGAATGCAGATACCATTGTAGATCACAATAACTCAGTTTACCAGGCTTTTCACAAACAGGAGGATTTAAATCAATTTTCTCTTTTCTTTTCTAGCTTACCAGTCTGATGTTTCCTCTTGTTTTCCCAAGTTCCTAGTTTGGTATCCTTGGTTTCTGGCCAAGTTTTTTTCTTGGTCTGAAGATTCCTTCAGCGCTGCTTCACTTCATTTAAACCTGCGGACTCTTCTGCCTGTTCCTTGCTGTCTACTGACTGATTAGGTGTCTGTCTGCACAACACCACATAGCACAATGGGGTTTGAGTCCATAACTGGGGCTCCTATGTATTACAGTAATAAGTAAAATAAAATATCCTGGTGGTTCAGATAAGGGACACCCATCAAGTTCCTTCTTGTTATGAGATCCCTCTGGGGTTGTTTTCACTCTTGTGAATACTTTCACTTTTCACTCATTCTGAACACTGTAGTTCCCTTGGTTACTGGAAAGTACTGCAGTGTCCCCTGTAGAATACAGTTATAGAAGCAGCTTGTCTCTAATTGTGACTCCAACCCTCTTTTACCCTTATGCCACAAGGGGGACCTCTCTCCAGTTAGCTATGTTTGGACATTGGTGTTCGGCTTGACTTGAGTTCATCTTTGGGGTGATAAGTCATCCTATTTTAATCAGAATTTGGGATCCAGCTCTGTCCAAGCAGCCTGTATCAGCATCAGTCTCTAGTCCTCCTTTGTACCAGTTTCTCTAGGAGTAGAGTGACAGCCCTTATTCCGTCATGTATATGAAGATAGGAAGCTATTTAGTTTTCTGTTTCTTCTTTCCACACTGAAATTGAAAATGCAGCAGCTAGCCACATGCCTGGATGTGCAGTCCTCTGTCCCCTTTATGACTTAGCACAGCTTCTAGAAGCTTCATTTTCTTGACATGAAATCCCTTCTTATTCATTCTTTATGTGGACTTCCAGTCACACCATCTGGTCAGTTCTATGTGCTTTTACTATGCTGCAGGTTTTCATTCTGTGTTACCTTGAACTGACCTTTCATACTCAACACAGATAATGTGATGTTAGCTTAGCAACAGTTTATATATTATTTGCATAATTTTTTGATAAGGAAATACTCATCGATACCTTTGGTTCTTTTTTTAAATGTACATAAACCATGATGTCAAATGTGTATTGACTAAAAATTAATATTGATTGCTTATCATTTACAGAGTGAATTGTGGCTGTTTTTAATGTCCAAATCCTTTTATCCTGACCCTTTTAATGAAGTCATACTCTGGACATTAATTCTTATATTACTTTACTTTTGACACTTGAATGTTCACCGCCAGCTACATAAAAACAAATTACTACTCTTTAGCCTGTAAGATTCACCCTTTTTTTCTTTTTAATATTGCAGCTGATTTCTAAGGAATGACTTAATAGAAAAGGCACCCTAACCCTTGACAAAACTGAGCTGCTCTGTCCTGCACCAGTCTTCTTGAAGGCCTAAAAATTTGTATTTCTGAATTTCATAGAAGAGCAGCAGTATGTCAGGACAGAGTGACTGTTAAGGCAATACACAGAATATATACAGATTGTGTTTTGGCTGAAAACTGAATAATTTAACTTCAGCCAGTGAGAGTAAAACTGGATAAAACAGAAATGTGTTGACATTTATTTCATAAATAATATTTTAAAGAATTTATAATGCAGACATAAAATAGGCCATGAGTTTTCAGTCAAGGGAGATACCAGTAAAACAGTGACATCCACTGGCAAGCTAATTCTTGTCAAATTATAGAGCCAGGGTTCTCAGCCTGGACTTATAACTAGAGATAGTTGAAATTTTAATAAATTTCAACACAAATCGTGGCAGATTATTTACATTTTTGATTAGCTCTAATCACACGCCCAGCTAAGGTCACAAAAGTGTTTTCTGAGCATTTCAAAAATTTCTACAGAATTTAAGCTTTCATTTAAAGAAAAACAAAGTTTCTAGCTTTTAGGTTTTGAAGGTAACCTTCTAAATGTAAATTACTACAGTAATTAGGGTGCTTAAATATATAGAAGTGGGATAACATGCAATTAATGACATTTTCAGTCAGAATCTAGAGATCAATCTAGAATCTAGAATCAATATAGTGTTTTCCAGTGTGATATTTTCAAATGCCCTGAGTGTAAATGATGACATTATTCTTTATATTGTGACAAAGTTCCAAGTCTGTACTGGTGGGTCCTGCGCTTCCTGGCAGATTTAGGTGCCTCAGAAACTCATCTAGGCCCAGAGTGACCTCCCTTTCTCAGTAACTAATCAAGGGAGGCAGAAAAGGGGGGAGCCCGGGCCCTCCCTCTACTCCGGACTCCAGCCCAGGGACCCTAATAGTATCAGCTAAGATGGCTGACCTTTTAGGCACAAAACAATTCCCTGGGCTACTTCCCCACAGCAGTCCCCACTTCTTCAAACTCCACTTCACCCTTACCTCAGGGCCTCCTTCCTTCTGGATGATATGTTGTCCACCACTCAGTCTCACCAACAGCACAACCTCCTTCCACAGCTCCTGACACCCACAGCCCACCTGACTAACTGGGAGGTTATCATCTGGTTTCAGCCAGTCCCTGATTGGCTTCAGGTGTCCCAATCAGGCTAGCTGTTTCTACTCCTTTCTAGAAGGTTCTTAATTGGCCCCAGGTGTCTTGATTGGCCTGGAGTAGCCTTTGTTTGGCTATCCAGGGAACAGGGACCTGCACATCCTGAGACTAATATACCTGCCTTCCAGCACACTCTCATATCCTTCTGGTCTGACTCCGTCATAATATATACTGAACAAATTTAATAAAACAAACACATTTATAATATAATTTTTGTGGATGAAACAGATTACTCTTAACCCCTTCAAAACTAAGAGCAAAAATTGTGGAAAACTGGTAATCAAAATACAAAATGAGAAAGCTAATGGACAGTGGGGAAATCCATTTACTTAATATCAGTCTGTTTTAATATAATAATATTGCCAGGCTTTATCAGGAGAGTGAAATCCCCATTTTAAACTGGGATTGGAAATTCTGCATTGATGCTGGTTAACTTGGTTACACCACCTTAATGTACACAATACAGATTTACAAGTGATCAGGCATCCTCTCTTCTCACATCAAGCCCTGTTTCTAACAACATACTGGTAATCATTCCTTCCCCTTACAGATTACTGTACTTTTCATCCATAGATCTCCAAGCACAGAGGTGTACTATAACGCAATGTTGCAAGCCCATTGCTGGTTGAAAGTGCCCAATACAGAAAGAAAAGTGATGCTTTCTGAATAGCTTATCTTAAGAGTATGAAGAATGTCAAGTCTGATCTTCTCTTGTTTTGTTGGAGGACTTCCTGGATGCCTCAGGATTAATGTATTGTGAGGTCTCACTTTCATGAAAAGGACAGGGATGTTGCAGTAAATCTCAAAAATGTCCTTTCTCCACAATGCTTGTCTGTCCTTGAAGCCAAATAGACATTAGCAAAGAATTTTAAACAATCTGACTTAAAAACTTTTCCCCCTCTCAATAGTTCATTTTTCACTCTTGTAGTGTCATTTCACCAGTTGTCTATTCATCACAGTCTTCTGAAGCAGACAGGACCTAAATTTCTATTATAACAAGGATGACAGTATCACATGGTTACATGGGTTTGCAATGTGCACAGCTTGAGGTTCTGAATCATTAAAATGTTTCACTTTTTAATTACTGATTACAAAAGTTCCTTATCATACCCACATTTCCTGGGCTCCCTTAGCATTAGTCCAATCCTCAGGAAACAGTGACCATGAGTTTTCAGCCCATTGCTTTTTAATTATTTTATTTAATTAGTTTCTCCCTTCCATACAGACTCCCCAAGCAGCCCACAGCTTACCTTTATTCATTCCTTTAAAAATGTGTATCAGTGTAAACTACCCCTGATGTTCCCCTCAGGTGATGGACCCCTCTTTACATAAGGTACTTCCCTCCCAGGGCTTCTGCCTCACATGAGGCCAGCAGCCAGGACCATATGGCTTTTTTCTATCTCTCTACTGTGCCCAAGACATCAGGTGAGGTCACTGTGTGTGTTAGGTTTGATAGGCCAGAAAGGCTATTAATCAGCCAACAAAGTAGAAGGTGCCACCAGGTGCCTGTGACTCATCCAATTCCTTACTTTGTTATTCTACCCAAATATCCCACATTAAAAAGTTACACTCTCACACCCACAAAAAAGCTCACAGATGGGAACTGCTGGCAATATCAGGGTTCCTCAGACCATGAAGGCCATGGGGCTGCTGGAAGAGAAGGCTGCTCAGGCCACATTCCAACTCCACTGGAATTGAGGGGGTGCTCACCTGGTTCCCAACTCTCTCCAGTAATAAAAAGAAAGGCAATACCAAAGAGGCTGACAGAAAAAAAAAAATCGACATAAACATGCATTATGTTTTTCTTTTAACATTTCTCAAAGACAAGCTTTGGGAAGAGGCCCTCAGGAAAAGGAGATAATAGCGTTCAGGTGATAGCATAAAAGCATGTCTGAGCTGTCCATACTTGATATATAGTGGGGGAAGGGGCCTAGCTTAGCAAATGAATTAGTGGCTAGGTCAGTTTGCTGTAAAGCACTAGGCTTGGCTGGTGTATAGAACGCTTCTCTCCCAGAAACCTAGGGCTAATCAAGACTGCTCAAGGAAAGATTTGTTCCCCTCAAAACAACATTTACAACACTAGAGGGAGCCAAGGTTTTTAATTTTCTGGCTAACACTAAAGCCAGCCTTTTGTTTACAGGCTTTTTAAACGCATTGAGCATGGAGTTTGGAAAGTATACAGTACTCTGGATTCTTAAGTGTGAATAATCAGAGGGGTAGCCATGTTAGTCTGGAATTGCAGAAGTAACAAAGAGTCCTGTGGCACCTTAAAGACTAACTAAAGTATTAGAGCATAAGCTTTCGTGGGCTAATACCCATATGCATCCGATGAAGTGGGTATTAGCCCACAAAAGCTTATGCTCTAATACTTTAGTTAGTCTTTAAGGTGCCACAGGACTCTTTGTTACTTCTAAAGTGTGAATGAATCTCTATTTAAATAATTGGATTTCTCAAATGCCTTGATATTTAGGACTTGATCCTGAATCTGTAATACAGGTCACGGTGCCTACTGTCCTGAGCAATCCCCTTGAGTTCAACATGACTGCTCACAGCAGAAAACACTCTGCCCACTATATGCCCAGTCATAGGACTGGGCCAAAGTGCTCTAGTTCTGGTAAATAATGCCTACTTATAGAGCTTCAGAAGTGCTGAACTTAGGTATCTATTGTCCTGCTTTCAGCATGAGAACTGAACTTATTTCATAAAAGGCAAGAACAGTCACAAGGGTGAAATGCTTGCAAGCTGAATGGAAACTTTTTAAAAGCACCATAATAGATGTATACTCCTGAGGAAATTCTGTGTTAAACAAATTAAAATTCTGCACACAGAATTTTAAAATTCTGCAAATTTTATTTGTCAATGAATAAATGTGGAGGCTCCAGCATGGCAGTGAGGAGTGCAGGCCACTGGCTGCACCGAGATGGGGGACCATTCTGCAGTTCCTCACCCCTGGACACAGACTTCACAGTTAGGCTGTGGGGGAAACAAAGAAATCTGAGGGTGACACGAATTCTGTGCATGCATAGTATCACAGAATTCCCCCTGGAGTAAAACTAATGCAAATTGGAAAAAATAATCCCAACTATACATATGAAATGATGGGTTCTAAATTAACTGTTATCAGTCAAGAAAGACTCATTGCAGTATTATCTCCGACACCTGCTCAATGTGCAGCAACAGTCAAAAAACCTAACAATGTTAGGCAAGGGACAGATGATAAGACAAAAAAATATCATAATGCCACTATATAAATCCATGGTATGCCCATACTTTGAATACTGTGTGCAGTTTTGGACAGTCCATCTCATGAAAGATATAGAATTGGAAAAGGAACAGAAAAGAGCAAGAAAAATGATTAGTGGTATGGAACAGCTTCCATACGATGAGAAATTATAAATACTGGCACTGTTCATCTTAGCTCTGGTCTACACTGGGGGCGGGGCGGAATCGATCTAAGATATGCAACTTCAGCTATGAGAATAACATAGCTGAAATCGACCTACCTAGATCGACTTACCACAGCATCTTCACGGCGCTGAGTTGACTGCTGATGCTCTCCCGTTGACTCTGCCTGCGCCTTTCGTGGCGGTGGACTACAGGAGTCGCTAGGAGAGCGCTTGGGGATCGATTTATCACATCTAGACTCAATGCGATAAAGCAACCCCCAATGATGCTGTGAGATCGATCTGATAACCCGCTGTAACGTAGACCTGTCCTTAAAAAAGAGACAGCTAAAAGGATATATGATAGAGGTCTATAAAATCATGAATGATGTGGAGAAAGTAAATAAGAAATGTAACACAAGAACTAGGGGTTACCAAATTAAATTAATAGCAACAGATTTAAAACAACCATAAGGAAGTACTTCTTCACACAATGCACAGTCAACCTTTGGAACTCATTGCCAGTGGATGCTGTGAAAGCTAGTGGATGTTGTATAAGAGGGTTTTTAAAAGAATTAGCTAAGTTCACATAGGATAGGTTCATCAATGGCTATTAGCCAAGATGGTTGAGGATGCAACCACGTGCTCTGGTGTCCCTAAACTTCTAACTGCCAAAAGCTGGCACTGGACAACAGGAGACTGATCTCTTGCTAACTGCCTTGTTCTGTTCATTCCCTCTGATGTGGCAGTTCTCAAACTCTGGAGTGCCGCGACCCATTTTTCATTATTTCAAGCGGATGGCAGAACCTTGCATGTCCGCCGAAAAGCCGCCAAATGGATTACTTCCGCATTCGGTGGCTTTTCGGCAGACATGCAAGTGCTCCCGAGTGCTTTTACTTTCTGTGAAAGCTTCGGCAGCACTCGGTATGTCCGCCGAAAAGCTGCCGAATGCGGAAGTAATCCATTCGGCGGCTTTTCAGCGGCGGCAGGAGCTCGCATCCCCTTTGGAAGAAGCTGGCAACCCCCAGGAGGGTCGCGACCCCTGGTTTGAGAACCACTGCTCTGATGCATCTGGCACTAGCCATTGTTGGAAGAAACTATACTGGGCCAGATGGACCATTTGTCTAACCCAGTATGGCCATTCTTATGTTCTCATGCTGCTTCTTTCCCTGTTTTTGACCACTAAGGCAGCACTCTAGGGGCTCTTATCAGCTATGAGGCTGGAGTAGAGAACCAGGGAGCTGTACCTGCTTGTGGATTTCCAGCTTTTCCTCTTTTTCTTCATCTTTTTGCATAACTTAGGTGGCTGTGTGTCTTGAGAAGAGACCTATCCCTTGCTAGATGCTCCCCTAAAGTCAGGCAGAGTTAGTTCAGTGCCTGTCCTGCACTCCCGGGGCTCCTACATCCTGGCAGGGAAGAAGGAAATGGGGCAGCCAGAGCTGCTACTCTCACCACTCCTCTGTGAGGCAGTAGGCAACTAGCGCAGTAACTGTAGAGCAGCTGCAGCTGGGAAGGGACAGCAGCTGCTGCTTAGAGCACTCCTCGCTGACACCAGAGCTCTTTGGGTAAAATGGTAGGAGGCAGTACCCCAGCTCTCCTCCTCAGAGCAACAGAGCTGCCTGAAACACTTAAATTTAGTTCCCACAGAGCATAGCTCAGGGAGCACATTTTCAATTAATTAATACAAATTTTCTTTTTAATTTAATGGCCTTTAAGTGCCACAAATGACCCCTGGTTCACAGGCTGTATACCACAGGAGTGCCAACTAAATCAGGATGTTCACAAATTGTGACCCACACAGTGTTTGCAGGTGCTCTGCAATGAGTTTGTTGGTCACACCACACTGGCTCCACCATCTTATTTGCAGCAGCAAAAATACATTAAAAATAAATTCTATATTTTTCAACTACCATTTCTCCATGCCTATAATTGCTCAAGGATTATTAGTAGTTGCTCAAGGATATTAAGGTATCCTGAATGGAAGGGGATATGTGCACAACAAAATTTCTGTGTTAATGTGTGGCCCACACTATGAAAAAATTTGAGGGCCCCCTGACCTGAACTATCTTGTAGCACCCAATGCATTATTAAGTGCCATTATAGTAATTAACTCAATGTATTTTCTTCATACATTTATTAAAACTAATCTGTATTACTCTTATGTTGCACATTATAAATTAACAGTATATTTTAATCCTGTCATTAGGAAAAAGCCTCCTCAAGTTCTAAAGCCTACTTTAATGATCAGGCCTGTAATCTATTTAGCTTCAGGAGCATGTCTCTCTCAGTCATGTGGCTCTGTTAATAGACCATTTATCAGGATGAAGGGTGCTCTCTGGAGAAAACAGACAGCAGGACAACCCAAGCCTGAGTGACAGTCTGTCCAGCAGAGATTGACTTTAATGAAGCATAGAATAAACAGGAAGATTAAGAGGGTACAAAAATCAGTGACAAGTTTTGGGTTCACCTCACTGTAGGAAACGGGTCACTCACTATGTAGTTTAGATCTGTCTTTGGATTATAAATGCTATATGTCTGTTTTATTGTTAACGATCACCTATAATACAAATAAACATTACAAGAGAAAACTTGCTCCACAATTTGCACACTTGAATGGCCACATGATCGTCACTATGTACACTGCTTTAATCCCAGGAATATAAATATTTTTATATTCATTTAAAGTAATGAATATAAAAAGTAAGTAATTCATTTGAAGATCATGATCTTTGTGGATTTTTCAAGAAAAAAGTCTTTAAATTCACTATGGAGTTGCTTTTCCCTCTGCATTCCTCTTAAACAGGGGTCTCCAAACTATGGCCTGGGGGCCAGTTCCAGCCCGCAGCTTCGATTTGTCTGGCCCTCCAGTTGAGCAGGCACGCCGAGCAGGCATGTGGAGAAGCTGCCACTCCCCTGCCCCCCGCAAGCTGCTGCCGGCGGGCCCTATGTGCGGAGGGGTGAGTGCCCCTGTGGCAGCGGCCTAGGAGTAAAGAGGGGGGCACGGCAGCGGCCGGAGCAAAGTGGGGGGGGGGCGCAGCAACAGCCGGAAGAGCAAGAGGGGATTTTGCAAATATTTGCATATTTCAACTTTCTTCAGTCGCTTCGGCCCGCAAAGCCCCTTCAGAAAATCTAATATGGCCCTCATCTCATAAAGTTTGGAGACCCCTGCTCTTAAACAATGAAACATTATGGTAACTATCTAGACATACAAAGTTCAGGACACTTAGCTTTGAAGCTTGGCCAGGGTCTTCCCTGCTGCTGGTAAACTTTACCTCTCAAACTTACACCACCACTCATTTACCTACAGAGTGTCTCTACAGTATGTTCTGTATCTGTTTCACATGCAAGATTTCTGCCCATATGAATAAGAGTTTATGTCTAAACAGAGTGGCTGGGGAAGCCAATATTCTCTCCCTATAAAATCACTTTATTTATGTATTTATTTAGGTTTCAGATATCATCCAGATAAGTACTGGAACCTAGGAATTATTATACTGAATCAGATCAGTTGTCCATTTAGTACAGTATCCCATTTCTAACCAACCAGTACCAGTTGCTTTAGAAGAAGAAGCCCTTCAGTAAGATAAGAGTATTTGGGGAGAAATTTGCCCTACACATGAAATGAGTTAGCTGAAAGAAGTTCTATTACCAAACCACCTCCAGTGACCAGGCAGAATCTGGTACAATGTGCTAGACTGTGATAGTTCTCAGTTGACCTTTCTAGGTCTTCCAATCCATCAGTGTTTATGATCTTTCATCTTCTCTGTCCTGTTCTCTCTGTTCCTATCATCCCCTTCTTCCACTGACATGGTTGATGATGCTCAAAATGTTTCATTCTCCTTCACCCATGACTCTTTTGCTCCTCTCCCCCATCACAAGGTCTGTCCTGCCAACTCCTAGCCCTCGCTTACCCCCAATATCTGCTTCCTTTGACCCTGCTCTCATGCTACAGAATCTCTTTGGCAGAAATCTCATGACCAGTCTGACTTTCTCCACTACAAACTGTTCTTTTCTTCTCCACTTCTGCCATCTGCTAAACAATTATATTTGTTTGTATTTCTTCAAACTTAATTTAAATCTCATGCCTGCAATTCCAGCTGCTTTTTCTACATCTTTGACTCACTCGTCAAACCTTCCTCTCCTCCCATCTCCATTTCTCTCTCAGCACAGAATCTTGCAAATTTCTTCCCAGAGAGAACTGACAAAATACCTTGACAGCTTGTCTTGCACCTCTGCTCACCTCCCTTTCCCCGCATCACACATGCAGAAGTTTTTCATCTGTTCTCCTCTTCTATCCCTTAACCTTACCTTAATGACTTCATCCCATTCCATCTCCTGGTCTCCCTGGTGTCCACCAACATCCCCTCCTTTACTGTTTTCCTGAAACCTCTCTCTCTTCTCTGGCTTTCCCCTCACAAAACAAGCATGCTTTAGTCTCTCTCATCTCAAAAAAAGCAAACAACACTCTTGACCCCCACTTGCCTCTCCAACTATTGACCCCACCTGTAAACTCAGTTAATTTGCTGCCTACACTTGCTGTTTGGAGTTGTTCTCCTCCAATTCCATCCTAAAACCTCTCCACACTTACTTCTGCCCCTTATAGGCAATTGAAACAACTCACACTGAAGTGTCTAATGACCTCTTCTTTGCCAGGTCTCTGAACCTGTACTCATCCTCCTTGACCTGTCAGCCTCCTTGGACAGAATTAACCATGTTCTTGAAATCTTGTCCACTTTTGGCTTCTGTGACTCTGTCCTCTCCTGGTTCTTATCCTACCTCTTTAATCATTCCTTCAGAGTGTCCATTAGAGGATCCTCCTCATCCCTTTTCCAGCTTTCTGGGAGAGTTCCTCAGGGCTCTGTCCTTGGTCCTCCTCTCTTCTCTCTCTTTAGAGCTCATCTTTGAGTAATATCATCCACAAATACAAATTCAACCATCGTATCTACGCCAATGATTCAGAAATCTATTTCTCTACTCTGGACCTCTCTCTGCCAAAATAAAAGCTCATCATGTCTCTCTAACATCTCATGTAGTCATTGGCTCAAGCCCACTATGGCTAGAACAGAGCTCCTAATTTTTGCTCCACAAATAGGGTGACTCTCCTATGCCTTGAAGCCCGCCTACCAAATAAACAAAAACCCCAAACAAGAAAAAACTTAACTGTTAGGCTACTGGTATGCTGAAACCACCAGTCTGTCATGCTGACCAATGTCATCATTGTTGCCGTGTGTTTTTCCACTGGTCTTTCTTTATCTATATATGTTGTCTCTTGTCCTATATTTGTACTAGAAGTTCTCTGAGACAGGAGCTGCCTTTTTGTTCTGTATTTGTACAGTGCTTAGGCACAATGTGGTCCTGGTGTATGACTGGGGCTCACAAAAACTATTATTAATTTGTATGACCATAATGAGGGGGAGGGGAAGTTATATATTAAACAGGCAGGAATCATCATAAAGAGTGGAATCTTTTTCATGTTAAGATCAGGAAACCCGGGGCTTCTGTTGCAATTCTGCATTCTCAACAGCGGATGGCACCAGAATTCAATCTGAGAGGGAATACTTCCAATTTACTATGCATACTTGGTGATAACAGAGACAGTGCTTGAGTAAGCACATATAAGCAGATGTACTGAGATTTATTCTATTTAATTCTGTACAAAATAAACAGTACATTAGGTAAAGGTCAGGACATTCTCTGTTAAATAAACTATCACCTCATTTTTCCATGCCTTGGGCCCAAATTCTTAATTATGTTAAAACAATTACTTTTTAATTCAAAGAGCGTGCGCAGCAAAATGACAGACCCTTGCGCTAGAACTTATTGTGATAGCTTCTGTAGATACAGATTTACATTTTACACCACTGAGTCATCGTGCTACCAACTGTTGCCACTATGGCTTGAGTCCTGTAACGAGCTGTGTGCAGAGCAAGAGTACTCTCACATGGAACTCATTGCAGGGTCAAGGCTGCAGACAGATTGAATATGGCAATACTGAGATCCTATTAACTATTCATTAGCTGTATTCCTGAACAAATACAATGCCAGCTATTAACACTTTTAAAAATAATTTTCCCCCAATAAGCCCTAGTAGGTGATCTCATGAGCTTCTTGCTTTATCTTTGTTCATCTCCTTGGATTAAACACAGACAATTGGCTAGCACAGGAATAAATTACCTGCTATGTAAATATTCATTAATGAATTTTAACAGCAGAAATGTATTTGGGATCCTATGGATTCTCAAGTATAATGCTGTTGCTGTTTCTTTAATTTATATTTAGGACATTTCATTTAAGATATTATACCCTCACCAGCAATAGTATTTTTAATGCACATTTATAGTTTAAAACAGAAAGGAGGAGAATATTTTAAATAATTCAGCCAAAACTGTATCAAACAAACATTTAGAGAGTTGAAATCTCTATAAGGCCTTAAGTATTGTAAGTTGCTAATGGAAACTACGTTGCTTAATCTACAAAAAGTGTTTTCCATTCACCATTACTAGAATTATCATTAAAATTCTAACTTATTATGGGGATGAGCCTGGAAAATATTATGCTGAGGCCCCAGGATCATCTCTTGGAACCAGTGGTCGGGTCAGCATTTTGTATTTGGTTTTAAACTGTGATATGCCTGGGGCAGGAAAAAAGTCATCACTAATTTTTGAAGTTACTAGAAAACAGATACTGTATTTGAAAAAGCATAGATAAGGCTGAATTCTACAGGCCAGGATAATACTATTGGCTAACAGTTCTCAGTAGGTATCACTGTGGACACAATGTACCCAAACATTTGCCAAGGTAATTAAAATTCAAAAACATTAAATGACAGAATATAAAGGGTAAAAGATTTTGCAGTGACAATATTAATGTTCCCATTCCCAAGAGGTTCAAGTTGGAATTTGAAGACGTAAGCTGTACCTTACCTGTTTGGAAATCACTGTAAAAGTAATTTGTATAAACTGTCCACTCATTCACTTGGGCTCTTCCACTTTCATTTTTTTTGACAGATAGTAATGAAGGTATTAACTGCTGCTTTACTCTGTACATTTTACATCCTTTTTTTTTATTAAAAAAAAAAAGAAAAAAGCTTTGAAGCCTCAGAACAAGACAACATATTCTTTATATTTGATGCCAAGTAACTTCTTTATACTAGTGTGTATCTGCTGGAAGACAGCAAAAGTTTTGACTGTTAAATACAGTAATTTGCTCTTGTTTGCTTTTAAGATGTGGCAGAAAAAGGCTTTTAAAAGGTTACAAGCAATTTTTCTCATAACAAAATGCACATTTGGTGAGCTTCAGAATTTCAGATGTGTGCAAAATATTTACTGCAAAATTAAAACACCTAAAATTTACCTCCAATTTTTGCAGGGTTTCACACACAGTACGTTGTATGATCTTGGCACGAGTGAAACTGGTATTGAAGTTCATCAAGGGTCTTGCTCTATCTGGATGTCCACAGAAATGATGAGACAGTTTTTCTCTCTGTCTTTTGAATTTTCAGCTGAGATTGGCTATATGGTTAGAGTGGAAGGCACTAGAATAGGGCTTGGGAAACACTCAATTCCCAGTTCTGCTACAGATCTTTGTGCCTTATTTTATTATTTGTATTGCAGTACTGCTTAGGAGCCTCCATCATGGACCAGGTTGCCTTTGTGCGAGGTGCTGTGTAAACATAGAAGAAAAAGATATTAGATCCCTATCTGTAATAATCCTTCCTTTCTAAGCTTCCACTCTTGTTCTACAAAGCTCATTTATTTAGAAGTCTCCTATGTACATAAGGTACTTAGCACAGATCTGAGTTGGGACCTCTAGGTGATGCTCTAATGCAAACCACCAACAATAATAGGGGGAGGCAAATGGTTGAAGTCACATGCTATTTCTTCTGGTCCTCTAATTAGCTGAGAGTATCCAGTATGACCAGAAGGGTCAGCGCAAACCACCTGAGCACATTTGCTCAGGCGGAATAGATGCCTTTTGTGTTATTCACATTATTCTTTTTTTCTACCTGAGTGGTTTTTATTTTTCCAAGAGCCCGTGCTCTGGCTGTTCCCAAAGTCTTGTGTTACTCTGTAGCCTCTATCCCCTAGGGACCGCAGCAGCCAGCGCAGTTCTATGGGTATGTCTGTAATACCCACTGGATCAGTGGGTAGCAATTGATCCGGGGGGGAAGGGTTTGATTTATCATGTCTAGTCTAGACATGATAAATCGACCCCCGAGCACTCTCCCATTGACTCCCGTACTCCACCACCGCGAGAGGCGCAGGCAGAGTCGATGGGGGAGTGGCAGCGGTCGACTCACGGCAGCAAAGACTCTGTGGTGCGTAGATCTAAGTACGGTGACTTCAGCTATATAACTCTTGTATCTGAAATTGTGTAACTTAGATCGATCCCTCATCCTCAGTGTAGACCAAGGCTATGAGAGTGGTAAAGGGCTACTGATGGCCCTGACCTACAGATCATCCAGATGAGGAAGCTATGACCCTGCTTGCTGGCCTCCTTCTAAGTAATGGAGTGAGTGAGCCTGCATAAACCAAAGACATTGGATGGGAACATTAGGCATGTAGTCCTTCCTTTCAACCAAGTATACAGCACAAGGTGATAAGTGATGCCACCAGGGGTAGTTTTTTTATGGAGTGGCAGCTTGAATAGCCTTTTTCTCTATTAGTATTAAACCACTTTCCCCCGCACCCTTTAGTACTATGAGGGGAAATAAATAAAAATAAGGTAATTTCTTGTTCCCCACTAGACTTTAACTTGACCAGCACAGTATGTTTTCAAAGCACATGCATAGGGCTGTCATCCATCTAGGTTTTACCCGTACAATCCAGTTTTTGGCTTCTGTGTCTGGGTGCCATTTAGTGTTGTCAGGTACCTAGTTTTTTACTGGAAAGCTGGTCTAAAAGGAGACCTGGCAACCCTGAATGGCAATCAAAAGTCCAGTTACCATGGAGTTGGGGGAGGCACCATGTCATTACTCCGCACCAGCTCCAACTTAATTGGGCTCACTTTCTACCTGCATCATTGAAACTATCCACTGAGTTATGGAGGTGAGGGATGCAGTGGAACGATGGGAGAGGAGCCTCAAGAGGCCGAGAAGGGGGTGAAGCCTTGAGGGGAACGGGTAGAGGAGAGGGCAGGGCCTTGAGAAAAGATGTGGGGTAGGGCCTTCGGCCTATCTGTTACCAGCAATTAGAAAGATGACAACCCTACACATGTACCTTGCCTAGATTAGACTTTTAGTTAGCATGTGTTAGCTAACTTCACATGTTAAATCCTAGGCCTTGTGCAGACTATGATGGCAGGATCATTTTGCCTGGTTAGGACCTTCAGGTAAGCATAAAAAAATTAATAGTTTCCCCCAGTCACCAGATTTACATGTTATTTTGCTGGGGACAGAGTGATGGTTTCTTGGGAGCTCTTCAATGTAGTCTTGTTATAGAGTGGCTGATTTGCTTTATACTCTTTGAGTGTTTTCGCTACGTTAATCCATGGGTCTGCCTGATTTTTATTTAATTCCCTTCATAGTACTAGAAGGCAGGGACAGAATTACTCAAAGGAACCAAAGAGATGATTATTTTTTACTCACAACCTACAATTTGGTTTGACAATGGGGCACCTGTGCAGCCCCTGGTGTGTCCTCAGTGTCAGTTTACTGTAATGGAACTCTTCTTCCAATCTCCAGATTTGTTAGTTATCAGGCAGACAAGTTCATGGAGCTCATGGACAGCAGTGATCACAGGAGATGCCACTACCTAAGCCCTTTGAAGAAATGGTAACCAAAAAGCAAAGTCACGGCTTGACTCTTCTAATGTAAAAACAGGCAGGGGAAAAGAAACCTTAAAATGGCTAAGGCCTTCTTCTATTCCAAAAAGAAACATCATACATGGCAGAAGAGACAATATGTAATTTTCTGTTCACCAGCTTGCAGTTATGAGGAACATAATGTTTTCTTCACCTTTTTAGGAAACTGTTCACAGGATTCACTAGACAATGCCAAGGAATGAGTCTAACATCTTTTGATGCAATGTTTTGGAATTTCCACTCATGCTCCAGGTCCTGTGGAATAACTATTCAGACATATTTTTCATTCATCTAGAGCAGGGGTTCTCAAACTGGAGGTCAGGACCCCTCAGGGGGTTGCGATGTTATTACATGGGAGGTCATGAGCTGTCAACTTCCACCCCAAACCCCGCTTCGCTTCCAGCATTTATAATGGTGTTAAATATAAAAATGTGTTTTTAATTTATAAGGGAGGGTCGCACTCAGAGGCTTGCTATGTGAAAGGGGTCACCATTAAAAAAGTTTGAGCGCCACTGATCTAGAAGCAGGGAATCTGAAGAGCAAAGGAGAGGCATGAAGGGTCTGCACACAAAACATAGGCGGTCATGTCTTTTAAAGGAACAGTAGTATTATATTTTAACTATGTTAGATCACGATAAAACCAATGGCTTCATATTGCAGCTTCTAGTGCTCTGCTGTTTTTGTGTGTGTGTGATTACATTTAACCAAGCACACGGAATAAAAAAGAAAACAGATGAATCATATTACAGGTGTCTGTGAGGAAGAGAATATGGATGCAAAGCTCCAGTCTGAGAATTTCAACATCTGTCAACATTAAAATACCCAAGTGGGAATTAGAAGACTAAGCCTTTAACAAATCTTGCAGGTTACTGATGTTCGGCCTGTGATTCCACAGAGAGTTGAAATTAATGGAGCAAGGCTTAAATTCATCTAACATGTTTAGGCTAATTTTGTCTTCTGGCAATTGTCTTCCTAATCTGACAGTCTTTGTTTCTTACTTTTAATAATACCTGTACAAAACTCTCTCTTTTCTTTGAGGCAGGATAAAACATGCTGTTTTTAAATCTCAGAGCTGTTTTCCAAGAATATTTCAAACAGCATATGTGAATGCAAGGATAAAAGTATAGCTTCATGTTGTTCAATGTAGCATAAATGGGTTTAACATTCAACGCTTTTTGAGTCATTGATATAAACTGGCGTTTTCTTTACTTGTCATTAGATATAGTATCTGAATGGGAGCCAGGATCATTAATAAAGTACTCAGCACTGTGGGGTTTATTTACTTTACTAAGATTCTCTCCCACCACCCCCAGTGTGAAGGAAAAAACCTTTCCCAAAAGAGTAAATCAGACCATTGACTTAGCCACAGAAACTTTCTTCGCTGCTGTGAAGATGGCAGACTTTCCATTGATATCACCAGAAAAGGGACAATGTCAGTTACAGTACAGTCAGCTCAAAGAGTGGCCTTTTTCTGCTTTAAAACACTGCAAACCAAGCCATCCTGGCTGCCAGAAAAGTAGAAAGGCTGCTCCTAGGGTGACCATATGTCCCAATTTTAGAGGGACAGTCCTGATTTTGGGGTCTTTTTCTTATATAGACTCCTATTAATCCCCACTCCCATCCCAATTTTTCACATTTGCTCTCTGGTCACCCTAGCTGCTCCGGAAGCAATGGGTGGTAGCCATGCCTGAGTCTCATGCATGCTGCTCAGCAAGCAGGAATTTAGAAGTATGGAGTAAGATAAAATGTTAACTGCTATAATCACCCTCCTTCAGGATTTTGCCTCCAAACCCCCTGTTTTCAAGTTCTTCTCCAGTGGCGACTCTCATAGCTGCAACAAGTCAGTAAAGTTGAATAATTAAAAATAAGCAATAGTAGTAATATGGGGATGCTATGAAAACAAGTCAGCTGACCTTAATGTGTATAAGTATCTACTCTTCTTAGCCTATCTCACTGTATGTTATCTTTCCTAGGTCTGTCTAATAGCCTGATCTCACACATTTACACTCATTTATGTGATCTTTACTCATGCAAGTTATCCCAGGATCTGGGAGTCTTTAAAGGCCCCAGGTGAGTAGGGACTTCTCTTCTACTCCCACCCTCACCCTCCCCAGAAGGGTCTGACAATAGGAAGCCTAAACGTTACAAAGATCACAGACAGCATCACTGCTTTAGTAAAGACCCATGAGCAGTAAAAAATAAAAAAATCAAAAAAATCAATGCCCTCAGCAGCCTGCTTTTAAATTGTTCCAAGTTCATTTGTATCAGCTCCTCTATTCCCTACTACTACTCAGTCCATACAGTCGAGAAGTTCTGCTGCTCTCTGTATTCGTTGCATCCCCCACAACCTCCAGCCTCACCATCACACCTCCTCCACAAACCAGTTTGCAGTGGAAAGAGCAAGCTCTGGAAACAAATGAAATCAAGCAAACCAGACATTTACTACTAATCCAGTGTACTCCTTCAATAAGCACCTGCATGACTCATGATGGGGAATAGCTCCATACCCAGTACTCAAAATGAAGCTGATCTCTGCTACATCAGTGGTCAAGAAGCCATTCATTCACTATTAAAAACCTCATAAGTGACGAGACAAGATTGGCTGGAATGCCGCCCTTAAAATGTGCCACCCCAAGTATATGCTTCTTTGGCTCGTGCCTGGAGCTAGCCCTGGGGATACAGTACCAGCAGAATTCAAACAGCTGTAGCAAGCCAGACATTCTTCGATTAATAGGACTCATCACCTCCTGCATGAAGTCCACGTCTTGCTTATGGATGTAAAAACATCTTTGCACTAAAAACAAAGTTCAAGATCTATCAAATCTGTGTACTATCTGTACAGTTACATGGTTCAGAAACCTGGACCCTCTTACAGATAGACTCGGAAAGGCTAGAGACTTTCTATATGTATCATCAACACCAAATCCTGAGCATAAAGTGTTTGGCCCTGCTTCGGTTGCTTATTTTATTCAAAAGCAGTGTTGCACACTCTTCGGCTATGTTGCCAGGATGGATAAAAATATCCCAGCATGCCATGTTCTCACTCTCCATCAACCCATGAAGGGGCATATGCCCTGACCCTACCTGGCACTGCTTGCAGGGCTGCCCAAGAGATATGTGGATTTGCAGGGTTTAGCCAGATCTGGGCATTTCACTGCACAACATTTGGTGTGTACATCTGTGGCCACTCTGAGTGGTGTAATGATCATTAATAGACTATGCAGGTAGATGATACAGTATTTGAGTATCCCTATGAAGATGTCATGTTTGGAAACTGGTATCCTGGAATCTCATAACCACAAAATTGTATTAAAATATACAAATTTAAAATAAATGCAACTGTCATAAAATAGTGAGTGTTGCAATATAACCGTCAACCTGGATGAGGAAAAGAGAAACTTATTAGCCAAGACGAGAGGAAGGAGGCTGATCATATTATGAAGATCTAATGTGAATGGAGTCTTGTTTTGTATTTTAAGCAGACAGACTGTTTTGTGGGTAGCATTTGGAAGTCTGCCAATACTCCTCTTCTCTATGAAGGTTTCCTAAAGTCTGGCTAAATCCTGCAGCCATTAACTAAGGGAAGACTCCCACTAAAGGCTGGAGATTTGCCTATGTCTGCAGTGTCTGGTTCATAGTATACATTTTAGAAGGCTGCTGTTGGAATGAGAATACTTGTAATCATACTTAAAAGAGAAAGGACGTGGATACCAAATTACAAAGCAGATGAACAAGGCAAACATCTAAATTATTTCCTTAAAACAGCTCTCCTGCTGACCACGACACTGACTAAATCTTGGTAGAACATGATGCAGCAGCAATTAGTATTGAATCCTTATACTGCAGTAACCCCTAGATAACCCAACCAGGAACAGGACACCCATTGTGCTTGGTGTTGTACCAACATACACAATGACCCAATCCTTGCCCTGAAGTATTTATAATCTATAAATTATAATCTGTAATGATAGTTGAGTGGATTTTTTTTTAACTCTATTACGAGTGGCAAAATTCTGAAAATCAAGATAATTACACCACTAGCTCATCCTGATTTGTGGGGCTATTTTTAGAAGAGAAGAGCCTGATGTGCTCTGAGCTTTTTTTATATTTGCATTAAGTCCTCTGTGATTCCTCCACTGAAATGTGTGCAGATGCTGAGTCCATGAGAGATGCTAGCACTGGCGCTTGTCATAAGAATTAAATCCCTCTCAAGCTTGTTTACAGCTCAGTGCTTGTCATACTGCTCCCTTGAGCTTCATGGCTGGTTGACTTCTCCCCCACCCCACCTCTGGCTCTGTGAAAGATTTAATTTCTTTTTTGTTTGTGTGTGTACTTACACTTGCAGGTGCAGGAAAGAAAAAGATTGCTGTGCCCAGATGTTTTGAAGCTGCAGTAGCATACATACAGCTCAGATTAAGGAGAAAAATTGCATCAGATAAAACCGACACTTCTAGTACAGTATTCTATAGAGTATTTAATAAACCTATCATGTTTCACTGACAATAAGGCTCTTGAATTTAATTTAGGGAAGACCAGAATATTTTAAACAGTCACTGATTTAACTCATTTATTGCTGATTTTGCAGAGAGCTTTATGAAGTCTGAAGATGGCCCAGTTGCATCTATCTCATTTTCAATGTTGCAAAATATTTTGCTGGAATAGTTACAGTCTTAGACAACAGTATAGCTCAGGGGTTGGCAACCTTTCAGAAGTGGTGTGCCAAGTCTTCATTTACTCACTCTAATTTAAGGTTTTGCGTGCCAGTAATACATTTTAACGTTTTTAGAAGGTTTCTTTCTATAAGCCTACAATATATAACTAAACCATTGTATGTAAATTAAATCAGGTTTTTAAAATGTTTAAGAAGCTTCATTTAAAATTAAACTAAAATGCAGAGTCTCCCAGACTGGTGGCCAGGACCCGGGCAGTGTGAGTGCCACTGAAAATCAGCTTGCGTGTCACCTTTGGCACTTGTGCCATAGGTTGCCTACCCCTGGTATAGCTACTGCGTATGAAGCTGTCTTAGCTTATTACTGAATTAGTTGGACCTTAGGAAGCCTAATCCAGATTTCATCTTACACTTTGAAAATTACACAATTTTCATAAAAAGAACTCTCTTGCCGGTCACATACCTCAGTACTAATATTTGGAATCATTGCCTGAGTTGCCAATACTGCAACCCATTACACTACTGGTGTCTTGAATCACATTTTGTTAAAAATCTCTCTTCATTTGGTAACTGCAGCAATACAATGCTGCAATACATTCACCCCACCACACACGCTCAAGCAGACCATAAACATGCCAGGATTAGCCAATCAAACTTTCATAGGTGTCTTTCTGTATTCATCTTGCTATACAGTAAAAATTTGTCTGTTTCACTTCCACAGCATGCTGTAGAGAAAGGAGTTTATTGCAATCAGTAGCAGGGCAGCTCAATACTTTGTTCAAGTTTAGTGTGCAGATTTGGAGTCCTGCGTTAGATATATATTTAAAGAATATTAATAAATATACATATATTTCTAATTACTAGCCAGGTGAATCCATCAGCACAATTGTGTTCAGAACAATATTTATTTTAATCTTATTTGACTATCTTTACCCTTTGCCTTCTTTCAACGACCTATAAACTAAAGGGTCTTACAACTTTGTTGCTTAGGTGGACTGGGCTGGCAGATGGTATGAGGTGCAGGAACATGCACTCTATCCCTGAACCTACAGATCTTTTACAGGATACTGCCATTAAACCTGTATTTGATTGGTAAGTTGTCTACGCCACTTCTCTTTTTCTCTTAGTTGTTTTATCAGTTTCAAATCAACAAAAACAATGCTGGAGGCAAAGGGGTCCAAGCAACAGCATTGTGACATCAGAGGTAACTCACTAACTTAAACCCTCACTCTGCGGCTTGCCTTGGTCATCTCTCCCTGTGGCAGTGCCCATTTGGTGCTGCATGTAGAAGGAGGTCTCTGCCTACAGCCCCAATTGGGCTCTGTTTAGACTAGAGAACTAACAGTTTTGACTGGGCAAAGACAAATGAAGAGCTGCTCAGAGCTAATCTCCAGCAGGTGGGTAAAGATCATAGCTGGCAAAGCATATTCTGCCCAAATTCAAGACACTGCTCTCCCGCATGCCAAATTAATTTTTTATTACTGCCACC
This sequence comes from Dermatemys mawii, assembly GCA_007922305.1. Classification (NCBI taxonomy): domain Eukaryota; kingdom Metazoa; phylum Chordata; order Testudines; family Dermatemydidae; genus Dermatemys; species Dermatemys mawii. Next base: position 22,608,741 of record ML677366.1, read on the forward strand.
CTCAGGTCTGGGAAGGTGAAATGTCTGAATGGGGAGTGCACTATTTGCCTCATCCATATTGTCCACTAGTACACTGCCTTCCAGCTGATGTGCGTGCACAAAGTGAGAATCTGCATCCTTCCCACAGAGTGTGCAGACTCTTCAGGGCAGGAACTGTGCCTTCTCTATACAGCACTTTGCGTGTTGTAGGTGCTATAATAGTGTGTGTCTTATATTCTCTCCATCAGCCTAGCTAAAGGAGATCTCGATTTCTCTCATCCTCTGCACAGAAGCTTTTACATTACTGGCTTGCCCAGAGTAGGTTCTAATTTTGCATGGCAAGTGAGTGAAGCTGGAAAAGTCAGCAGGTTTAAGAAAACACTTCTGTATTTTCTTAGGTATAAGTGGTCAGAATAGAACTTGATGTAGCAAAATGAGGCCTAAAACTCAGCTCAACAGCATTTCTCTATTTGCAAAAAAAGACCCAGTCTTTGCTCTGAAAAGCCTACACATGCTGTGGTAAGGATCCAAGTTCTTGCTGCAGGCACACACTCTGCTAACAGATTAATTGAAAGGAAGATGCACCAGTAGAACATAGGGGAGAGACATATAGTGCACTCCACACCCAGGCATTTCATCCTCCCTGACTTGCGGATGGCAGTAATGACACGAGGGACTGCAGTCTCCTCAATCTAGGCAGAGTAGGCTTTGCAAACTACATTTTAAGAGTGATCTTTTCCCACTGCTATAGATAAGTTCTGAGCAGGTCTTGGCTACCCTCTATCAGGTCAAATATCACCTGCAGCTTCCACTGCTGAAAACAGTCAGAATGAGTAGATATCGTGCAGGACCCAATGCTTTTAGTAAGAGAGTTCCAGTCCCAGACAGCAAAAATGTACTAAAAAGCAGCAAAATTTTCACTGTACTAGTTCTGTATTCCACTCACAGTAAAACCCCCGTTTGCTTGGTATTGATCTTTTATTGCAATGAGGCAGCTTGACAATCCAATGACACTTCCAGTTTTCTTTGTCTCTCTGTTCTTTCCCCTGAGGCAGAAATGCTACCAACCCCAGCACCATCTTAGAGAAATAGTGTCGGATTGTTAATGTGTGTGATTAGACTGTATAGTGAATATCCAGTGTCTCTATTTTTTTTAGTAATGATAAGCATGAGTTACAATTTTTTGAAGAGATTTTTCATAGCTCTTCTATTTTTTAAAATTATTTTTTGGAGGGTCATTCAAATGTACAAAAATAAAAAATGAAAGGAAATGAGTGATCAAGAAAATCTCAAAGGTGTGATTGGACTGCAAGCTCTAGAGCAGGGGTCTTGCCTTTTATCTATCTGTAAGGTGCAATGCATGTGTGTGATGCTGAATAAATAAAATTTAAAAATATACTAAAATATACAATTCTATTATGCTGGAAGACAATGTTTATATTTGTATTGAGCTACTATATCATTTTAAATACAAATAGCAATAAAGAAGCTATTTCCTTACTGAATGCTTCCAGGGTAACATTACTGAATAGTGATTCTCTGCAGCTAAATAACTCATCAGCTTTGGTCACCTGCAGTCAAAAACAAGAGGAGACTCTCATTTTCATATAGCCTATTTTGTTTTCATTATAGCAGTGAATAACCTTTCCCATACAAGTTTCAGAGTAGTAGACGTGTTAGTCTGTATCCGTAAAAAGAACGAGGAGTGCTTGGGGCACCTTAGAGACTACCAAATTTATTTGGGCATAAGCTTTCGTGGGCTGAAACCCACTTCATCAGCTGCATAGAATGGAACATACAGTAGGAAGATATACTTTTTCGTGTTGTGTGTGTGTGTAGGTGCCACAAGTCTCTCTCGTTCTTTCCCATACAAGGAATTGGCTCTATATACTGCATGGTATCGGCTGTTCCATAATTCTCAGCTCAGGGCTGGGGGAACTGCACTGCCCCATCTGGAGTTTAGTGATGTATTGTGTCTCAGGCAGGTAAAGTATCTCCCATGGAGCACAGATTCCTTGTCACAAAAAAAGGTTGGAGCACATGCTCTCTGCATCTGCAGGCTATAGAGATGGGGCCCTGCTACCTCCTTGTTCCTTCCTACCCTCTTTGGGGAGGATAGTAAGCAGTGGCCTTTGATTAATGAAATGCTTTGATATCACAGTGATGGCTGGCCAACCTTATAAAAATTTAGCTACAGGACCTCTGCTCTCAGGGGAGCACAAGGATTGCTGCTGAACCTTCCTCTTTTTTTTCACAGGAGCAAAAGTGGGCAACAGCCTCCTTGCTCTCTACCTTTTTTCACCAAGGGAAGGGGGTGGGAACGCAAATTACCATCCAGCATGTTTTACATTTTTATTATATTAACTCACAGTATATACAACACACACTATATGACTATACTATATATGAGTGCAAAACAGTGGTCACCTAAAAGCATGGTTAAGTTTGCAATTGGATTCTCAGCTCAACTATTTTTAAGATTTTTCAATTCAAGCTCAATTTTCTAAGATTTTTTTCCTTTTCACATTGAAATTTTCTTGCTTGCTCACTATCTTGTGGTGATTCATTCTCACATTCTGTGGCAGGTTATTTGTCTGGAAGATTCCAAGCACTGAAAGAATTGGTGAAAAGCTTTCTCCTGGCACCAGGCTTTTTATTTTTTTACACTTGCCCAAATACTACGCAATAATGTTAAATTTTGAAGATTTAATGTATAAGATGCCTCCTTTGTAACTGCAAATCATTCAGTCCCTACTGTGAACAGTGGCACTTGCTGCTTGCATCACAGGGGCAGTTGCACAGTGGTCTTTTAAATGTCTCTCTCTCTAAACTGAAGAACGTATAGATTCTGTTCAAAAGATTTTTGTTTTGTTTTATTCTTTTAACTTTAAGAGAAGCAGCTGATTAAAGTTTGTGTGTGAGATACTATACTATCAGAGTCGACCACAGTTGGAGGAGAGGCTCTTACGGAAGTAACCCAACATAGTTTCATTCTTTTCTGCCCCTTGGAAACTGAAAATTCAGTGAGCATACTCCTTTTATACAACCACTTTCCCCACATAAAGGGTGGAACTTCCTACATATCATTCTGGGAGTTGTAGTTTCTCAACCTTGATGACCAGAAATGTTCACAAGAAAATTAACGTTCAACACACTTGTATAATTAAATTACCCTCACCTGCAAAGTAAGGCTGTGGTATTGAGTGGCTGAGTAACAGAAATGATTATACGTCTATTAACAAAGGAGCAACATTAGGGCTGGTATTTTGACAGTACCTGTACTTTCTAGTTGTGAACATTTGAAAGCTACAAAGTGGAACACTTGGAGAGGAAAAAATAGTGATTCATCATTTAAATCCACTGAAACATATTGGACTGGGAGAGCTTTTTGGACAAAGGAGAATATTGTACATTCCTATTTTTTAAGAAAATGCATTGTTCTTGTTTAAAAGGAACATGTATGTCAGTAACTTTGTTGTATTTCAAATGCAGATTACACCTATATTGAATTTTACACTACTTTTATTGTTCATACCTGTTTATACTGTAAATGTGTATACCAAGATAACACATCAGGTTACTGGAAAGACACTGAGGATCACTGTGGGTCAGATCCTGCAACCTCATGTTGATTTCAGTGAGGCCATCAGCTCAAGTAAAGGTACTAAGCCATTGTACAGAAGTTAATATTATTTATATATCATTGATGAACACCAACCTCTAAAGAAACATATAAAAAGGCAGCGGACCTGACTGAGGAGCCTATGGACCCAGCTAAATATTGCATGAGTGAAATATAATTATATGGAGATGCAGGGAAAAAGATGGGGAAGTGTAATGAAAGTTGCTTTCTAGGGGCTAGGTTGCTCCCTTCTGCAGAAGGAAAATGACACCTAATTAAAGACCATGAGAGTGTTAGTAATATTCATTTCCCAATATCCTTTCAAAGATGCAAAACCTACAAGCGTCCAGAGACTTTTGCATATGGGGACTCCTGAGAAACACACTCACCTCCCTCCCGGATCACTGCCTAGACACATGGAACAGATGTCCTTCCATGTGCCCTGTGGCTATCCCCATCCTCCTGCCTGCACAATGCCAGCTTGGTTTTCATTAGCTACTCCTCCTCAGCTGCATGGTCCAATTTTCTCTACAGGAAGTTAGTGACTTTGAGGGGGAGTCAACAGTGGACAGACAGTTTGCTTTGGTATTTTAACTTGTCACTGGGAACATGCTGCCTATGTTGACTCCACCCAGATTCAATCTCCTGCCCGCTCCAACACCTCACCACAATCTCCAGAGTCCCAACTTTTCATTGGTCCCAAGGAGCAGATTCCAAGGGTAGAGGGGCATAGAGGACCTGCGGCTGACCCTTCCACAGGCACTGCCCAATCTGCGTTAATTTTTCTCCCTTCCACCTGTGTAGATGGAGACCATCCAAGGCAAGCAGACTAAAGGATATTTTGTGTTTAGGCACAGAAGTCACAAATTAAACCATATTACTGCAGTTTAATGGTGCAGACAGAAATAGAAAATTTGCTGGCAAATTTACTGGCTGATAACTTCCTTTCTGGGACTGACCTCATGACCAAACAAACCCATCCTGGATAGATATTTCTAGGATTTCAGTGCTTTGGCTAGTGCAAGGAGCCTGGACAACATCAGGAACCTTGAGACTCACTAAGAGTTTTTAGTAGAATTTTAGTATCTGTACAGTTTTGGAAGTGCTCATCTGAGCAGCAGTACAAAGGATGTAATAAGGGGTAGGCAACCTATGGCACAAGTGCCAAAGGCGGCACACGAGCTGATTTTCAGATTTTCGGCTCTGCATTTTAATTTAATTTTAAATGAATTTTCTTAAACATTTTAAAAACCTTATTTACTTTACATACAATAGTTTAGTTATATATTGTAGGCTTATAGAAAGAAACCTTCTAAAAATGTTAAAATGTATTATTGGCACGCAAAACCTTAAATTAGAGTGAATACATGAAGACTCGGCACACCACTTCTGAAAGGTTGCCGACCCCTGTAATAAAGCCTTGAAGCCTGATTCATGGGTCTAGACTTCCTCTGGTAACTGCCGGAAGGTTTTGGCCACAGCGGGGAAAGAAGCCAGGATCCATAAAAGTTTAACCTTTTGTCATCTTCTATAAATATAGCCAAAGTTGACAAAAATTGAGGCAAAGTAGAGAGAAGCTGACAAAAAAAAATAAAAGCAGCCAGCAGGGCTGTATTTCTTCTGAACAAGTTTCCCTGTCAGAAGGTAAATACCTCCACCCATGCCAAACCAAAGTACAAGGAATAAGGGGAACATAAGCTTCAGTCAGCATTCAATATCTAACACACAGGAATAGCAGATGCCAGTGTCCTGTAGCCGGCTTTGACCCAATCTTCCTGTGTGCCCTTGACGTAAAATTCTCAGTCTGTGTGTGTCTCAGTTCCCCATTCTGCAAACTACTAATTTACTTCAGGGAAGTTGTGAGCCTGAGCTCATCAATGGTTATGAAATTACTTTGGACCAAAGGTGCTGTAGACATACGAACAGTGGTATTATTAATAAGCTCATGTGTACAACAGCATGCCTGAGTCTAAAAAGTGACCTGTGTACAATTTATCTACTTGTACACTGTTTATAATTCATATTGATTCTCAAGCATGGTTCTATATTCTTTGTTCTATAAGGCTGACAGAATGGATCAAATTCATTCTTGGTTGAACTCCATTTCAAGTCAATGGAGTTACACCAGACATGCAGTTGGTCCACTGTATTCAGCCCCAGAGAGGGGGCTGAATCTGCATCTTTATCTGTTTAAACTAGTGTCACATTAAATATATTAATCCTGAGTAAGAAGGAAGGGACTGAGAGTAACAATTACTGAAGTTGCAAAGTTTTAATCATTTTTTATTTTAGCTGAATTTATTTGTATTGGTAAATTGAGGTTGTATGCTATTCTGGTCTTTTTTAAATCTCAATAGGAGCCACAATAGTGGTGATATTTCAGGTTATTTTATTCAGTGTTGTTGTAGCCTTATTGATCCCAGGATATTAGAGAGACAAGGTGGGTGAGATAATATTTCTTATTGGACCAACTTCTGTTGGTGAGAGTCACAAGCTTTTGAGAATCCCGACTTGAAGAGCTCTGTGTCACTTGAAAGCTTGTCTCTCTCACCTACAGAAGTTGATCCAATAAAAGATACTACTTCATTCACCTTCTCTCTCAGGCTATTTTATGACATTAGTGGAATTAAAGCACATTAGACGAATGCCATATAATGTGGGTATTGTAGGTTGCTCCAATATAAAGCATACAGAATTCCAAATCCTGTTTTATAATATCTGGGTACATATACAACAGAATTGAAAACATGGTGAAAGAGAAAAACTTAAGACCAAAGGAATTGTTTCTTTTTTCTCTTCACTACAGTAAAAATCAACATGAAGGTTACTACCTAGGTAGGGGTTGTTTTGTGATTAAGTATATGCTAGCTAGCACCAACTGATCTTGCACCTGTTCTTGGGGGTTTGCTTTTTGTTGTTGTTTTTCTACAACAGTGCAGAAGAATAAAAACAAGTCTGCCAGTCCTTTAGAAGTTATCTGCAAGGCTAGAATTTTGCTGCTCTTCGCTATGGGATTCCTTGCAGGTTTCTCTTAACATAACCTAGGAGATTCTCTGCTGTCTTTACAAATGGTACCCCAATCACAGTCAATGAGGTGCAACTGAAGTGGACTGGTAAATGGCTCCCCAGATAACTGTTTAGAGGAGTCAGATGAATAAGGCCTTTTCTACACAAAGACTTTGTATCAGAATCATGATGTCAGCTAGAGGTGTGATTTTTTTTTTTACCATAATAGTTATACACATAAAAATGCTCATACTGGTATAGTTTATACCCATATGGGAAGGGAAATACACTACGCCAGTGTGAACACTTTTATACCCTTGTAACTGCACCCACTAGAAGGACTGTACACGTAAGACAAGGGCTTAGTATCAGGAGTTCAGGATTCCATCATACGATGGTTGATCTTAATAGCTGGCTTACTCTGCTGTATCACTGGACAAGCTAACTTTTGCTGTACAAACCACCCTTGAATAGTTTCTTGTAATATCAAACGAAGGGAGAACCCATGCTGTATACATAAGACTGCAAATGAGAAACTCCCAATAGATTCTTGATTATATCAATATCCAAGCAAATTCAGTTTTCTGACAGGCTAGTGAAAAGCAGATTTAAAATGTCACTATATTGAGTGCTCTTCTCAGCTTTATTCTGTATGACTATCCCCCGTAAATCTGGACTTACGGTGTGACAGACCTCCTCTTCCATTTATGCACTGTTCTCAGCATAATGGTACATTAGAAACTTTCCCATAGCTTTGGCAGCAGACCAGATGTACCATGACTTCAGGGGAAATGATGTGCACACTTCAAATGCTATGCTGTCTAGTGTCAGGACTGAGCACCTTCAGCTGAGCCTGAGGACTAGCCAGGCCAGCCTCCTGGCTAATCAATGAACATGGATGAGTTGCGTCGATTGTGCTGCTTGATTACCTGACCTGCCCCACTGGCTGAAGAGAGCCCATAGGCCTACCTTTGAGCTCAGCAGCAACAGCCAGATGCCGGCAACAATTCTGCCTGCAGTTGTGATTGCTCTTGCCCCTGCCTTGAGCCTGTCCTGCTCCAGCCTCATGTTCTCTTCCTTATTCCTGGCTCCTGATTTTGACCTGTCTTCAGCTCCTGGCATCGAACCTTGGCTCTGATTCTTGGCTCCTAACTTTGACTCTGACCTTTGGCCCTTGTTGCTGGAGTGCCCCCTCAGACCAATTCTAACCACTGAACTGGACTGCAGATGCCCACCCCTGACATCTCTGACAAATGGGAAACTCCATCCAGAGACCTCTTTGTATCCCCAGTGAACAGAAAATGCAGCACATATTGCTCCAGATGAGGTCTAGGACACCGGCGGCAGGGGAATGCTCTCATCCTTCCCTGGTCAGAATAACTCAACTACCCCTTGCCTCCTCTACTACTACTAACACGAGTACTTCACAAGATCAGATGAAACAAAGCAAAAGTTATTCTAATCACACCCTATTGGTGCAGAGAGTGATGATTTCCCTACCTCCTTTGTATTTCTGCCCATTCCCGCTCTCCCTGATCTCCTGACACAGCACAATGGCCATCCCAAACCATAGGTGCATCACCTCAGAGTGTAGTATTTGGATGGGGACCTTCTCTAGAATGGGCATATTCATCACATGTGCAAAACATCTTCTCCATCAGCAGGAAGGAATCTACTACACGTTGTTACCAAACCAAGTAGAAATGCTTCACCTCCTGGGAAGAGCACAAGGCACCTTCCCCAGAAGCATGGGAGATTCCCCTTCGCCTGGACAAGCTTCTGTTCTTGAAGTCGTCGGATCTCGCCCTCAGTTCTCTCCAGGTCCACTTAGTGGCAATTAGCACCTTTCATTTTATCTTTACCCATCCATTGAAGGGCCTCATCAGAATCTTCCCACCTGTACAAACTATTGCTCCTCAGTAGGACTACACTGTGGTTAAAGCCGTACTGACAAAGCCACCATTCAAACCACTGGCATCATGTTCTATATCCTTCCTTTCCATGAAGATCACCTTCCTTGTTGCTATCACTTCAATGAGATGGTGAACTTACGGCCATGCTGGCTGACTCTCCTTTCATAACTTTCTATAAAGTCTCCCTATGCTTGCATCCCAAATTTTTGCTAAAGGTCACCTCCCATTTTAACATTAATCCATTCACTTACCTGCTTTCTTCCCAAAAGCCACCTGCCTCTGAAGAGGAATGGCAACTCCACTCTCTTGATGTCCGTCAGGTGTTGGCCTTCTACCTGCAAAGGACAAGACCGATTAGAAGATCTCCTAGACCATTTGATGCAATAGCTGAAAGAGCTAAGGGGCAGGCAATTTCTACATAGCAAATCTCCAAGTGGATTTTGGAGTGCATTACACTCTGCTATCAATTATCTGGCCTCTTGCCACCCTCTAGAATGCAGGCCCATTCCACAAGAGCTGAAGCTTAAACCATGGCCTCCCTCCACAGATTTACTGTGTGGGCAGTATCTGTAAAGTGGCCATATGGAGTTCAGTACACATCTTTTCTACGTATTACGCCTTGGTGCAAGAGTTGGTGGTGGATGCCTCCTCTGGTGCATCTGTCCTTTCATCTTCACCCTTGCTCAACCTTTCTATTTTCACGCTCACACCCTCCTGCAACTTAGGTCCTGCTTGTTAATCACCCTCAGTTGAATACAAAAGGAACCCATCACTCAAAGAAGAGGAGGTTACTTACCTATAACTGGAGGTTCTTTGATATGTGTGGTCCTTATCTGTATTCCATCTTCCATCCCCTCTGCTACAGATCTGTTGGATTTTCAGTGGAGAAGGAACTGGAGAAGTGGTCATTTCATCTCGCCCTTTTTCACCTCGGACAAAACCATGAAGCAAGCCAGGATGTGTGTGTGGACCAATGGACACTTTAAATTCTCCAGGTCTGAACACTGAAAAAATAGCTCCCCTTTAAATTCTGCAGTTGTGCCAAATATTAGCCCACTGACTTTAAAGATCACTGAAATGTTTGAACTTTTGAACTTGTTTAAAAAGTATTTAATCTAACAGAGTTATTCAAGAAAAATGAGTAACAGTAATTCATTCTACCTGAGGTGTGTTTATAGAGTGCCAAATAACTCAGAATTCGTTAAAGTTCATCTCACTTTATTAACATAAAAAAGCAGAGAGACAGATATCAAAGAGCTTCTCTTTGATTCCACCACCCAAGCCTGCCCAGAAAGGCTGACCTTTATCGTCTTGAGAGCGTGCACAGCATGTCTCACCTCAGAAAGGAAATAGAGTAAAAGTCACCGGAATGGAAAGGGAATGCTTTCCCCCCAGCATAAGGACCTAGAGATTACACTGCTGTACAGCCAAAGTGCTTCTGAAATAAATGTAGTCAGACTTTACTAATTCTGGGTCACTGAGAACGAAAGTGACGCTTAAAATTGTTGATTGGCGCTAGTTTTCAAGATATACTATTGGGTCAGTATATACGACCCTTGACATGGGAATGGCAGAGGATAAGTGAGTTATAAAGGGAAGGGATCTCAATTTAAACCGGAAATGACTAAAATACATCTTTGACTGGATCTATGAATAAATCTATGACTGGGTTTGGATAGTACTTGCTTTTTAGGCGAAGCAATGAATGATGCAATCTGAAGCTGGTATTGCATCATACATGATATGAATTGCATCATGTTATTCCTAGAAGTCATGGATGATGCAATCATAATGAAGCTTACATCACTCTGCTGAACAAATTGCCCTATATCAGCTCTAGAAATCATACAGTGTCATGTTCTCTTATTTGTCAGTGTTTGATTTTGCAAAGGGACACATTTCTGTTTAGCCAAAGTGAGCAGAGATGCCTCGTACTTGTGTGAACAGTGCAGATAACTTCTGCTATGTTTGCGGTGAAGTGACTTTTGCGTCACAAAAGCGCAGTATAACCACTATGGTTAAGAAAGCCTATCACCTTTATTTTGGCTGCAAAATTGGAGATCGGGACAAGAGGTAGGCCCTACACATATGCTGCAACACTTGTGCAACAAATCTTCGCCAGTGGTTGAACAGGAAAAGGAAATCTATGCCTTTTGCAGTGCCAATGATTTGGAGAGAGCCAACAGATCATACCAGCAATTGTTACTTCTACATGGTGCCTCCAGTTGGGAAAGGTGTGTCAAAGAAGAAAAAGTGGAGTGTGCATTATCCAAACATTCCATCAGCTATACGCCCAATACCCCACAAAGAAGGACTGCCGGTTCCTGATGCACCAGAATCATTCTCACTTGAGTCAGACGAGGAAGAGGAAGAAGATGAAATTTCTGGTCCTGAACCATCAATGTCACAGGACCCACATTTTCTCCCATCCTCCTCCTCTGAACCACACCTCATAACACAAGCTGAACTGAATGACCTTGTCAGGGATTTGGAACTACCCAAGAGTAAGGCAAAGCTGTTGGGCTCCAGACTACAGCAGTGGAATCTCCTGGCAGGTGATGTTAGGGTTTCCATGTTCCGTGACCGTCAAAAGGATCTTGTCCCATTCTTCTTCATGGAAGGTGATCTTGTAGCCTGCAACAACATCAATGGTGTGATGGCAGCCCTCAACATCGTTCACGATCCAGATGAGTGGAGTCTCTTCATTGATTCATCAAAGATGAATCTTAAAGCTGTTTTGCTGCATAATGGCAATGTTTTGCCATCAATTCCAGTTGGTCATGCAGTCCATATGAAGGAAACCTATGACAACATGAAACAACTTTTGAGGTGCATAAACTATGACCAACGTCAGTGGCAGCTTTGTGGCGATTTGAAGGTTGTTGCTCTCTTGCTTGGTCTGCAGACTGGATAAACAAAGTACCGCTGTTTTCTCTGCGAATGGGATAGTCATGCAAGAGATTCCCACTACATCAAGAAAGACTGGCCACTCTGACAGTCATTGGAGCCTGGGAGGAAAAGTGTTTAGCATCCACCACTTGTTGAATCAAGGAAGATTTTGTTACCACCCTTACACATCAAGCTGGATCTGATGAAGAACTTTGTCAAGGCCATTGACAAAACACAAGCAGCTTTCAAGTACCTCCGTGGAAAATTTCCAAGGTTAAGTGAAGCTAAGATAAAGGAAGGTGTCTTTGTTGGTCCTCAGATTCGTGAACTTCTTCGAGATGATGCATTTGACCATGCACTGCGTGGCAAGGAAAAGACGGCATGGAAAGCCTTCCAGTCAGTGGCAATACATTTTCTCGGAAACAACAAGGCAGACAACTACAGGTTGTCGGTGGAAAACCTCCTCAAGGCATACAAAAGCCTTCGTTGCAACATGTCACTAAAGATACATTTTTTGCACTCTCATCTAGATTTTTTTCCCACCGAACTGCGGAGCAGCGAGCGATGAGCACGGCGAGTGATTTCACCAGGACACTGCAACAATGGAGAAACGCTATCAGGGCAAATGGAGCCCATCAATGCTTGCAGATTATTGCTGGACAGCGACAAGAGATGCTCCATTTAATGAATACAAGAGACAAGCCAAGAAGTGCCAAGTAGACACTGAATAGGACTAAACTATGTACATAATAGTTTTTGCCTTTTGTTTCATAATACATTTTATTTATATAACCCTTTTGCTGATTTTTAAAGTGTTACATAAACAGGACAGGTGAAATATTCTCATGTAAAGCAACCATAAACACATGAAAAGACCTAGGTTTACAATTTATGATTAAAACTCTACTATCTACACAATATACATAGACATAAAATGTAAAAACTTATATATCTTAGAAACAGTAGCCAATCAGTTGTTTTAATTGTCATATTTGAGTTCAGCACATCAAAATACATAATAAATATCACATTTTATCTTTTAAGCAGACGACTTCTAAAAAACTGTAGACCAGTGTTATCAGAGGATACTAGGGCAGTTGGAGCCCTTTAGGCAACAACCTCCCTTCAGCTTCTGATATTCCCAAACCAGATCTATAAAAATGCAAAAATCATATTCCAGAGGCTACATTAAGTGCATGAACTAGAAGCACAGGATCACTTTACCGCATACCGTACACCAAATGTTACCAAAACCTTCTACATTCGCATGATTCCATTGCTTCAGTTAGAAAAGCTATAAGAAAGCATGAACCTGCTGTTTGTTTCTCTGTTCACTTTACCTCTAGCTCCCCAGCCAACAACTTAAACTGATTATACACGCAGAGCCAGGGTACGATGTATGCATTTAAATACATTCTGGGATTATAGACATATGCAGAAGAGAAAAGCCAGCAAAAGAAAGAACATCTAACAAATATATTTACAAACATTAAAGACCCAGGGTGAGATTATGTGCTATGCTTCTCAGAGCTGCAGCATACAACTTGCAGCTTAGGGAAAAAAGGGAAGTTAGACAGCCTTCCTTTGCAGCCTTCCAATCTTGTGCTGCTCCAAAGTCTTGAAATGAACCACTGCCCCAGTGGAGCGTCTAAATTACAGCAGCTTCCCAGAGTTACCCATACTGGAGAATCTCTTCAGTGCTATGTGTGGCAGCGCTACCCCCAATACACCCTTCCTGCCCCAGCCTCACCTCCTATGCCAGGGTCTCCTGACGGGAGCCTAACAACTATCTTCATCAGTTTCTATACCAGAAGAAAATCCTCCTCCAGCTAGGCTCCTCCTTCTACTTTTCCGTATCTCATTTTTAATACTACATTCCAAGTGTTGACGAGCCATGAAAGTAACCCCTAACTATACTTGGTACAGAATATTCATGCATCTTTGCTTTGAAAAGTTTCCTATTTTCTAATTCCAAAGCTGATTTCAGCTTTTCAGTATAGTGGGATACTTGACATGGGTGAACAGAATTGTGGGGAGAGCATAAACTCACAATACACAACATTTATATATATCAAAGTAAAATGTACATTATATTAATACCGTGGACCTAAATAGTATGCCTAATATATATGTATTGGCTAACACATGGACAGTTTAAAAGAATAGGAACAAGAATTGCCTGATCTGCTTGAAGTGATCAGCACCATTCAGAGTCCAGTAGTTCAAAATTGAACATTTTGAAAAAAATATACATTGCTGTATATAAGAAGAAATGGATGATGGAAAATAACCCAGAAGCCTGTCTGCATCCATTTTTTGAGACACGGAATTGTACTCTCTTCATTTCTTGAAGACATTTGTACACCTAATTATAATGAAAAAAACTACATTGTTACTTAATATCTAAAACACAAGTTACTGAAAATTTAGAGAGAGATCTCAGGAACAGCAGCCAAATTGTTATTTTTTGAGAAAATAATATTTCTAATCAACAGGTTTTTGAAAACTTTCTTTTAATTAATACTGAATTTAATTTTAAAATCTTTGATGTATTAGAGATTAAATAATATCTATAGATTATACCTTTGCATACCCATTCAATTCTATGTCAAGTATTTCTTTCTTCCCCGATTTTAAAGCAAGGATTGCATGACATTTTTTTTTGAAGGAATTCAGAATTTGGTGAATTCACTAGTGAAGTCAGCATTCTTTTGCGTCTACCAAACTTAAGTTTAGGACTTCTTAGAGCTGGAGAATGAAAAAAAGTGCATTTTCTTTGTCTTGTTAAGCTTCCTATTTTTACATAAATATAGACAACATGCTTGGCAGAGATGGTAGCGCATTTAAGGGGAAAGGACATTCATGTCTACCCATATCTAGACAATTGGCTGTTCAGAGGCAGTTCCCAGCAGGGGACTGCAACAGCCCTAGAGTACATCCTCTTCATTCCCCAATTATGTCTTCTTGCGAATTATGAGCAATCATCTTTGCCAGAAAGCCATCAGCTATAGACCTATCAACAAAGGAACAGCAGCAATCACTACTAATATCTGCAAGGGACAAAACTAAAGTTTATACTACAGCAACCTAGGATATCAAAACCTGACATGAAACTTAGGTATCTCTTTTTTACACCTCCATTAGATGCCTGAATTTTGTGAATACTCATAGTGCCGTAGAGTGTCCAAATGGACCACCTTGCATGGTTAATGCTTGGGCCCACCTTGAAGAATTTTTTATTTTACTCATCCACAATAACAAATGTAATCTAACTCCTTCAGTTTTCTCCACTAAACTGCAGGTCAGTATGCTTCCTTGAAGTTCCTACTGAAAACCTAAGACAAACATTTATGTAAATTATAGCTGCTGTATTTTACACCTTCAGTTCTGCCAGGGGAAAGTCAGGGTAACTTGAAAAATAAAACTAGTATTTAAGTACACTATTTTTAAAACACTTTTTTCGGATTATTTTGTAACCATAGTAAAACAAAGCTGTAACTTAAGTTGCAGCTTTCCTCCTTCTCCCAACTAAAGGAGGGGAAGAGAATATTAATTCTCCATGCCTCTGAGTGGAACTTGTTTGCCAAACTGAAAATAACCATTTTCTAAACCATAATACACAAATCAGTGTGAGATTTCAAAATCACAGCACTTTCTGATTTCTAGGTGCACTCTGCTTTTGATTTGCAGCCTCAGAATGTGCCCATAAAGTGTACTACACCTATGTAATTTTTCATCAACAATATAGAAACAACCTCGAAGAGTATCTCTACAATACCTTTTAAATTAAATGCCCAACTCTACGAAAATTAAGTGAATTAAAAAAAAATTAAATTCACTCTCATGGGAAATTACTAACCTTTCATAGATATGTAACTGTCAATACTACTAAAAAGTGCCTAAAGAATGAAGGGTTGGTTCTTATTTGACAAATCCACATGTTGACAAGTTTTGCTCATGGAACTGGTCTGATATTAAGTTGTGTGCTATAGCTAGCATCTATGTAAACTACACATTAGTTCTCTAAATGGATACGGAATTAAACTTGACTAAATTGAAAAGCAAACATATTACTTTGCAGTTATCCATGTGGTAGTCACTTAAAGCTTTGACCCCTAAAATAACCATTAGAATAGCAAATGCACCTCGTTAAAACGGTGCACTATTTTATGTAAGTAGATGCATTTAGCTTTATGGTAGCCTGCAGGCAAACACTTAGATAAAACTCCTAGAGGATGAAATGTTTCACAATTAACCGTTTTCCACCCTTTGCTTTCATCTGGCGTATACAGTAAACATCAATTTAGTGTGGCTAGTTTTAGTCAATAAAAACTATGAATAATGCTTTTATATTTAGAGTTTCAAAATTGGTGTTGGAATCCAACAGGCAAGAACAATGCCTATTGGATTCCAACACCAATGAAGAATTAGTTGGTGAGAATGGTCCCCGAGGGGGGTCTGTGAGGAGGGAAGGAAAGAAACTCTATGAAATATCCCTGACGGATAATCTCCTGAACCCAAATGTTCATGGTGATCTTGTTCCAGATGTGGGCGTGCATGAAGGCTGTGGCAATAGAGAGAGATGAGAAATGAGACTCTGACTCTTCTGGCATTTGTGCAGAGGCTCAGCTGGACTTTGGTAACAGGAAGCATGCAGAGGTGGCAGCCTTGGTCTAAATGGCTGTCTCTGGTATTTCCTCCTGGGGGCTGGAACGTAAGTGTCCAGGGCTCACAGAGTAGATCTCAAGTTCTTTAGTGAATACAGGGACTCACTTGCCTTCTAATTAAAAAGGTTGGACTCAAAGGGGAGGTTCTGGATGGTGTTTGGAACCACTCTAAAAAAATCTTGATGACTGTAGCCACGAGTTCCTCCGCAGGACAAGTCCTGTGGCCATAGCTCTGGATGCTGTGTCTGCAGCATCTACCACAGCCTGGAGAGCCACCTTTGCCACTAACTTCCTTTCATCTAAAAAGAGAGTGGAACTGGACTCTGGCTTCCATGGTAAACATTCCTTTAAAATCCACAAGCCTGAAGTGGCTATTAAAATCATATTTCACTAACAAAGCCTGGTAGTTAGCTATTGAAAATCGCACACCCACGGAGGAGACAACCTTCTTTCCTAAGAAGTTCAGTCTCTTTAAGCCCTTATCTGCTGGGGTCAATTACTGGTAGTGTGACTAAGCTCTTTCTATAGCCAGCTGTACCATCACCAACTTGGGGCCAGAATGGGGGGTGGGGTCAGCTCCTTTATCAGGAATAAAATAACATCTCAGTCCTTTTAAGTGAAGAGGAACATGGTCCTGGTGTGCATCATACTGCTTTGGCAGGCTCTTGTATAGTCCTGTTAATTGGAAGGGCCAACTTACTCAGTTCCTGCAGTTACAAGATGTCCCAGAGCTGGTGTTGAGGTTGGCTCGTTTGTAACCCTATGTAACAGCTCCTGATACTGATGATGGTCACCCACTGGCAAGGGCAACAAAGAAGTGATAGCATCGTCTGGGGATGATGAAGCAGAACAGGTTCTGGCTCTTTCTCCTCTTACACTAATAGAACCAGCTGGTGAGAGGAAGAGGAGTGGTACAACTCCTGAGAAGGGTCTGCCATAGGGACCCCACTGACCCTAATAAGGTCAGAAAGAGGGATCCATCAGTTGCAGGGAACCCCAAGGGGAATCAGTACCATTAGATCTGAGTTGGGGGTGGAAGGGTGCGTCATACCTGGAGGAATGCACAGCCCTCTCAGATGGAGCTCCTATGCCTTCACAGAGATTTTGGTGCGGCTATCTCCTCTGATTCCTAGGACTTTTTTATCAGTAGTGGCAGTGCCATCGGTACCAGCATGCTCCTGCCTGACGCTGGAGATGGAACAGCTCCTGGGACATCAGAATAGATTCTTCCTTGGGGGCAAAGACATCCCTCGAGAGGGCAGGGCCAGAAAGGAGTGGAGATTATTGATAGGGGAAGAATATATTCTCTGATGTTATGCAAGTTTCTGTATGGCCCTGGGTCTAGGAGTTCCAGCAAATAAGCCTGAAGGACACAGCTCATCTGGTGTAGCCGAACAGTTTTAAATGAACAAGGAAGTAACTCCAGTCTGGGGATCTTGGCAAATCAGATTACATAGGTTCCATGCGCAACATCTCACCCAACCAAGATCAGCTCAAAGACTGAACTCCTTTTATGGACAGTCCTCTGAGGGGATCTGTCTTTGAACTCATTCGCGTGCTCTGGACTCTCCTGGGGAACCCGAGAGTCCTTGTGCTTGGAGTGTCACTGCTGGTCGATTGAGGCTGATGTACAGGGAGTCTCCCGATCCCGGTTCCTAGCAGGACCTCCTCTATCAGGAACTTTTTCAGTCGAATTCTGAATATGAAGGATTGACAAATACTGCACTTTGTAGAAATATGTACCTTACCCAGACAACATAGGCACTACTGATGCTCATCACTGATGGAGAAAGAATGAGGGCAGAGATACAATCCTTGAATCCCAGAGCTCTGGGCATAGTCTCAGAACCAGGAAGGATTTCCCCTGCCCACAGAGAGAAAACTACTTTATACTATCTGTAAACTATATTAACTACTTAAGTAACTTAAGACTACTTAAGCAAAGAAATTGCCGTCTGCAATAATTCCATGCGAATGCTCATTCTCACTTTCAGGTGACATTGTGAACAAGAAGCAAGAGCATTATCTCCTACAAATGTAAACAAACTTATTTGTCTGGGAGATTGGCTGAACAAGAAATAGGACTGAATGGACTTGTAGACTCTAAAGTTTTACACTGTTTTATTTTTGAACCCAGTTATTTTTTTGTACATAATTCTATATTTGTAAGTTCAGCTTTCATGATAAAGACATTGCACTACAGTACTTGTATTAGGTGAATTGAAAAATACTATTTCTTTTGTTTTTTCACAGTGTAAACACCTGTAATCAAAAATAAATATAAAGTGAGCACAGTACACTTTGTATTCTGTTGTAACTGAAATGTAGAAAACATCCAAAATATTTAAATAGTATTCTATTAACATTGCAACTAATCATGATTAATTTTTTTAATTGTGATTAATTTTTTCAAATCGGTTGACAGCTCTACTTACATTTTTAACTTAAGCGTGAAGGAGGCTATGATTCTGACTCAGGTCATATGGTGGTAAGGCGGCACTGGAGAGGCATTGACCCACAGTGCTTCTTACACTCTTGCTCAGGAGCACGAGGAGAGCTGCTGTGCACATGCTGATTAATGGACACTGCTTTGAAGAAATTCTGGACTTAGGTGTGTGGTGCTCATGCATATCCACATGTGGAATACAGATAGGGATCATCACTTGAAGAAGAACTATTTGTGACTAAATGCCAAAATTTGATTTTTATAAATTTAGCAAAGTAAAGTTTAAATTTTTCTTCCTCAGAAAAAAGCATCAAATATTTCATTTTTTCATTTTCTGAAGTGCCCTTAATCATATAACAAATTAACTGCCCCACAGAAAAATTCCATATACATTGTCGAATTTCATTTCCCCAAGTCAGTATTAAGTTATTGAAAAGCCAACACATGTTACTACTGCTGGAGAAAGTTAAAGTTTATGAATCAGAGGGGTAGCCGTGTTAGTCTGGAATTGCAGAAGTGACAAAGAGTCCCGTGGCACCTTAAAGACTAACTGAAATTTTTTCAGAGCATGAGCTTTCGTGGGCAAATACCCACTTCGTCGGATGCATCCGACGAAGTGGGTATTAGCCCACAAAAGCTCATGCTCTGAAAAAATTTCAGTTAGTCTTTAAGGTGCCCCAGGACTCTTTGTTAAAGTTTATGTCACTCTTTTCTCCTGATAAAAGTATAGTACAGTACTTGCCTTTCACGTGAAGCTCTCAGGGCATCCCTCAGTTGTCCATTGACAAAAGTGCTTTGATTGTTTTGCAAGAACATGCACATTTCTCTCTCCTCTCTCTCACTCCTCTTGGTTACTGTTCCAATGTTAAATATTTGTTTTTCCTTAGATGTGTATTACCATCTGTACACAAATGGATTCTCCACACGGATGGAAAATACTGTGTAAGCCATATATACAACATTTTCATGTTAATATATTTGAGTACATATATATTTTTGTCCAAATAACTCAGATCTTTTCAATATGACAATTTTGTTTCCTCTTCTTCTCATAGATGTCAGTCATATAATTTTCCAAATTCCTATAATTTAAATCAAACTTTTGTAGATAAATTTATCTTAAGTGCAATAATAAAAAACAAGCATGATAGCTAGCTAATTAAAAATAGTGATATCACAATATACCCACAAAATAAACTTTTCCAACAGCAATGTTTATCAGAGTTTCGACTTAAAGTCATACTATTTGCATGAAACAAACAATAACAAAAACTATTACATTCTCTATTTGGATTGTCTGCTCATGGTTTTCTATACTGTGAATAAGCTCAGGCTCTCCTTGAGTAACAAACATATCAAGCCTTTTGGTTGATTAACTTCCCCACTACTCCTTTTTGGGTATGCTCTGTTTATTTCAGGCTGTTAGTGGAAAAACCACCATCACCACCACCATACCCATCAGGAATGCTTCATGGATCGGTTTTGAACAGTTCCACTGTTTCTTCACAGTCTTTAACAGCACAAGATGTAACAAAATATAACAAGCCCACAGTGTAGAGAATTGCCTTTCCCTGATATATTATAAATAATGTATCTACACAGAATTACCAAACTCTCACAAACTTTATCAGAACAGCCATACTGGGTCAGACCAAAGGTCCAGCTAGCCCAGCATTCTGTTTTCTGACAGTAGCCAATGCCAGATGCCCCAGAGGGAATGAACAGAACAGGTAATCATCAAGTGATCCATCCCCTGTAGCCCATTCCCAGCTCCTGACAAACCAAGGTTAGGGACACAATCCTTGACCATCCTGGCCAATAGCCATTGACGGACCCATCCTCCATGAATTTATCTAGTTCTTTTTTGAACTCTGTTATAGTCTTGGTCTTTACAACATTCTCTGGGAAAGAGTTCCACAAGTTGACTGTGCATTGTGTGAAGAAATACTTCCGTATCACAAGTCTTGTAATATTTGGCGTTTTTCTTGAAGCTCCCGATACTGGAATCATCCAATTAAGGGAAGATCTCAGCTTTCATTAAAAACAGTTTCTAGTACTTCTGATTGAGGAAAAAGACTTGAAAATGTAGACCCCAAACACTCAAGAACAGAAAGGCAAGCAAAAAGAACACAACATTTATTATTTTTCAAAATCATGATTGAGTCTCATGTTTTTTGGAGTCTGGTGCACGATTTTGGAATGCTGAAGATCAGCAATACTGTTTATATTTAAGTAGCACTAGAGAACTCGATAATCTAAGTTAGCATCTCTACTTGTGAGCTGGCTGGTCTTGCGCTTCCTCAGTCACAGCAAGACTACTGTTCCTGAGAGATTAACAAGGCCCACGCTGCTAAAACAATTTACTTATTTAAACCCTTGCCAGTTCTGGCTAATGCTACATTGTGAAGCAATGGAATTTCTTCACAGAGACCAATTTGGGTACTGTTGGCCGAGCAGAGTTCCTCTTCAAACATCAAAGTAGCAGCACATCCTGTTTCAATATATTCAAATAGGAATAATAGGTATGTATAGGCACTTGCTCATTAAATTTCAAAACAATTAAAATATTTCTCAACTCACTAATTTCAAGATGAAATCAAACAAAGAACAGATGATAGCTTTTGGAACCTGCAACTAAATATTTAAAGAAACTGAAAGACTACATACAAACAAATTTATCTGAAACGTAAAATTATTCACAAAGACAAATATTGTTGCAAATATTTACTCAAAAAAGTAATATTTACAGCAGTGTTTTAATAGCTATTCAAAACATTTAACATTCATTAAAAACAAAACTGAAAAAGTCAAATGCACATTGTAAAGGATTCAAATGGAGCATTTTAATTAAGTGTTATTAATATTTGAAAGCAAGCTACTGTTAATTATATTATGCATTCCTATACCTAGCTGCTAACTACATAGCAAAAAACAAACAAAAAAAACCCACCCCAAAATCATTTCAGCAGCCATCTTATATATAAGTTAGACTACAAAAAATCCTAAAATCAAATTATACATCTCTGCTTATATGCCCTTGAGTCTTTTTTGTAACAGTTAGCAAGCAGCAGCTGCAAAATGGCAGAATACATGCCTGTCTGTTTCCAGTTCATTTTTTAAAAAGTTTCTGCATTAAACCGTACTTTGGTTTCACTTGAAGACCATTCATATGGGTCTATTACTAATAAAAAAAAATAATTAAAACAACTGTAATGGCCTAACAGCTACAGTACTTTGAGCAGTATTGCCCTACTTTATACAACTAGTACGTCAGGTAAATCTGCACTGCTTGCACACTGAGAAATCTCACACATATGTATTTATATTGTAATTTCCACTTTCACTGAAAGTTTAAGGTAAGCTTACAACCTGGTAAGATTACACCTGTACAGAGGTGCACAGATTCATTTAGTTCTGTTTACATGCTTTGACAGACAGGAATGTGACATTAAATCCAAAGTAGATTTCTATTTATCCAAACGGTCAGTAGGTGAATTGTTGTGAGCATGCTCTATTTCAGCAGTCAGTTTACTTAATCCTTGTGATTCTAAAATTTCCACACGGAGACTATCTTCACACACCACAATAATCTCAATCTTTTCCTCTTGGGTAACAAACCACTTTATTGTGGGCAACATCTTTGTGAAAATGATTTTTTTTCCATTTTCAAGTGCCAGACTAGCAAGACATATTCTCTTCCTATCTCTTGGAAATATATACCAATGTGATATTCTTTGTAATATTTTGTTACTAAATTGCTTCCTTCATACACAACATCTAAACTTTTATTTTTCTACCTTAATATTCTGAATCGGCATCAACAAGCATACCCATCAGGAATGGTCCATGGTGTTCTTACCATAATTTATACAGCATACTACTACTTTATACTGAATAAAGTTAGTTTAATTTCAGCTTGCTTCATTCTCATCTGTCTGGCTTACAGTTGTCTCCATTCTGCTAGGACTGCTTCCTTTAGAAATGTCATCTGTTTGTTCAGAAACTAGCTCAGCTTTCTTTGATGAAGGTGCAACGTTACCTTTTTGAAGGATCTCAGTAGCTTCATGCTCAAGTACTTCTGATGGAGTCAAAGGCTCCAAATGAACACTGCCTTGCTCGCTAATGTCAGAACTAACAGATTCAGGTTCATCTCTTTTTCTCAAAAACTGCTCAAAACTAACATCTTCACCCAATGTCAGTTTTAAGTCCTTAGTTGTCAAAGCTGCAAGCCTATTTTCATCCAAGCTACCTTCTTTACTCTGGTCATTCAAGATGGCATTCTCTGAACTTTGGCAAATTTTCAATTCAGTTTCATTACAAATGTGTTTTTTTTGTTTCTCCTCTATGACTTGATCATTATTATCTGAAACACAACATACTGCTGTCTCACATGATGAGTTTCTTGAATAGTTGTCCTGGAGTACTAAACTGGAATCATTTTCCATATTGGATGATGTACTTTCCTCACTCTTTTCAACTGATGAGCCATTGTTAGTTGGATTTCCATTGCATTCTTTTTTTGTTTCCTCTGAAGAGTCATTTGCTGGTTTGCTGGAAAAAAAATATCCACTTATTTCTCAGCCATCATACAAAACGTTTTAACATATGGGTCTACTCTGCAAACTGACTAAAAATGTCACCATAGTGTTCCCTACTTGTCATCTTTTACTGATCTTCATATCAAGTAGAAAGTGCCCCCCACAACGCTAGCCCTGCAAACTCAGCCTCACATCTCACAGCTGAGTTCTTTCTTTCCTTCAAATCATCACCATTAAAAAAGATCTTTCAGGCCAAATTAGGCCCTTAGCTATAACTGTGCAACAAATGTTTTTTTCAAATTATACCTGGAGTGACACCCATCATCACATCATCTAAACTGGACTGATGCAGGTATAACTGATTGGAATTAAGTAAATAATTCTGTAGATGATGCAAAAGAAATAGAATCCAGTTCACTCCATCATAGTCTGATTGGCTCTGCGGCGTTAATAGGAATATAAAGCAATAAAAACTCGTTTTTGTCATTCAAGTGAGCTGCTTTGAATCTGAATTTACACAGAGAGCAGACATACTGAGCAGAAAAGATGGCATTTTTACATCACTTTTCACAGTAAATCTATATTTTGAATTAAAAGAAAAGTACTGAATTATCTAAGCCAAGTCAAGGAAAAACTTCTTCATAGAAGTCTGTTTAGCTATTTATGCTAAAGGGACAATATTGGAACAAGAACAAATGGATATAAACCGGCCACAAACTAATGGAAATTTGAAGGAGGGTGCTAGCCATCAGACATTCAAGAACAGCCTCTAATAAGGAAGTGGGGGCAAGCAACTTAGTTTTAAGAGAACTAGTCAAATTTATGAGTGCTATTGTGTAATAGGGTTGCTTGTGATGGGAGGCAAGGGGAGCAAGGCTCAACAGTTGCAGGGTTCACTTCTGATTTACGTGTTATTCCTAAAAGTTCATGCTTCAGGGTTTCAGCCAGCCACTAGCAGGGGTCATGAAGGTATTCCCTCTCAAAGTATTCTGGGAGGTGTGGTTTTTTTTGTTGTTTTTTTTTAAATATCTCCTTCCTCTGAAGCATCAGGAATGGCTGCCGCTGGAAATGGAACACTGAGTGAGGTAGGCCTGGGCATTAAGGTGGTACCAAGCATTATCCTTGTCTGGTGCTTGGATGGCTGGTTCTTGCTCACATGCTCAGGGTCTAACCAATCACCATATATAGGGTTGTGATGGAATTTCCTGCACAAGTCAGATCAGCAAAGATCTTGAGTTTTTTTCACTTTGTTCTGCAGAGTGAGAGTGTGGGTAACTTGCCAGACGTCTTGCCAGGATTATCTGGGGATCTCTCATTTAATCATTTCCCTGCTATTGCAGGGGCCTCAACAATTGATGCACCTTGGTCACCCCTATTCTCTGCTTGGGTTGCATAATATTTTAGTCTCTTATGGATCTCATTTAGTTTGGGCTCATTTCCATTGTTGGGTTTAATGTGCGAGTGCTCGGTGGTGGTGGCGGCCTGTGGTATACAGAGGATAGAATAAATGACCTAGTGGTCCCTTCTGCCCTTAAAATTCTGACTCCGTAATAAAATCCAAGCCATACATAGATCAGGGTTATATACAAAG
This sequence comes from Dermatemys mawii, assembly GCA_007922305.1. Classification (NCBI taxonomy): domain Eukaryota; kingdom Metazoa; phylum Chordata; order Testudines; family Dermatemydidae; genus Dermatemys; species Dermatemys mawii. The sequence continues at coordinate 22,633,392 of ML677366.1, forward strand.
TAGATATTGCTGCCCCGTGTATTACAGTATCTTTTTTAAAAATCACATGCACTGCTCTAAAATAGCCAGGGAAATTAATATTCTCCAAATAAAAATTGAATTACATACTTAGAACTCAACATGTACATACAAAACCCTCAGATACTCAGAGAAGATCAGATTTTTTGTAGTCAAATCCCTAAATTTATCTGCTCATATTTTTGGTTCTGATAGTTGATGATTCAAGTAGGACACAGTTCTGAACACTGCTTCCCATTTATTATAGGAACACCAACGTCCATCACATACTTGCACTGAAGGAATTCTGGTCCCCATTCAGAGGTTTAGTTTGCTGAAAAAGTTTACTTAATTTCCAGCAGCCTCAAAAGAAAACTAAAATCTGAAAAGAGCCCAGACTGCCAGAAACTTTGAATGTGATGAACATATTAAAAAGGAAGATGAAGGAACTACTATTAGACTACTTTCAAGCTTAATTTGTATTTAAAAGGCTACCATTACTCCCAATTTAGCTTTTAAAAACCTAAAACTTAAATTGAAAACAATCCCTGAACTCTGAAATACAGCCATGAGAGGTATGAGGGAGAATAAGAGGGATTTTTGGGGGGTAGGAAATGGAGGGGATTCTGATTAAAAGCTGCAGAATTATTCTAGCCCAGATATTACTTATTAAAAAATTGAGAAGTTACACTGCTTTCAAATTTTACTTTCACTTAAGAAGCTAAAGCAAGAATATTTATTAAAAAACAGAAGCAAAGAGAACTTTTGTGTGCAGGATATAAAACTGATAAGAATCCAGCAACCAAAGATATTGATCCAGTCACTGGAAACAGCAGAGTCAGTTGTAATGTAAGCATCCCAACACTGCCACACCAAATGTGTTTCACTAATACTCTTGAGGGATTCATTCAAGGGCTAAGAAGCCGCCCATTAAAACCCTTCCTCTGCTGGGATTGCGAACAAAGGTTAAATTTACATTTCACTTTACTAAAATGCACCATAACGTTTTAAAATCTCTACATAAAAGATGTAATATATAATTTTTGCTTCTTGCTTATGAGTCTTCCCCACCCCAATGTTCCAGGAAAGATTTGAGAAAAGAGGTTTGCACGAGCTACTGGATACAACATGTTCCAGAGTTAAGGACTTTGCATTCAGAATACCATATCATCTGTGACTTGAAGCTTAAAATCTAGGGTTTCTTAGCATGATTGCTCTAGTTGACCTTGACCACACTGCTGAAACCAGGAAAGGAAGATTTTCTCAGACAATCAAGACTTAAGTCATGTACAGGTTTACAGATTGAAGTCAATGCCTATAATTGTATTCACAAGTTAAATGAAAGCTATGGCAGTTCTTGGAGAAATGGTGTAATATATTTGCTATAGCTAATACCACCTAACAAGCTAGCATCCTCATTCTGGACCAGCTGTAGCTACAAAGTGACGAAAAAAGATGCTCCACAGTGATCCACTTGGAATTCCAAGAGCACACAGGAGTATAAGAACATGTCCAAAGTGAGAACCTCTTAAAATGTAAATATATCCTCAATAAATGGGCAAGAACCATCACTGGAAGACCTTAAAAATCTCGCATCTCTCTCAAACATCAAATTCTCTACCTTTTCCAGACTGAACCCCTACGAATTTGCTTTCATCCAAGCTCAGTTTTGGCCAGGAACCGACACTGATGAAGAAACAGATAAGGCTATGTGCCATCAGCACACCAACAAATTTATATATCCTACCACTAATTTATTTATACATGTTGAAATGAAGAGCGTAAGATTAAAAATAATTTTGCAAATTCACTCAAAAAGACCTCTTGCAGCAAAGGCATTTAGCTACCCAAAACAAGTGGTGACCTCTCAGATAAAAAGACATACAATGCCTGTAAAGCAATACAATCTACCCCAGCCAGGGACTGCCCATGAGTCAACAAAACCTAGTGGTTTGTGACAAATTAAGACATTGAGTCAAAAATACTATTTGGCATTGAGAAATAAATATGAAAAATAGTTATTTTGCTGGTAAGGCTGTGGCTGAAAAAGAATAGCTTTCTGTCTGATACTTCAGCGAATGAAACACCAACACTCCTGTGAAATATTCCTGTAAGCTATTTTGACAAATGTGCATGTAAAGAAACAGTTAACTGTAGATGTGAGGAAAGAAGAGGAAAAACTGCAACTTTCCAGAAAGTAGGAAAATTTTGAGTAAATACAGTTAGCCAGCTAGCTACCGTACAATGAAAACAAGTATTCACTTCCTGGAGTTGTATGCTTGCATAATCCTTCATGTCAAGATAAGAATACCAAGATGAGAATACTATGGTAATGAGCAAGTTGACATGCGGCCCTAAAGTAGCCACTCTTGACAGTAACGGAATCCAAAATCAGGGGCTGACCTAAGATATAAGTTAAAGAGACACTGAGAAGATAAGACTAACAGTGTGGAGAAACAGAGTTACAGAACTCTAGAAATCTGAAGTGGTGGTGGTGTTTTTAAATCTCTCTTGTAATTTTAAGGATTTGGGTCTAGCTAGGGGAGACGAGGGAATCAACTACATATCCTTGCTTTTTGAAACATTTATGTGCTCATTTGATTAGAATGATTTACTACTGCCTGGGCTGGATCTGAACCAGTGATCTAGCAAAGGAGAGGCTTTGTAGTCATTGCTAAACCTGAGCCATCCAGTTTCCATTATTAAAGCAAGCATTTTAAGTGAAAGCAAATTGTTAAGAGTATCAGACATACCTCACAAGTGGTCTTTGGTAGGGCCAGAGGAGGGAAAAGCAAGGGAGAACATTTTATGGGTGGAAAAATAACTGTCAGGCTTTTGTATTAAAGCTTACAGTACAGTCTTTAAAAAAAGAGGACATTACAAATGTGTATGAATGTAGAATAATATAATTAAGGGAGAAATTTATGGCACACAACTTTTAAGGACTACTTCAGGACCATAGTTTTGTAAATTATTAACTGCAATAGGCCACTTCAGGATGATAATTTTGGTGTAATAATTCACATTTTGTACAACTAATTGAACTTTTCCAACAACCTCTTGCCCAAAACAAAATGTACATTATTTCACAACCCATGCCAAGTTTTACTAATTCACAGATTTATATGTAACCAGTCTGAATTAATGTTAGCAATGTGTGTGTATTGCTGTGTTACAACTAATTACCCAACAAGTTCACATATATTGCTTTAATAAAAAATCTTCAAATTTTGAAGGAGTATCTTTTCACAAGTGTGAAAATATGTTTTTCAGAAGCCATACCGATGTTTTAAAAAACAGTTGTTATTTAATTACAATGCATGCTCCCCAATTTTACCCCTCTATTTTCCCCTGAAAATACCTTTATTATTCAGATTAATTAATATAATAAATAATCATTCTTTTCAGTATTTTGTACTTGTCTTTTGGTGGAATTATTTTTTGAATGTTGACTGTATGTTTACAAATATTAAGGCATTAACACTTGTAACAAATAAAGAAATTTTGGAGACCGACAGCCCAAATTCCACATCTTGTTGAGTAAATACACGTCTGCTGTTTAAAAATTACTTTTCCCCATAAAAAAATAACAGTATGCAAATACTAGTTAAAATATTTTCTCCTAATTACCTGAGAAATAACACAGCACACGTGTTATTTTATGTACTTGAATTTCAAGAGATGCAGCTGTTCCTTATATTTACCTTTCAAACGCTGATGTTTCTGTTTTTCCTTCAGGCAAACTAGGTCTTGAATTTTTCTGTAATAATTAATATTTTTTTTATATTACATCCATGACCAACTGATCATACTGCAATGCAGCAGAAAGAATTTTACACTGTTATTTACCCAGATCCGCAAGTTAGTACGGATCCAGTGGATAGCTTAGTACAGACACTTGCAACCAGTCTTCCAAGTTAAGAAAAAGTAGATCACATTTTAGCACACATTTCTGTGACCCTTATTCATATAAGTAGACCCACTCACATCTCACTTGAGTAGGGTCTGCAGAACTGAGTCCCCACAGTTTTTCATTTGGAGGAAGAATATCAGGACTGAACTACAGATTTGTTGACCACCAGTGAAAGACAAAAGTGAAGTTAATGCAATTTAAAGTATTACACAGGACTTCCTGAATAGTATCTATTGGAGATGTATTAGATAAGGAAGACTGACATACAAATTTGTCTCATATAAAACTGTAAGGCTCTAGCTGTAAGTGCTTAGTGTGGTAGCTTTATAGGGGAACAAATTGTCCACTATCATAACTTAATAGCATAAGTGTTTTTTCAGCACTGGAAGGCATAATAAAAATGAGCTAATTCTTTCATGTATAAATAACTAATTGTAGAAAAGTGCTCCAAAGATGGCATTTGGAAATGGCCAAAGTAGTCTAATAAAAGCATCCGCCATAAGGCAGACCCTTAGCCCCATGCAAAGCCCAATGAAGTCAATGAAGAGTCAGGCCTAAAATGACAAAATTAGGCAATTTAATTCATAATGGTCACTGTTCAAAATTATAAATGGATTTTGAATTTAAAATGAAAAATTGTTGATGTGTAATGTTTAGAAAAGTATCCTAAATTTCTATTACTTATACTGAGGGTTTTTTTTCAGTCAAATAGTTTTTTCTTTTTTGTTTTTATATTGCATACTACTTGTATACATATTTTGTAGTGCAACATATAGTACATATGACATATGGGGATCTGTTTACTCTGCTACAATGAGACCAAATTCTACAGTAAACATCTTCAGATTCCATGGCAATGTTAATCGGTTCTAAATAGCCTTCATTCTGATCCCTTCACTCATATAAAAAACAAAAAATAAAACCACACAATGATGGCTCATACTCACTGACCTAAAATTATTTCCAATAAAGATTATCGTCAACTATGGATTTTTCACTATGTCCTGCAGGTGACTTGGCTCCACTCTCCATGCCTCGGATCCCATGATGATGTACAGCTGGCCTGCTACAGAACCTCCTTCCCCACCCATGCCTACCTAGGAAGGGGTGAACTTATAGATAACTTCAGCAGCTCATCTCTCTATGATGTTCTCAAGGCAACCTAGCTGGCCAGCCTATGCTTTTGGTTCCCCCAGATCCAGGCTGTAAATTAGACTCCAGCTCTGGTCTCTGACCCCATTATCTATTATCATCAAATAGAATAGAAAGCATACACTATAACCTAGTTAACTCCTCCAGAAAGGGAAAAAACTAGAGAGCAAGATACAGCTGCAGTCAGATCCAGGCAGAGCAGGTATATAAAACAAAATGTTGAGCAGCAAAATTTAAAACATTTCATGCCATTGGGGAAAAAAAACCAAATTCCACAGCCATAGAATCAGAATCTAAGAGGCCCTGACAAAGCTGAAGGGGCAGGACATATCTCTGAGGGTTGCTTCAGGTTCCCTGCAAACCTCAAAGAAATGGTCTGCTTTTTGTTCATATTTTCAGTATAATACATCTTCTGCAATCTTCGCCTGGAAGTTGAAGCTAGACAGTCACACTGGAAATAAGGTGCAAATTTTTAAAAGTGAAGGTAACCACTGGAACAATTTACCTAAGGTCATGGTGGATTCTCCATCATTGGCACTTTTAAAATCTAGATTGGATGTTTTTCTAAATTATATGCTCTAGGAATTAATTTGGGGAAGTTCTATGGCCTGTACTATACAGGAGGTCAGACTAGATGGTCACAGTGGTCCATTCTGGCCTTGGAATCTATGAAAAAAATCATAAGGACTAGAGATTTAATTTTTTAAAAATGAAAGTAGAGGTTCCAGAGCACATTTCTGCAGGGCAATTGAGTGAATTCCACAGCAAATTCCACGCTGCTGAATCCTGGAATACATGAGGCCCCATTATACACATGTAAAATACATTCTTAATATTTTCTATCAACAATACTTAATGAAAACATACAAAGAAAAAGCTGGAGAACCTTGAGAGGCACACTTCTGTTCCCAAACCCAGTAGATCCACTACGGTTCTGCAGGAAACAAGTGCTAATTACAAACAGGGTCTGTGCAAGTCCTAGACCTTTCCCTCCACCCATTGGCAGGGTGGGGTTTCCGTAAATGCAGATTCTCTTTTCTGAAGAGTCTCAACAGGGCAAGCAGGAGAACAATGTCCATGATTCCACCAAGTATGCCCACTATTCTGCAAATCCCAACCCACAGGAGAACATTCTGCAGTGTGTCAAGGGAGTGAGAGTGGATGGTACGAGAATGTATATGTGATAGTCTCCAACTACCCGCTTCCAGACAGGGTCGGGGAGAGCTGTGAACAGATGTGTGAAAAGCAGTCTAAACTAGCAAAGAAATGACTGAAGTTTGTTTGTAGTTGTTTTTAACAACATTTTTTAACCAAAGTGTGCAATTTTTTTTAAAAAATCACTTTTTCTCTTCCATTAAGTCTATGCAGTATACATAGGGCAACTAACAAAGGCTTCATTAGATTGGCATTTCAGTCTAATCATTATTTGAATGCTAACTGGAAGTTTCTAGATATAGCAAATTTAAAGGATAGTGAATGGAGGGACACTTTAGTTGTCATTTGAAAACAGATGACAATGCAGGACAAGGCTTGATTCTTCAAAACAAATGTATCTCCTGGACATACTAACCTTATTATACTGCAGTACGTACATATGTATTTAAGTAGCATCTTCCCAGTTGGTTAACCATTATAGATATTCAAAAATATTTTGTATTCAGACATCTTTACACTATAATAAAATATTACCTCAGACTTTGAAATCTCCACCAGAGAGAGAGAAGCTGCCTTTAACCTAGTGAATAATGAATTAAGATTCAGAGTTTTCATACTGTACTGTTAACATTAAAAACAGAGGGGAAAATAGAACAAATATTATACTTACAGCAAGAAAAAAATACCATAGCAACTTGAAATCTATTTCTATTGTTAAAATGGATCTGAGCTGGCTTAAAATCTATTTCATATTTTAGCATCTCAAAACATTTATTGTATGCATACAGTAAGCTGTACACAAACTTCTTTCATGTGATCCTTTCCCATTTATTTCATTGGTGGAGGAAAGGAAAGTAATCTCAAAAAAGTTCAAGAAATACTGTTCTGCTAATAATTACTGTAAGTCTATTTGATGATAGATGATGCATCTTTCTTACAATCAGTCAACCTCAAACTATTACTGAATCACCATTTTAACCAAATAAATTCCTAAGATTATACACAAAAGTAGCTATAATTTACAAAGTTAAAACATGTTTCTCTCACACGTTTCGTCTCTACACAATAACAAAAACATCCCTACAACAAAATTGTTGCATGTCTGTCTTAAACTGTATAATTTATTGCATCCAATAGCTCAGAATAAAGTGTTTTTTTGGAATGTTGAAAAATGACCCTCAACTATCACTTAGAGGATATTCTTCCCCAAAAATATCTTCACAAGCACAATCCATACATTAGATAGCTATAAATTATTTAAATTTATTGATCTCTAAAACCTCATTAATTAAACAGCTTATCACAACATCACACTGATTGATTTTCTGTGTTTATATGAGAAAATGCTACTGCAGAGATAGCAAGTAGCACATATGTCCTATAAAACCTTGTTAAGTCATCAGTTTTAATATAAAATCTAACCTTTCAGAGGCTTTATGTTTTAGAAATTGCTTGTGGCCATATCTTCTTTGTTGATGCTGCATTAAAGTCAATTTTAATCAGCTGACGTATGTTGCTGTTTCTATCAGACCCGAGTAGTAATGTTATTAATCATGAATTAAATTATTCATGACCTCAGTGAGGCTTAATGACTGCTTCTACAATGTGAAATATACCTTGCATAAGAAACAGTAATTTAAATTATATGAAAAACAGATAGCACCAACACTTTGACTAATTTCATCTAGCCTAATTTCTGTTCTACTATGGACTAATCCAAGAAAAAACAGTGTTAATAAACACCATTTTAATAATTTTTAAACATTCTCTATGGACACATCATAAAACTTATATTTATTAATAACACCACCTTGGTAGGTATTAACCATGACTTTGCTAGTATTATGTGGACCCATTTATGATGATTTATGACATTCTTATTATTTACAGAATGTGGCTTATATATATATTCAAGGGGATCAAAGATCACGCTGTTTTTTGTAGCACTTGGCATTATATTAATGTAAAACTAATTAACAATGAGAAAAACAGAGTAAATCAAGTGTTAAGACTGTGTACGATAAATGACACATTAAAACCACTCTTTTCAGTCAGGGATTTAGAATACTCTGACGTATTTAATCATGAGTAGGAACACCAATAAAAAAATGAATTGGCATCTCTCTACTACTTGGCTCAGCTTCATTGCTTTAATGATTTCTATGCAGAGAATATAATAAATGTGTTTTTAATAATGATTTATCTAAAGCACAGACAATAGTTAGAGAAATGTGGTCAAAAGGTCAGACCAATTTAAATACCACAAAGACATAGTTGTTGATCCTCTTCTGACTGGAGTCAGTGAGGTTTCTGCCAATAACGTCAACGCTTGTTTACAGTGTCTTTACTCCCTACTAGCTCAAACTCCTACAGACTTCAGTGGATTGTCCATTTCTATACCTTAATATATAGGAATTTCTTTTAAGTTTAATCTCACCTTTGAATTTATTGGATTTATGTTTGCTTTGGGATAATTACAATATCCCTGTAATATATTTTATCTTATCTTACTAATCTGAAAACAACGAGGAGTCTGGTGGCACCTTAAAGACTAAGGGATTTGTTTGGGCATAAGCATTTATGCATAAAAAACCAATTCTTCAGATGCACTGAAGAAGTGGGATTTTTTACTGGAGAAAGCTTATGCCCAAATAAATCAGTTAGTCTTTAAGGTGCCACCAGACTTCTTGTCGTTTTTGTCGATACAGACTAACACGGCAACCCTTCTGATACTTATTACTAATATGCACTCTCAACCTTAACTCCATTTTAATGTAGTTTTTCTCTGGGTAATTCCTTGGTTTACTTTTTAATATAACAAGTGTGGATAGGGGGAAACAGTCGATGTGGTACATCTTGATTTTAGTAAGCCTTTTGATATTGTATCGCATGACCTTCTTATAAACAAAATAGGGAAATACAACTTAGACAAAGCTACTATAAGGTGGGCCAATAACTTGTCGGAAAACCATTCCCAGAGTATAGTTATCAATAGTTCACAGTCAAGATGGAAGTGCATACTGAGTGGAGTCCCACAGGGATCAGTTCTGGGTCTGGTCTGTTCATTATCTTCATCGATGATTTAGATAATGGCATAGAGAGTACACTTATAAAATCTGCATATGATACCAAACTGGGAGGAATCGCAAGTGCTTTGGAGGATAGGATTAAAATTCAAAATGATCTGGATAAACTAGAGAAATGATCTGAAGTAAACAGGATGAAATTCAGTAAGGACAAATGCAAAATACCCCACTTAGGAAGGAACAATCAGTTGCACACATACAAAATGGTATGTGATTGCCTAGGAAGGAGTACTGCAAAAAAGGATCTGGAGGTCATAGTGGATTGCAAGGGAGTGTTGTAAGCAAAACATGAGAAGTAATTCTTCCGCTCTACTTCAAACTGATTAGGTCTCAATTAGAGGATTGTGTCCAGTTCTGCGAACCACATTTCAGGCAAGATGTCGACAAATTGGAGAAAGCCCAGAAAAGAGCAACAAAAATGATTAAAGGTCTACAAAAACATGACCTCTGAGGAAATATTGTAAAAACTGGATTTGTTTAATCTGGAAAAGAGAAGATAAAGGGCACATGATAACAGTTTTCAAGTACATAAAAGGCTGTCACAAGGACAAGGGAGATAAATTGTTCTTGTTAATCTCTGAAGATAGGACAAGAAGCAATGGTCTTAAATTGCAGCAAAGATGCTTTGGGATGGATATTAGGAAAAACTTCCTGTCAGGGTTGTTAAACACTGGAATGAATTGTCAAGGGACGTTACAGAATCTCTATCATTGGAGATTTTTAAAAGCAGATTAGACAAATGTCTGTGAGGGATGGTCTAGATAATACTTAGTCCTACCATGAGTGGAGGAGACTGGACTAGATGAACTCTTAATATTCTATAATATTAAAGATTTCATCCATGAACACTAAACAAGAAACCTAAAGAAAATACTACTATTTGATGTTTCCAATAATTTGAAGAAATGTAGTATCTATCTTAAATCTTTTAGGGCCAAATTCACACGTATGTTCTGACAGCTTTAAGCCATTCTCATGAAAAATTCATGAAGTGTTCCCGTCAAAATGGCCACTACCTCACTGTTCCCAACTGAAGAGAAGTCCAGCTCACTGACGAGGAATATTGCAGTAAATAGGAGCACTGTGAGGAGTAACTGAGTGCAGATACAGGCCTATGGCCCAAGTCTCACTGAGAAGAACAGGAGATGATGGCTATTTTGAGAGATGACTGTTTTTCATAGACTTCTCTGAAGATTAATAGTGGTTGAAAAACAAAAAAGAAACTTTCAGTTATGAAGCAGCAAAGCATGGTCACTAATTCTAAAAAGAAAATTCTTCAAATAAAGCCTAGTCATAAGATTCTATTGAGTTTTAACTCAATGAGAAATTTGAAGAGTTTGTTATTTGCTATTAAGATTATCAGGCATTACAAAAAATGATTTTGCCATGGGGTGCAAAATTTCTTAAAGGTCCCATTTTAAAATTAATTTAACTCAAACTCATTAATGGATTTATTTGTAAATCCTCAGAATTTTCTTTACTCAAGGAGTGGTATAATTTGGCAGAGGATGTGCTGTAATTTTCATACATAACGAAAAGAGTGAATCTCTGCTTTCAGTGCAAAACTTAACAATCTTAACTATGGTATCTCTACAACATACTATAGATACTGAAATATACTTCTCTCATTGCAAAAAGTACACACACACAGGATATATATGCTATAACTGAATTTTAGCTTTATTTTGTATTTGAAAGCCTACAAAAAATGTATTTATTGTGATTATTTCTAGAAACAGGGAATGAGCATCATACCCTAGCAGAGTATGGGAATTTAAAAAAAAAAATGACAAATGTAGACAGCCTTGTGCATACCAAATTACACTCCAACAAAGCCAGCCACTTTGATCACAAGTGTCATGTCTCTCACACACTGGTTCTGCAGACTGTCTACACTACTCAGGGTGCCCAACTAATGGCCAGCTTCCAAAAGGTTGGCGTGCATATTATTAGTAATATAGGAGGTTTAGTGATGGCACTGTTAAACAGTAATAGAACAACAACAGAATAATAATAGAACAATAATAGAATACCTTGTACGTTCATGTAAGTTCAACTTTCATGATAAAGAGACTATAGTACTTGTATAAGGTGAATTGAAAAATACTCATCATTTTTACAGTGCAAATATTTGTAATAAAAAATAATAAAGTGAGCACTGTATACACTTTGTATTGTGTTGTAACAGAAATGAATATATTTGAAAATGTAGAAAAACATCCAAAATATTTAATAAATTTCAACTACTATTCTATTGTCTAGGAGGGTGATTAATCAGTTTTTTTCAGTTAATCACGAGTTACCTGTGATTAATCAACAGCCCTAAAAAACGTGTTTTTCTTTGCACATCATCTAATAAAATCATTGACAAAAGCACACACCTTTAGCATATAAATTATCTCAGATTCATTCTAAATGTCATATAACTAAATGCTCATTTGTTTAGTTCAGATAAAACCACAATCTTGACTGTAGCCTAACAAAGAACATTAAAGATTCATTAAACAGTATCAATATTAGAAATGGGTTGAAACAGTGTTCAGATTCCGATTAGTTCACGCTTCAGTTCAGGATTGATCAGTGCCAAAATCTCTCAGATTATCTAACAATTTTTGCAAAACTGGACAAAAATATTGGAAGTAGTATTCACTAGAGATTTTGTCTAAGGCCAGGCCATACCTGGATAATAAATCCTCTCCAATTAGGATACAATCCAGAACTAAAACTATACAGACAAGCATAGAGCTACGCATATTATCCACGTGCCTCAAATACAATGAAATTTGAAAGAGCTCATATTCATAGTGCAACTTTTGACCATATCTATTTAATACAAATTAAGTTAACTACAATTTAGATGTTAACAAAAATAAAAACTTACTCAGAAATGCATTCAGCAGCTGGACAACCTAAGGAAACTGGAATTAAAAATAAAGGATTAATTCTATATTTAAAAATACACCCTGAAATATCATCATCAAAGATCATCCATTTCATCCTTACCCATAACAATTTTACATTCAAACCCAAAACTTTGCCAAGCCACAGGTACTAGGGTAGCTCCCCAATATTACACCCTCTTCATGGGCCATCTTGAAGAAGAATTTCTGGACAAACGTACCACAAAGCCAGTGATACATTTGAAATATATCAATGATATTTTCATCTTCTGGACGGATGATCTAAACTCCCTCACTGCGTTCCACTACAACTTTAATAACTACCATCCATCCATTAAACTCTCTCTAAAACACTTCCACACTAGTGTCAACTTCCTGGACACCATGGTCAGCTTCAACACTGGAACCCTACAGACAATTTAAAAAAACAAACCTGGATCACCACGTCTACCTTCATAGATTCAGTAACCACCTCAAACATACCAAGATATCGGTTATTGACAGCCAGGTGCACAAATATCACAGAATATGGTAGAAAAGGGTCTGGGATATATACCTTAACACACTTAAAAACAACTTCACCAAACAAGAACACTCCACCAGAGAAGTAGATTGCATCATGAAATGGGCCATCCAAATGCCCCAAGAGAACCTGCTTCAATACAGAAATAACCCGTCCCCGCAACTGCACACCACTAGCTGTCACCTACCACCCTCACTGGAACCCATTATGGAGTATCATCAATTATAACCCATATTCTATGGCAGGCCTGCACAACATGCGGCCTGGGGGCCACAAGCAGCCCGCACGGGCTCACTATGCGGCCTGCAGGGGGCGGGTAGGGGCGGGGCAAGCCAAGCAGTGGGGTGGTGGGAAGCAGATGGGGGTGGGGCGAGGGCGGGGCTTTTCAGCCCGCAGCTGTGTTTTTTGCAGTAAATATGGCCCTCGCTGCTTTCCAAGTTGTGCAGGCCTGCTCTATGAGAACAATGTCCTGGAAGAAATCTTCCTGAACTCCCTCATCTGACCTTCAAACAACACCCCCAAACTCATCATCAGAAGCAAGCTCCCCAGAGACCAAGACATACCAACTCCAAGCAGCACAAGACTCTGCCAGAACAACAGACACAAAATCTGTAAACATATTCCCATTGCTAGGATGATCAACACCTCCCACAACACCTATCCAGGCCCATGGGTTCTACACATGCTGTACCTCATCCAGTGCACTATATGCTCAACAATAACTACATGAGTGAAAGCAAACAATCACTACGTTTTCAAGTGAACTCACACAGAAAAATGATGAAACAAAAACACAGTATCACTTGTGAGTAAACACTTTTCACAAAATGATCTCTCTATAGCTGACTTCAGTCCTCATCCATAAAGTACTCCTGGGAGAATTCAGCACCAGTGCACATATGCAGAATTTATATTCCCCACTGATTTTTTTGCTTCCCTGCATAAAAATGACTTTTTGACAGGGGAGAAAAGAGAAGCTACAAGAGCAGTCATACGACCCTCCCCAGCAGTATATTTTGGGGGCCAAGTGCAGCCAGCAAAGAGGAAAATCACTGCAGGGCAGGAGGCAGGACTGGGGAAGACCTGGCTAGTGGTTCCTATTGTGCGCCAGGCTCTGCTGCTAATCCCGGCTGGGCTGGGGGAGGACAGGACTTCCTCTTCCCTTGCACAGCATCTGTGGCCAGATCAGATTCATCCCCAGATTTCTCCCTCAGCTGAAGGAAGCTCTGCCAGCTCCCCACTCCCATCCCCTGATCCTGCACCCATTACTCCTCAGCTGCAGGGGGAGGGATCCCTGTACAGGGAGCTGCTTCCCCAACTGCCCAACCCCTGTGCATCCAGATCCTCTCATACACAAATCCTCCCATTGAGCCTCAACCCCCACCACCCGATGAGCCCCACTCCTCCTGCACCACCCTACGTAGCCCCAACTGGACCCCCCATACCCAGACCCTACTCCCTGCTGAGCTCCAGCCACCTTCATCTTGACTCCCTGAAGAGTCTCATTACCACTGCACCCAGAACCCCCAACAAGCCTACGTGCATTCAGATCTCTCCTGCACCCGGATCCCCCACTAAGCTGTCCACATCAAGATTGCCCCATACAGAACCCTCTGAATCCACACCTGGATCCACACACACGTGGATCCTGCTTTGCTGAGTTGGCCTGCCCACACCTTGTGCACCTAGCACAGAGGGCAGGGCCCTGGGGTGCTTCTCAGGCAGGCCCGGGCATTGCACTGTGTCAGGGTTGGGTGCAGTCTCACTGCTGAGTCCGTGTCCCAGGGGGGAGCTGCACTGTGATCTCTCACTTCTGTGCAGCCAGTGGCCTATGTTCCCCAATACCATGCTGGAGCCTCCACATTTATTTGAAAAATAAAATATGCAGAATATTAAAATACTGTGTGCAGATTTTTTTTTTTTTTTTTTTTTTTTGGCACAGAATGCCCTCAGGAGTAACAAAGGAATCCTGCACAACACCTTCAAAAGATGAGCTTCGGAGCTTAAATTCATCACTTTGCTAAACACTAAAAATCATGGACTGAAGAAAGGTACTGTCTTTTTGAGCTTATTACAACAATCTATAACCCACTAACCGCACCCTCCATTATCGGAAAGGTGCAAATGGACCACTTCACCTTGAACAAAACATATTTCAAGGGAGTAACTAATTACACTCAACAATCTGTTCCACCTTTTATTTAGCTGTGACACACTGAATACATTTCAAAGACCCGAAGAAGAGTTATGTATAAGCTTGAATGCTTGTCATTGTCACCAACAGAAATTGTTCCAGTAAAAGATATCATTTCACCCAATTTGTCATGAAAGATTAGCATTCATTTTGGAATGTAATTGCACAAAAACCACCAATAATACGGTAGACTAAAATACTAGAATATTAATAAAAATAAAATATACTACACGTACTTACCATTCTCTATAATAACTTGACAAGTATGAGTATGTCTTTCACTCAAATGTGTGGCCATCTTATCTAAGCCAGAAACATCAGTTAGGAAATCACAATTAAGACACACTACAGTAACACCCCTAAAAAGGAGAAAAAAAAAAAAAACAGGTAAAAAGAGTGAGTAGTACAAGGCTATGAAAGATTTTCTTCTACTTGTGGCATATAAAGTTTGAGACTATGTGCAGATCCAATGAAAATACAATGTACAAATATGTAATGTTTATGTAAATCATCATCTTTCTGTGCACTTAAGTATTTATTATTTGCATTAAGGTAGCATGTAGGAGCCCTAGCCATACACCAGGACCCCACTGCCCTAAGTGCTGTACAAACATAATTAAAAAGCAAGCGCCATTATTAGCACTTTTATTTGAGCCTTCCAAGCATTATAGATAGCAGGTGCGTGACTGGAGGTTCTTCTCTTGAAAGTGTGGCAGGGATGGGGAATAAGAGTGAAAGAGACATGTAGACAGTTGCTTTATTTATCTGCAGCTATATTAAACATTATTAGTTCTCCCACAAGCAGCTTCACTTCCCCTGCATAAACATTTTCACTTCCATGCTACTTCCAACTTGTGGCAACCCAAGAGATCAAAAAAGAGTTCCAATGTTTGAACTTCAAATACAGGTCTTATATCTAACATCAACTAAGCAACTAGACAGGTATGAGAGTGTATATTAAAGAAAGGGCTGGTCCTCACTAGGGTGGGGGATCAACTGTAGATACGCAATTTCAGCTACGTTAATAACGTAGCTGAAATCGGCGTATCTACAGCTGACTTACCTGCCGTCCTCACGGCGGCGGCGGCGCACTCCCGTCGACTCCAGCTTGTGCCTCTTGGCAAGCTGGAGTTACAAGTCGACAGGAGCGCCGCTGGCGATCGATTTATCGCGTCTTGACGAGACGCGATAAATCAATCACCATAAGATCGATCTCTCCCCGAGCTAGTGAAGACAAGCCCAAAGAAAGAAAGAAACAAACAATAATTTGCAACTGAAAAGAAGAGTCACCTCAGTTCTTCTGAATGCTTCTTATAGATCCAAAATCTTTTACTTGGACGAGCACTATGAAAGCTACAGAGAAGAAAATATAATTTAAACTATTTTTGTATATAGAGGCAGGTCTTTTTGAGTATAGTATTCCACATAACTACAGCGTAAATGGTATTGCAAGTTGCCTGTTGCAAGATATGAAACTAAAGGACTTTTATTGTCTGTCCACGTACTGTTCATAAGTAGTAAATCTGGTACATGAAGAATTTACAGTTTCTTGCATCTCATTCCCTGTTCAAAATACTGAAACAGTGCACCAACATCTTTAAAACATCACTAGTTGTTATATATTTTCAGGATTAGACTACCAGTTAAATAAGTATCTTTATCCTTTTCAAGGTATCCGTTTAGTAAACTTTTAAGTACTTTCTGAGGAATGTGATTTTTAGACAAAAACATTTCAGTCATCATGATTAGCTGAAGTACTATGAAGTTTAATTTTCAGGCTACAATCACTTACTATCATAATAGAGCAATAGCATAGCATTGACTTTGAATAAGTAGTCTGAATTTTTGAGTTTGCACAGAAACAAGAAGTTAGTTATTTGTGAAACCAGATATAACAGACTAAGAATATATTCTCAACTTCTAAAGGTTTAACTATTATTTTGATGTTTTACAGTAATTACAGTAAGCTATATATTTGTTCTCAGTATCAGTATTCCAGTTTGCTCTGGCTCCACTATCGGTTCGTAAACAAGGCATCATTTATGGACTATACTCAATAGGCTTAAACAATAGCTTAATAAATGTGCATATATGAGATCTCTCTTAATAGACAAGGCAAACTAAAGCCACAAGATAGCTATACAGCTGCTGGTGGCTAGCACAGAAGGTGCTCCTATTACAGAAGTGGGCAAACTTTTTGGCCCGAGGGCCACATTGGGGTAGCAAAATTGTATGAAGTGCCGGGTAGGGAAGGCTATGCCTCCCCAAACAGCCTGGACCCATCCCCATCTGACCCTCTCCCACTTCCTGCCCCCTGACTGTCCCCCTCAGAATCCCTGACCTGTCCAACCCCTCCTTGCTCTGTCCCCTGACTGTCCCCTCCAGAGACTCCCTCTCGCCCTTAACCACTCCCTCAGGACCCCACACCCTACCCAACCTCTCCTGCTTCAGTTAGAGAATGCCAAAATTTAAAGTTGCTTAGGCAACCATAACTCATTCCCATTGTGCGCATGCATTATATAGTCCTTATTTATATGATCACATTTTTTCCACAGGACCCTTGCCTCTTTCAGTGCATAGAATGAACAGTGCTCATTTAATGACCAGCTATTTGACATTTTGATTTACCCTCATTGTGTGTGAGGCCCCATACCTTATTTACCGCACCACTATTCAAAGACTGCACTAAACACAGAATTATTAATTTTCTGATGGGCTTTTCTATCATGATCATTACTGTAGTATCTGACTGTTCCACAAATGTCAATGAATTAATCTTCACATTACCCCTGTGAGATAAGGCAGTGTAATTTTACAGATGCAGAACTAAGGCACAGAGAGAATAGGGTCAAAAAAGTATCCCCTAATTTTGGGTGGCCAATTTTAGACACCTAGGATCTGATTTATCAGAGAACATCTCATTATATAGCATTGCATATGTTTAAAGCACAGATCCCATAGACTTCAGTTGCAGCTGTGACTGAACTGCATTTTTAGGTTTTTTAGGTTGGATATTAGAAAAACTTTTTCACTAGGAGGGTGGTGAAGCACTGGAATGCGTTACCTAGGGAGTTGGTAGAATCTCCTTCCTTGGAGGTTTTTAAGGTCAGGCTTGACAAAGTCTTAGCTGGGATGATTTACTTGGGGATTGGTCCTGATATGAGCAGGGGGTTGGACTAGATGACCTCCTGAGGTCCCTTCCAACCCTGATATTCTATGCTTCTGCAATTCAAACACTAGTGTCTCAAGGTGGGTGGCTAGAAAATGAGGAACAAATGATTATTGTGAAAAATTTGGTTTAAGTTACTTCCCCAGCTTCACATAAGAATTCTGCGGCAGAGATAGAACTCAGTTCTCTGAAGTGTCATTTCACTGCCTCAACCATGAGACCAATTTTTCTCTTCCTGCAATACCATCCCTCACTCTATACACAGGGTCCTGCTTTTAGTCAGTTTTTTTTTTTTTTTAAATAGCAAATATCAGTGCAGTGGATTTAGCCACATATCTGTCATTAACATTGCTTAGAAAATCTAAGCCTATAGTTTTCCTCAGTCCTATAAAACAAATATAAGATACAGCTCACAGAAACAGTTAACATAATTTATACAGGATCAAGAAAAATATTTTATAATAACCATGACTATAATTTTGAAATGTGAAGAGTTCTCACCTCATCATATGATTCACATAGGCTTTGCTACAGCTAGTATTGTATCTGCACAGGCTGCAATGAACATATGCTGGAAAGTGACTTGCAAAATCTCTTATTTCTGAGTAACATTCAATGCATTTATGAACTCCCAAACGATATCTAATATAATACAAATGAATCAAATTTATTAGTGTTAATACATTAAGGGGACATACTTAATAAACTTAAAAGGTCTTATTTTAAAGCCCCAACAGCATTGGTTTGACTAGCAAAAAGAGGATCTTTTTAATAATGTGTTGACTAACATGATTTTAAACACCACTTAGTACCTAGTGTAGACAGTTTAGCACCTTTTAAAAATGTTAGCTGATCATGGTAGAGCCTATATACTAAGTAATGTTTAAATTTGTATTAGCTCAGACTTAAAAAAACAGTAAAGAACATTTTTCCCCCCTCTAATTAAACCGTTATGCTCTTAAAACTTACTCAATGGTTATCTGCAAAGGACTTTTAAATAGGTTATTAGCCTACTTTTTGCTTCTCTACACTGTGTAGAAAAGGACTGGGAATCTCCTTTCAGATGCCTTCCCAACCCATCCACCCCCAAAATACCCCACCAACTTTACAGAAAAATTAAATGAAGAAAGTTAAGTCTCGTCCTCCCTAATTTTGTTGGAGGCCCAGTTGGATGTCCGGAAGCATATTTATTGTGAGGTTTAGTATCTCAATTGAAGAAGCAGGATTGTTAATCTTTAACAAAGGCATTCTATATCCAAAATGTTATTCACTGAAGTTAAATAGCTATTTTAAAAAGTTTTATACAATCAAATTAAAGATCCCTCTCTTCTCAATAGCTTAGCTTTCAATCTCTTGACTCTTCTGGAACAATTTCATTACATCTCCAGTCACCAAGTGCCTTCTAGGACAGAAAAGACCTGAATTCCTAATTTTAAAAATAAACAGGAAAACAAACAAACAAACAAAACCTTAAAACTCTTACAAACAAAATGATTTCTTTGTAATCTCAAAGAAGCTACAAGGAACACAAGCACAGCTGTATTTCCCTTTGGAGGTCATCTTTATTATACTCTGCCTGGAGACTCAGTATTTCAAGAAAACGTGATTTTGTACAGTGAAAAGTCTAAATTTTGTAGGAAATTAGTACTTTCCAAATCATCTGTCCTTCTCTTCCATTGCCAGGAAGTCTGTAGCTAACAAAACAACAAATCACATGGGAAATAATAAAGATAAAAATAATATCAGGATATTGGTATTCAAATATTATGACACTGGAATTTCTCTTATGAACCTGCTCTTCCTGCCAATCACAACCACGTCACAAATCCCCTGTGTTCCAATAAGCTTTATCTTCAGGAACTGATCTTTAACTACTTTTTGTAAGTGCGTTCAAAATATACTTCAGAACAGTATTAACTGAAAGATTTTACCTTAGATTATGCAATGCTGTAATAGCAACTTTTTTTTTTTTTTTGCTGCTGCTGCTGCTGCTGCTGGTGGTAAATGTGTTTTGCTTCTTCTGTATAGTTGATGATTTTAATTTTGATTTATTTGTATTAGATTTGTTGTGATTTTTAGTGTTTGTATTTTTAGTTTTGGGAGATAACTGAAATGTGGAGGTGCTTGTGCTAAAAGATGTGGAAGAAGTTCCTGATTGAAGAGGTCCAACAGAAGCTCGAATAGTAACCTAGGAACATGAAATTTATTTTTATAACACTGTAAAAATTAATGATACTAATTAGTGTGTTATATTTAAATTTTTGAAACTCCCATTTCTATAACTCAGGCAAGTCTTTCATTTGCTTTGTATATTTTGTTCATATCCCTGCAGTATAAAACAAATAAAGCAGTTTACTGTCAGGAAAGTTTTGCTTCACATGGAACACAAATATATAGAATCCTATTCTGTAAGATATATGTTGAAAAAGGTGACTTACAATGGACACAGAACAGAAGCTATACCCCAAATAGTTTACTGATTTTCAGCAAAAAAGGGGGCATCCAGTAGGTAACAGCAGAAAATTCTAAAATAAGCAAGCAGAACGTCTACTACTTAGTCTTAAATCCATGAAATCTTTGGATAATTGAGTATGTTATCACAGAAGACTGAAGTCTGATCTGAGGGGGTGGGGGGAGTACTTCATAATTTGCAAAGCAGCCACCACAATTACGAGTTCTCCTTCAGGGATTGAAATGACAGTGTGGTCCAGCTGGTCAGCTTTCAACAGGCCAGCTACTTCACAGACCTGCCAAGTCCGCAGGTTTTCCTCATAGGACTTTGTATCTCAATCCCTCTTAGAAGTCTGTAGGAAAAAACCCCAGTTTATAGGAAAATCTTGTGCTGACTGGCTACGTGTCACTCATTCGAATTTTTCCTTGAGGAAGGGCACCAGATGAGATGATGAGACAGTATGAACAGCAAGGTTCCCTCAGTACATATAGGAAGAAGAGCTCTCTTCATCTCCCTTCAAACATGGGTCTGAAAAACTCTTATAGATCTCAGTGCTCAGAGAGAGTGCTAACTAGGGATCAGCAACTTTTGTCCCCTTGCTGGCTGCTGTTCTTCCCCAAACATGGCCCCATATATTGAGAGAGTGTCAAATATTCTCAACCACTGATCATACCCTCTCTCTATCAGAGAGGTAGCCATGCTAGTCTGGATCTGCAGATGCGACAAAGAGTCCTGTGGCACCTTAAAGACTAGCAAAAGTATTGAAGCATAAGCTTACGTGGACATCCGACGAAGTGGGTATTATCCCATGTAAACTTATGCTTCAATACGTTTGTTAGTCTTTAAGGTGCCCCAGGACTCTCTGTCCCCTCTCTATAGTTAATATGCTGAAGCCCTCGTTTTTCTCCAAGAAAGTGACTGGGGGGGTGGGCAGGGAAGGGGAGATGGGACATGACCTCAGCTCAGGAAAACAGCAGGACAGACTTCTCCTAAAATGTGGTAGTGAGGTTATCATCAGCTGTATGTATCGGGGTACACAGACATGTGAGGGGGAAGTACAGTCCATAAACAAATTATGAAGATGGGAGGCAGAATGAAATAGTCTGCTTTGAGGGATGGCGTAAAACTGAATGCTTTGCGAAAGGAAGACTCCCTCCTTTCCCAACTCCTCAGTATCTCCCACATAAAATCCACTCCTCCTCTCTAAATAGGCCCCCTATACTTCTCCGGCCAGGTAACTTTCTTTTTTTCTCCTTTATATGAAGAAAAAAAACTTACTTTAGTTCCAGGAGGCAATCCCTCTAATTGCTTAGGTTTCCTGAATGTCCGGTGATGCTGAGTCTTGTGATCCATTTTTTCCTTGCATGTCAAAAATTGCAATCTGCACTTAGTACAACGGTATATTCCTTTTTTCTTTTAAAAATGGAAGACAATTTACAGTAAGCAGGAATCTTCTGATGAACTGAAACTGCCATCCTAGCATGTATCGAGCAATACTGACCTAAATCTTATTTTAACAAGACACTCTTAATCGTAAAACACATAATACTGTGTAACAAAGCAGAAAATATAAAGGTGTACAGTGCTTTAAAATGCAAACCAATACATAAGCACGATGTATCGGTAGCATCTAGGTTACAAATTCAATGAAATTACAAATATAAGATAACTATAATCCTGCATCTGGTTCCCCTAGAATGAATGAGTGTTTTGTTATTGATTTCAAGAGGATGTAAGAATGACATATCTAAGCAAAGAAATGACACATATTCTTTCATGGAATGCGCAGAGGTCTTTTAATAGGTTTTTTATTATTGTCAATGCAAGTTACACAAATAATTCCTCACACATCAGTGTAATGGGGAAATCTATCAATAGAATCCAATAATTTACTTAAAAGAACTTAAAAAAAATGGCCCAAAGCTTTATATGATAAATATTTTTCCTTATTAGTGTGTTTACCTCCAGCTTTTTAAAACATAACTCTTCTCAACGGTCACACAATCAATTAAGCTATTTTTATGGGGGAAGATGTAGATGAGCATACTACTAAGTTAAATTTTGCTTTTTGATAAAATTTCTATATCATGAAGAGACAAAAATTAATAGCCACTTACCTGGTGCCTCATATAATGATGCATGTATGGTGCTCCAATTTTAATAACTTTGAGACAAAATGGACAAAGCAAATGTTTTGTGTTTTCATGTACAGTTCTAAAATGGGTTTCTACATCTGAAAAAGCTGATGATCTGTAGTTGCACACCTAGAAATAAAAGTATATTTTAACCTCATGAGATCTTATGCTGACTTCTTTACTGAAAATTTTCTTAAGAAAAAAAATGTGTGTTTTAATGCTGAATACTCTGAGGTACCTGGCAAACATATGGCATTTCACCTGGCTTATGATTGTCCTTCATATGTTGCAAAAGAACTTGCTCTGTTTCAAAGGATAATTCACAGATTTTACAAATAGCTGAAAAAGAACAGAAAATAGTCAAAATGTATTCATTGGAGTTGGGGGAAGAAATAGTGTATTATGTATGTGTAAACTGCTGTGTGTGTGTGTATATATATATATATATATATATACACACACACACACACACATATATACACACACACACAAGAAATTTACACATAGGAAAGTATTAAATATAAAGATGAGATAAATTGCAGATTTATTTTGCTTCTGAAACTTGCTTCAAGAGTCTGCAGTTGGGATTTCCTGGTTTGATGCACTGTCTTTTAAAATACAAGATATCTGGCAATGGAGAGCCCAATCCTATTAATTTTTGTTGTTGTTATTTTTAAACCTGGACTGAAACACTAATCTTTCAAACAACTAATCTGAACAAAAGCTGGTAACTGAACATGGTAACTAAAAGCTGATAAACTGGCTGATCCACTACTCTCTAACCTCAGTACTTATTCTCCCCTTTAAAAAAAAACAAATGGTTTCCTGCATCTTTATTTACAAGTTACAAATCAGCAAATAGCTAAAATTGTAAGAACACAATGATTAAACACAAAGAGAACAAACTTACTAGATGACTCATGAGGGGTGTGTGTACTTTCAATGTGGCACTGCAGCTGGAAAGGTGTGGGAAACTGACGGTAACAGTGCTGGCAGGTGGTGTGGCTTTCCCAACTTTCACTGCTCTGCTTCTCGAGTTCTAAGTGGTGTTTCATGTGGTTCATAAACCTATTAAAGATAGTGAACAGGTGCACAAGCTAAGTTTAAACAAAAAACACACTTTACATGCTTCATGTCAATTGTGTCAAGTGGAAAACACTGCTGAATAGGAGCACTTTTCAAGTGAATTGTAACGATACTTAAGGTTCTTACGATTTCTAAATTGTCAAAAACTTCATAAATGGAAGATATAAATAAAGAAAAAAACTTTCAACAAATTAACCAAAAGACATCCTGAATCTTAAATTAAAAACACACTACTATCTCAAATATACTCTGCAGCATAAAGAATCTATAGTATTATGTCATATTTTATTATAGTCATGCCAGACTATGTCAGAGGGACAACGTGGGTGAGGTAATATCTTTATTGGACCAACTTCTGTCGGTGAGAGAACATACTTTCGAGCTTACACAGAGGTCTTCTTCAGGTCACCTTCAGATATGGGGGCCTGACAGTGATCTGAAGAAGAGCTCTCTGTCAGCTTGAAAGCATGTGTCTCACATCAACCGAAGTCGGTGCAATAAAAGATATTACCTCACCCACCTTGTCTCTCTAATATCTTGGTACCAATACAACAACAACATTGCATATAATGATATGTAAGATGATTTCCAAATTTCAAGAAAGGATAGTCCCTGCTACAAAGAGCTTATAATCTAATGAAGGGAAAAAAATAAAACAAAATAAATCTTTACACAAGTCAACTCAATTCACTCTAAGCAGCATAGCTGAAGTGGGTTTTACAGCGTGACTGAAAAATGGATGCGGCAGAGGCCCTGCAGAGGAGCACAGAGAGACTATACCTTATATAAAGGGATTCCCTCCCTATAAGCATATTGTAGGAGTTATGTCCCTGAGTATACTGCCATGAAACTTTGTGGAGTAATAGGGGGGCCATGTGCATGCCCCTCAAAGCCCACATTCCACAAACCAAAAAGTAAAAGTCATTCAACCAAACCAGCCCATCTCCCTGAATTCCGCTCTACTTTCAGGAGCTTCATTAGAGATCAGCTTTAAAGTACAGGGAGGAGAGTTGGCATGTTATTGTTTGTACATACAGCAGAATCTCAAGAGTCATGAACACCAGAGTTATGAACATCACAGTGACCAGTAAATCACTTATCTCATTTGGAACCAGAACTACACAATCAGGCAGCAGCAGACACACCCCACCTTTGCCCCCATCCCCGGCACAAAGAAAGCAAATACAGTACAGTACTGTAAACTACTAAAAAAAAGAAGGGGAGCAGCATTTTTCTTCTGCATGGTAAAGTTTAAAAGCTGTATTAAGCCAATGTTCTCTTGTAAACTTTTGAAAGAACAATAAAGTTTTGTTCAGAATTAGGAACAGGTGGGTTCTATAGAATGATCTAGATCACTTTGTAAGGTGGTCTCACTTGAACAATCTGTGTTTTAATACAGCCAAATGTGAGGTCACGCCAATAAACAAAAAAATGTAGATCACACTTGCAGGTAGGGGGACTGTATTTTGGAAAACCTGTCTCTGAAAAATTATCATGATGCATAACCAACTGAACATGAACTCTAGCTCTGGCCCACATTTGAAAATGGATGTTGGCAAGATGAAAAGGGCTCAGAAAAGAGCTACAAGAATGATTCAAGGTCTGGAAAACCTGTTTTACAGTAAGAGATTAAAGAAGCTCAATCTATGTAGTTTATTCAAGAAGAGGTTAAGAGTCTGATTATAATCTGTTAATTATAGTCTATAACAACATACAAAGGGAGAAGATTTCTGACACTACAGTGCTCTTTAACCTAGCAGATAAAGACATAAGATCCCGTGGCTGAAAACGTAAGATAGATACATTCTGACTAGAATGTAAAATGTAAATTTTTACAGTGAGAATTGTTAACCACTGGAGAAGCTTGCCTATGAATGTGGAAGACCCACACGTTTGATGATGGCACCAATATGCTCTGAAACAGAGATCCCTTCATACCAGCAGCTCATCCACAAAGAGGAAAACAGTTCTCGAGAAAATTTCTCAGGCATCAATCCAACAGATCCTATATGAGAGTAGCTGGGGCACAACATTAATGTCATTTGACATCATGTTCACCACAGTCTTCAGAAGGTGAAGGCTTCTGGTGCTTTAGTTATGCAACTTCGGGAAATTAGCTGCATTTTTGACCAACTAGATAGTCATTGTCAAGGCAGCACTCTTTAGACCTGTAGAACAGTAACACAAATAAATAACAAGAAGGCTTGATGGTGGTTCAGGCACTGGGGTCATAGAAATCAATTATTAAAACAGAAAATGTAATAAGGAATAACAAAGGGTTACAGGACAGAGTCAACAAGAGAATATTGCCAACTTTTGACTTTAACATGAATCAAGAGATTATAAGGAGACTAGCAGACGGCAACACAGGTGAGTTGACAGTGACAGGATACTTGCTTGACTGATGGGAATGATGACTAGGAAGAGTCTAGAGAGGCCTGAATACTAGTAATTGGAGGGCACAGCTACCAGTACCTCTGAGGACCGAGTAACTTTGAGAGCGAAGAGAATGTTAGACTGTTTCATGCTAAAAGCATAAACCCTACTAAGAAGAATCCATTAGCCAGTGTATCTTTGTAAGAGACCCAATATGTTCACTTAAAATATTTTAGTAGATTATTTTCTTTTGTCACCAATTAAGTTTATTAGTAAGTCAAATATTATAAATTAACTAAAAGTATTAAATATTGTAAACTAACAATATCTTTTTAAAATGAAAATATTCTTATATGTAATACTACTACTTGTAGATTATTTCCAAGATGAGCTAAGAGAGGCTCTTATTTTTATAGTAAAACTATTATGCACAGAAAAAGACAAACAACTTTCTTCAACCCACATCAAATACTGTTTACAGTTTTTAAAGAGAAATGAAAGGAAGGAAGTGCCATAGCCAACAGCAACTATCAAATCATGAGAGCATACCCTTTGAAGGTCTGACAGCATACAATATTTTCCAGCTGCTTAAAAGATAAATTACTAGTAGTTTTATTTGTGATTTTGTTTTTAACTATGTGTAATAGCAATTTTAATGCCTGCAATTATAAGAACCCTTTGTTTTATTTAATGATATGGGTTTAATGTTATCACAATCCTGTTCATTTTAAACTTGCAGACTGTGCCCTTTGACAGCCTAGTCCATTTTTCAGTTTTACATTCTGCTACATCAGCTTCCCTTACAGGCGCTTTATGAAAAAGAATTACGACCTTAACTGCCAAAGCAATTGTGATACAAACTGGCCTACCTATTGAAACAGCTTATGAAAGCTTTTTGTTGCATTTAAAAGTAAAGTTATTCCATCAAAAGAACAGTTTTTATACTGGTATATCACTACCAATTACTCACTGTGGACCCCTAAAGGGAATTATACTGAAATCTACTGTTAATGTCATCAATCTGGATGGCAAATTGTAAAAAGGTAATATTTTGCTCTTTCAACTTCCATACTACCATAACAAGACTCATTTAAGCATACAATACTCTTTATCTTGGAGGTATTAAAATTAGAAATTCTAATTTATACAAAATTTAAGTTCCAAACATACACATGTAGTGAAAAATGAATTAAGTTTTACTTTACACTAAAGTAACTTTACAGCATTAATTTTCAAGTTAAGTCATATACATAAAATGCATCTTTACATTCCAGATGCAATTGTGCCTGCGTGACTTTTAATTTTGTTACTAATGTGTAGTATCTAGCAGTTACAGAAGTAAATGTTTAGATACCTTATGTTATTTTTAAGAACCTTCAAACAGCTGAAGCACTTAAAAGTGGTATGAGTCTTCTGCTCCTGTTGTACCCGCTGGACATCACCTTCATGCTTTCCATAATAAAAGTCATTAACTAACATGATCAATTTTCCTTTCTCAGATTCAGCAGTCCTACTTGGTGTATTTGAACATTCTGTTTTGGACATTCCCAGAAAGAAGTTATTTACCATGTCTGGACAACAATACTGAAAAAGAGACACAAGTCTAAGTTACCAAATTGCACTAAAAATGCTAGCCTTGCTATACCTGCATTTCTATTTCCATTACTTTGGGACAGGTTCTCACTTTGCCTTTACACCTATGTCTATTCTAGATGGTATTGGCTCGTGTTATTGCAAATACAAAATATATAAGATTAGGATTTAGATAATAAAATACGGAGTATTTTAAAATATTGACAAAGGGTTTTTTCTTCTATGTTAATATGACTACCATAAATCACAAGACAAAATTATTACCTTGCTTTATATATTGATTAAAAATATTCTGAAATGTACAGCACAATTCAAGTTTCTTTAATCTTCATTTTCTTAACTAGGAAACCATTCACCCTCCTAACATTAAATTTAGATAAAACAAATTCTCTGTTAAACAAAATATTTGTAAGCATGAGTTTGACTACAACTATGAAGAAAGCTGTATTATTGTTTTTATATTTGATTGTCACTTAAAAATATCTGTATACATAACACAACAATGTGCTGAACTGATTAGAGCAGTTAATTGATAGTAAAAGACATAAGCATTCTTTCCCAGCTCCATGAATGAATATAAAATATGGAAAGTCATCTACCATCCATTGCCTGTGCTTCCCTATCTAAAATGGAGATTATGTTTACACATCTAATAGAAGCATTAAAAAACAATGTTTAGAAAGACCTTTTGAGTTCCTCAGATAGAAGGTGCTATATTGCTGTAAAATAGTAAACAAAATTGGAATGCTTCAGAGGACAACTTTTGCTAAGGAACATGTCTTGCTGCGTAGTACTAACTTCTCTGACCCCAGTTTGTGATAAGCTCATTTCCTGTTGTCGGTGAAATGAGTCCTTGACATATTTATCCCACTAAATTAACTAAAGATGTATTTTATTCATAAAAATGCATAAGTTAATAAAACCAAACAAACCCACTTTCTTCAACAATATCTTTCAGCACTAAATTCTCCAAATAAACTTTACTTTTCTCTAACAAAATGATCACGAATGGATCAAACTAAAAAAGTGCAACTGAATATCTATACATTTCTGAGAGGGAAACAGTAATTTTCTCTCTTTTGTAAATAGCATCTTTGGGGGTTTTTTTATTTTGTATTGTTTCTGGTCCATGAAGAGGGTCAGATTTTGTCTGTACAAACAGTAATTTGTAGGCATTTAGGGTTAAATTCTTCAAAAACCTGAACTCCTGTTGCATGGGAGTTGAGGCTAATCAACACTATCCATGAGGTGCTAAGACCCTCACAGAACTGGGCTACAAATGCCTATGAGGTTTTTATTTACACGACTAAGCAAGTGGGCAACCTTCAAAAGGACCAGGAACAATGAAAAAAACAGGTGAAAATTAATCTCATTTTGCTCATTTCTTTTTCATTCTTCTTTGCTCCTAGGTGTGGAAAACATTCAACACCTCTGAGAACTGGGTCCATAGTGAAAATATCCAGTGCGCAGAGCATCGGTAACTTGTCATAAAAACGTGGTCCCTGTTTTAAGACTTTGCTTAATCCCAAAATGTTTAAAAAACTTACCTTCATGTGATTTTTCAAAGGATCCATAAGATTGAAGTGAATATTGCATTTTGGACAAGCTCGTGGAAATGGTGCTCCATTTTTAACATTGCTTGATGTAGTATTGATACCTGTAAAATGTGAAGTGTACATTAGGACTCCAAATTCACAGTCTCTAACAAGAGTAAATTACTGACAAATCCTCTTAGAAGTCCAGAAAAATACATGGTTTAAAATTAAATCTATTACAGCTCAGGTGGCAGTGGTAGCTGTAATTAAAGATTGAATTCCAATAGCCATTATAATTATCCTCTTCTTCAATTTCAAATTTCTTTTTCAAATTTCATATTACTGTGTGTCCAAAAATACTCTAAAATTGAAAGAGATAAAAAGAGATAGATGATCTACCTATCTAAGGTCCTTATGTAGAGCTACTGCAGTGATTTTAAGCTCTGAAGCTAATATTTATTTTCTCTCTCCATTAATCTGGGCATAGTGCAGCATTTAGAATTTTTGTTTTCATTTTGAGAGTATCAATTTTTGGAGGAATGTATATGTTTTACACCAGGGGTTGGCAACCTTTCAGAAGTGATGTGCCGAGTCTTCATTTATTCACTCTAATTTAAGGTTTCACGTGCCAGTAATACGTTTTAATGTTTTTTGAAGGTCTCTTTCTACAAGTCTATAATATAGAACTAAACTACTGTTGTATGTAAAGTAAATAAGGTTTTTAAAATATTTAAGAAGCTTAATTAAAAATTAAATTAAAATGCAGAGCCCCCCAGACCGGTGGCCAGGACCTGGACAGTGTGAGTGCCACTGAAAATCAACTTGCTTGCCGCTTTTGGCACCTGTGCCAAAGGTTGCCTACCCCTGTTTCACACCATGATCTCAACATTAACAGGACAGGATTTAGTGTGACCACTTCTGGAATGGAGTCACATCACTTAGCTATTAGTGATTGTTCTCTCTGCCCAGTAGTTGGAAACTAGGCCTATTCAGTTGCTCCATTCATGCTGACCTACGATGTCTTTGAGAATTCATGGAGAATAGATAGATATCTCAGGCACCTTGCCTCCACCCCCACATTCATGAGAGAATAGTGTTTTCTCTTATTAACATAAAAATTATTTGCCACCTGCTAATCAGTTTGTATTTAAATATTGGAATAGCTCATCTTTACTGAATATTGCTTATATCTGGGCTTAAGCTCTCTTGGAGCTGCCAAAATCAGAGGCAACTGCCTCTGTAGATGAAGTTCTCTCTTTGGCATACAGTTCCATCTAGGTAAGCAGTTAGGACAAAAGGAAGAATGAACACAGGAGAGGTTTGTTTGTTTTTTAAATGAATACATATGAATTATTTGAGGTCAACTGTAATCTGCCAGACTATGACCAAAGGTCACAACAGTCGACACACCATCTTATAAGAAGAACTGGACAAAATTATTCATTTCTGGCGGGTAGGGGTGGGAGTGTGAAGATTTGGGTCAACTGAAACATTTCATAAACTCACGTAAGTTTTGCTGAATTGTTTCAGTGATTATGCTAATCTAAAACAACTAGAATTCCTCTCCTTTTGTAGGGAGGAAGAGGCCTATAAGAGCACAGAAAAAGCAGCTATTTCAAACTAAAACAACAAAATTGCTATAAAAGGATTGGGGGAGGGGATTTCTGCAGCTGTAGATCCAAACAGTAAACTCTGCACTCAGAGAATCCTTGCAATCTTGGTCATTAATCTTCATAAAAGGTACTAATTTGCTACTCAGTATTTTATATATAAATTGTAAGGTAATGTGATTTAACTCTGGGCCACTGAACTCTAAATATTTATATCTTCACAACTATTGAACCAGTTAACTTTAGTCTTGGCTTGTTTTATAGAGATCAATGAGACTCAAAACAAGCCAAGTCTGAAGACTAAATATACCGTAGCATTAGTAAGACTCCAGTGTGTATTATATAGAGTATTAGAAAAATATCTCCTTATATAAAAGGAGAACATCTTTTAAGGCATATGTATAAGGGGCAGGCAGAACTGTTGAGTTAACTCTGCCTTAACTTCTGAATGTTGATTGTTTAACTTTAACATTGCATTAGTGCTAGCTTTTTCCATGGAACAGATATATGGATTTAACAGCTAGACCATTTAATCTATCCTACCTTTTGAAGAAACATTTTGTGATGGTGTTACTGTTGGAGATTTAACTGAAGGTGATACAGATGAATTGCTTCCAGCACCAACCTCATTCAGCTTGGCCTTTTTTGGAGTAACACTGTTGGTTTCAGAAGTAGCTGGACGCTTAGACACAAAACCACTCTCACTCAGACCTACAGTGGTTTAAAATAAAGAATCTCAGTTTTTTCATAGTATATTACCAATCTCTTACTGATAACTACTTTTTAACAAACATGTCGAAAAAAATAATAGTAATTAAAATCTCCTCTACCCAATAAGCCATTTATAAGTTAAGAAAATTATGTTTGGTTGAGTTAGCCACCAATACTTTGAAGTCAATGTGGTGCGAATGAGTAAGAAAATAGACAGCAGCTTCCTCATTTAAGATGCCTCATTTTATTTACGGCAGCCTACCGAAAGGGCCTCCCTGGTCTTTCTGATCCCTCTTCATCTAGCACAGGCCTAATCTGCATTCCTAACCACAGATGGCTATTGTATTAGTCACTGCAATGCATACCATTTGGAAGTGCCTTTTCATTCTTCTCTTCAACAGAATCTCTCATATTCCATGTTTTCCTCCCTTGCCTTTCTTTTACTTAGCATTCAGTTTTAGCTTATGTATGTGATGCTTCACTCCATATTCATTATGAAAATATGCTTATATATAACTGAGATATGCTTTATACAAGTTGGCTCACGTAAGCTATCACTGGAAAGGTTTCGATTTACCGATTGTGATTGTCCAATTCGTATGCCTGTATCATTTCTGTATCTGAAGTTAAGAATATTGATTATGTATCTGTATTTCAAATGTGTTACTTTGGGTGTCACCCTCAAGTAGCCTTTCAGGTACAAAAATGGAAAAGCCAGATAGGGCAAATGGCCAGTTAGCAAAGACAATGGACTGTGAAAGAGCTTAGTCTTCCTGTGGACACACCAGTCTACGAGTAATGGCTGCCACAGCACTGCACAGACATGGGTCTGTGTCACGTGGTACTGGACCCACCCTTTGGAATGCCAGTGTTCTTCCACTGGGAGACAAAGTGACAAAGAGTCCTGTGGCACCTTAAAGACTAACTACCACAGGACTCTGTCACTTCTGCAATTCCAGACTAACACGGCTGCCTCTCTGATTCATGGGAGACAAAGGTTCTCACCATGCACAAGAACTATATAAGGCAGGGGAATGACATCATTGTGGTTCTCCTCTCCCTCCACACCCAGAGAGACACTGAAAAACACTTGGAAGCAAGAACTGGGAGGAGAAGGGCTGAGCCCAAGCTGGAAGGGCGTCTAGCTTGTGAGTAATAATACCCAAGGTCTCAAGCTAGAGATGCCTTTCAAGACTTTCTGTAATCTGCCTGCAACAGTATCTAGGGTGAGAAACTACTATTTGTAACCAATTTCTTTAGTAAAACTAGCTCGGCTTCGTTTTTGTTTTATTTGCTTAGTAATTTGCTTTGTTCTGCTCCTCTGACCACTTAAAATTCACCTTTTTAGTTAATAAACAAGTTTATAATATAACCCCATTTGTGCAATTCACAATGGGGAGAGCGAGGATAAGAGGCTGTGCATACCTTCCTCCACATTGAGGGAGGAGGTGGATTTCATAATATATCTCTGGGTCTGCACCCCAAGGGAGGTGGGCACCTGAGTGCTGGGGCAAGTCCCTTAAACTGATGGTTCTCAGAGCTGATCGCAGCGTCTCTGTCGTTCTGCAGTTGGGTGTGGCCTTGTCTGTATGCATGCTGGAGGAGGCTTAATAGCCTGACTCAGCAAGACAGGTAAAAAGGGTGCTCTGGCTGGCAGAACAGGTGGCCTCAGTGATATCTCAGCACATCAGGTGGCACCTTAAGGGGTCCAACCCATCACAGTGTATGTTATTTCTGTAAAAACGTCTCAGATTTCAGTTTGTATTCAAGATCTTATACAAAATGAAAGTTGTGTTACAGATAATTCCCAACTATCCAGAAAATGGTACTCCCTCTGGAAGGAAATTCTCACTTGCCCTTTGAAGGAAAAATAACTGAAATAGCTTCCAAAATGTTGGAGGGGAATTAGAAGCAACAGTTTGCTAGTGCCTTATAAAAAAAGCTAAATATCAAAACCAACTTTCAAATACATGCAGATCAATGGCCTGAATAGGTCCATTAGAAAAGCTGTGTGTGTTTTTTCCAGTGCCGGGTTGCCCTAAAACAAGCGTATCTGACACTGGAAAATGTCCCCTGCACAGGAGAATCACCCACACAACTTAGTGGTGAAACCAGGAAATAGAAGGCATGGCGGGGGAATCCCTATATGCCAGTAGTGTGTTCCTGGCTTCCAGGACAGTTCCTGAGGACCACTGAGAAATACACTAAATTAGACACCAGCTTTCAGACTGCTATAGTCTATACTGGGGACTGAACCAACAATAGAACTACTCCTGAAGAGGGCATGCAGGGTGAGAGCAGAAAATAGGTCCTGTGCACTCCCTTCTCCACTCTCCAGCTGCATTCAGCACTTCTTGGATGGAACTGAGAATCTGTCCTCTAATCTTTCCATACAAACAACAAAAGGATAGGTGATCTCATGCAGAATTGTTAAAGAGCTCACTTTCTCACAAAAAATGAAAGTAGGACTTCACATGGTGACACCCACCTGAACTGCAATTGTGATTCACATTCATCACCATTTGTACAAGAAAAAACCGTCTGTTGTAATAACTAGTTTTGTTAAAGCTATTGTGAACGTTGTGTGGATGCCAGTACAAAAGTCGCATGTAGTATTGTAGCTATGTCAGCCACAGGATATTACAGAGCAGGGATCGGCAACCTTGGCGTGCGGCACCGCAAGGTAAGCACACTTAGAAGGCCCCGCTGGGTCGTTTACTTGCCAGTTCTCCGACCGCAGCTCCCACTGACTGCGGTTCGCCATCCCGGTCCAACGGGGGATGCAGAAGTCCCGCAGCCCCCATTGGACCAGGATGGCAAATCGCAGTATTGGAGTAGGATGGACACAGGATGGAACCGCGATTGGCGAATTGGCAAGAAAACAAACTGGCAGGGCTTGCTAAGGGTGCTTACCTTACGGTGCCATGTGCCAAGGCTGCTGATCCCTGTTATAGAGACATGATGGGTGAGATAATATCTTTTACTGGACCAACCTCTGTTGGTGAGGGAGAGAAGCTTTTGCGCTTACACTCCTTCAGCTCTGTAAGCCTGAAAAATTGTCTTCCTCGCCAACAGAAGTTGGCTCAATAAAAGATATTACCTCACCACCTTGTCTCTCCAATACAAAGATCCTAATGCCTATTGAAACTGCCTTCACTATGCCTCATGTAAATGAGAAAGTACTTAGCTTTCGGCTCAGACTTTTATACTTCACCAGCTTAAAAAGTTGTTTTGAAGTCATACTTTCTAATGATTCAAACCCAGTCATTTTCTGAAGTGTACATGTTAAACATGCATTTCCCATTCAGTTTATGCAACTTTTGCCCAAGGTAATTAAAAATTGCTAAATCAGATCTGGGCTACTCATTCAGTGTTATCTTTCTTTAGTGTTTTTGTTTACTTATACATCCATTGCTAAGTGCATGAGCTGCTTGCTGGGGATTCCATGTGTTGATTAGCAATGGCTGTTGTAGAGATGGTACCAAATTTGTATTCTTCTGTGCCGCTGAATTTACTTGTGCAACGGGCCTGTGAACAATAACGGATGCTATTCTTGTAGATGTGACTATTAGATATATTTGTATAATTGGCTACGCAGGTTGAACCAACTGAGTGGAACCTCCTATAAAATTCCAATTTTTTCAGTCATGTGTGTCAGAAGAAAATCAAGTTTTAATATAATCTGTAATATTTCCTACCAATAAAGAATTATAAACAAATCTTCTGATTTGTTCCAAGAAAAATATACACCATGAAGAATTCTGTTGCATATTTACAAAGGTATATATTCTCACCTGGTTGCATGCAACTCCAGTTATGTTACTAGGAGTCATACAAACAACAAGAGAGTACATATGCTCAAATTAGCATGGGATTGTTTTCTGTGGTTCTACATTATAAGAGTCAAGTTAATTCTATTAAGCTGTCTCTTTTAGAATAGCCACCGTAAGAGCAGGAGAATTTGTTTACAATAGTAGATAAGAACAGAATTCAAATGCACATTGAAGAACAGCTGCAGTTATACTATGAAAAATACTATTTTGAACAAATAATCAATAAAACGGGTTGCTAATCTGAAAAGTAGGCAATTGTATAGGACAATCACCAATTTACATGGTCTCAATCTTGCAAACCCTGACGCACATGCTTAACTTTTATTTCAATGAGACTTCTCATAGTAGTAAAGTTAAGCACATTCATAAGAAATTGCAGGATGGGGTCAAAGGCCTGGCTTTAGGAGATCATTTAAGCATACAAGTC
This sequence comes from Dermatemys mawii, assembly GCA_007922305.1. Classification (NCBI taxonomy): domain Eukaryota; kingdom Metazoa; phylum Chordata; order Testudines; family Dermatemydidae; genus Dermatemys; species Dermatemys mawii. The sequence goes on from ML677366.1 coordinate 22,669,239, forward strand.
CCACTGAAGTCTGTGCTCAATGTTAAGCATGTGCTCAAGTGCTTTTCTGAACTGGAGAATAAAGTAGTTAGAGGTAGTTCCTAAGAAGCTTGTGAAATCTGATTTATCAAGTCACCTGAGCATGACAGCTACTCATTGTTTGATAATAAATACACATATTGGTGTAACACCTCTCACCCATAGCCCAATCCTCCTCTCTGACCAATCTGCACTGGTAAAATTCAAATGACTACAATGAGTTGCAATTTACACCAGTGTGAAGGAAGACTCAAGCCTACAGTTTTTATATTGGCCTACAGATTTTTAACTTTAAAAGTAATACTTCAGAAAGAATCACAACACCTGATTTTAACAGGTATGAATAAGTATTTACTTTTGGTTATACCAAGATCTTCTATTTTAGCCAAAATATTAATTTTCAGCATTTGTTACCATGAACAAGTCTAACTTGAGTATCCCAATATTCCATTCTGTAAATAATACATGCAATACTAAATTAAAAAAAAAAATTCAAAGTGTCCTTATTCCCTTTAACAAGTGGAACGTATTTACTCCCTTTCCCCCCCCACATAATAGATTAAAATAATCTGCACACAAAATTATTTTAAGCTTGTTCTGGGTCTTGAACAATCAGTAAATTGTCTCCCTAACTGATATTTGTTTAATTATCAGAGATTATTTCTGTTAAAGGTAAATGTTAATAATTCTTATGAATTAACATGGAAACTCTTGATATTGCTAATAATCAAGTCCTCAGTGTACTTGATTTTAACTGTATTTTCTGAAAACATGCGAGTCATGATTTTTCCTGAATTCTTGGCAAACAGGTAGGCTTGAATGCTAAAGACTTCCTGCTGCCTTTCCCTCACTTGCATTAAAAGTTTTGGTCTTATGGAGGCCACATGTGATATGAAACTGACCACCTAGTTGTGTTGGCTCTCAGGTCTTTACTACTGTACACACGATTCTCAACTTACTAAACCCAGCTCAGTCCTACTTTTGCTTACTAGCTCAATAAGTATTCCTCTCAGCCTATCAATGTCCTTTGCCTATTCCTTAATTTTCTCCAGCAGGCTTTCCTTGCTACATTTTATTATACTCTCCTGTTTCTAAAAGGGGCAAAAAGCAGTTTTGTTCTCAATAATATAAATAAGCAATGTTAAGTTTGTCTTTTAATCTCTAAATCCAACACAGACCACACACATACTTGCATACCTAGCACGAACTGCAAAACACATCAATTCAGTCATTTAAAGGCTCAGTCCCTGAAGGTGAGGAGCACTCTGGCTCCAATCCAGCAAAGCACATAATCATGGGTGTAACTTTTCAGTTTCTCATGGACTATAAATGAAACTGCTCAACTGCTTAAAGTTAAGCACCTGCTTAAGAGCTTTGCTGGATAAGACTAGAATGCTGAACACTTGATAAAGTAGATAAGTGCTTGATCCTGTCAAAGGCTACTTGCCCCACCTTCTCCCCAGCAGAAAAAGGGTGGGATAGGAGTGGAGAAGACTATGCCAGTAAGTGTGTGTGGACAACTACTGGAAAAAACACATCCTTCACTCATTTGGGAATACATGAAGGATGGGAGACAGTGCCCCATTTAGAGTGCTATGAAACCACCACCTCCCCCACAAGAATTGGTTAGATTTTCATCTTACTCATTCTGCTTCACATAACACTTTTGTTTTATTCTGTCATCTTGCAGAATGATCAGAAAAACTGTCAATTATATTTCATTATAGATTCAATTACAGACTGACCGACAATTAAGTTTGTCATTTGATTACCACAAAAATGCAATTCTTTATAACTGACACTTGAAGTTTAAATTTACAGCACATATTTATTCTAAAATGTAATTTAACTTTAGATGTTCTAATTAGTATTTCAAATAAATACAATTTTCTTCAGCCAGATAAAACAGTTTCTGCAGCTAAAAATAATAATTTTTTTTAAAAAAATAAAATATACTTCAGAGGCTCATGACAAGCATACTTTCCCCTCCCCAGTTTCCCAGAACAGATCCCTTTGATCTGTCTACTCCAATTGCTATATATAGCACTCAGGAAACAAAGAATGACATCTAGGGAATCCACTGAGCAGACTCAGGAAGTTGTTCCATGGGCTCTCAGTGGCTGACTGACAGACACTTTTATTGATGTCATCCAGAGAGAGTTGCATATGCTGCAAATCAGCCTTTGCCTCCCAAAAAAGTCATTTCAATGAGTCTGGCAGTAATTTCTTTTATATAGACAGACAAAAATCATACGCACATATTGACTGGGGTTATTGTGTAACGTGTGAGTTCACATGAGCAAGATTTTATTGCAAAGTATATTTTAAATGCAATGCTCCAAATCAACACCAATATTTTTATTTTACAAACACTAAATAAACTATCCTATGTTCCGAAACCTCTATTAAAATTATAACCCAAATATAAAACACTCTATACTTTTACTTACAAAAAAAAAAAATAACTTTTACTAACATACTCTCACACTCACCTGTCATAGTCACTGCTGGCCCACTCTGGTAGTGAGGAACTCCTGACTTCTGTCTCAAGCCGAACAGTATGCCCGAAGTATTATTTGGTACAGCTTGTGGGGAACTCGCAATATAACCCTGATAAGCCATTTTCAAAAGCAGTGGGGAGGGAAAAATTGGGACTTAATCTTTATAAAGCATTTTGAAATGTGCATATAAAAAATCAATATATAAATGCAAGTTACAGTAACATACGCTTGTTTTTTGTAACTACAATTGGATTCAGGTAATTTGAACACTCATTCTGTAAATACTGAAGTCATAATTATTATCTGCCAAAATAATATGTGACGGAGTCAGACCAGAAGGGTATAGGAGAGTGCTGGAAGGCAGGTATATCAGCCTCAGGATGTGTAGGTCCCTGTTCCCTGGATAGCCAGACAAAGGCTACTCCAGGCCAATCAAGACACCTGGGGCCAATTAAGAACCTTCTAGAAAGGAGTAGAAACAGCTAGCCTGATTGGGACACCTGAAGCCAATCAGGGACTGGCTGAAACCAGATAAAAACCTCCCAGTTAGTCAGGTGGGCTGTGGGTGTCAGGAGCTGTGGAAGGAGGTTATGCTGTTGGTGAGACTGAGTGTTGGACAACATATCATACAGAAGGAAGGAGGCCCTGAGGTAAGGGTGAAGTGGAGTTTGAAGAAGCAGGGACCGCTGTGGGGAAGTAGCCCAGGGAACTGAATTGTGTTTTGTGCCTAAAAGGTCAGCCATCTTAACTGATACTATTAGGGTCCCTGGGCTGGAGCCCGGAGTAAAGGGCGGGCCCGGGCTCCCCCGCTTTTTCCACCTTCCATACTGGCCTGTGATGAAGGTAACTCACTAGGTGGTGACTCTTGCCAATTATACTGAGAAAGGGAGGTCACTCTGGGGCCTAGATGAGTTTCTGAGGCCCCTAAATCTGCCAGGAAGCGCAGGACCCACAAGTACAAACTTGGAGCTTTGTCACAAATAATATAAATTCTGTTAAAACAATTAAAACCTGATCTGGTTCATTTGTGGTTGATTTATCCATTGTCTGTGTACGCGTGCCAGAATGGCAAGTTCTGTACATTTTAGAGAAAGTATGCATACTACTGATTTATTTATCTGAATAAAAAGAGTTTACTAGCTGGTTTATCATAAATCTGTTAGTGTTCTAATTAAGAGGATTTTTTTCTCTAAGCATTTGCCCACTTTCTTCCTTTCAATTTAAATTCAGAGACTTTATTCATTATTTCCACAGCTAGCTAACTGCAATTTAAAGGACAGAAATCAGAACCCAATGTAAACTCATAGTAAACAGAAACTTCTTAATACAAACAGAGCAAGATCAGTTATTCTAAGTGCCACCTGCTCAAGCACCAATTCAAGCCAAGATTCAGAAGTCATAATCAGAACTTCAGTTAGGCAATTCTTTTGCGATCAGAAAAGAAGACTCAATATAGCATTAATATTTTTATAGTGAGCTATGCAGTAGTACTACATTCATCTGACGAAGTGGGTCTTCGCCCACGAAAACTCATGCTCGAAAACATCAGTTACTCTATAAGATGCTACAAGACTCTGTCGCTTATGCAGTAGTGAAGTCAGTTTAGAGCATTCCAGAAAAGAGCTAATTATCTATGATTAATGAAAACCATGAAAATTTCCAGGTAAAGACAACTCATGACACACATAATTTTAGGGTCTTCTTGCAGTTTTTATCCTTTTTCCACAGCTGAAGTTCTCATAAAGTATATACCCTCCTACTACCAAATACAACCTTTGAAATAGAAACCAATATACTGTGTTTGTGGCTGCTTATTCAACAACACAAAAACTTACACACCTTAATTCATCCCAGTGGGTTATTTCTGAAGCCAGCAATAATCAATGAAATTCTAAATGTCTTCTCAGTTATATACCAGAAGCATTCACAAAGTAAACTTATCTCAAAAATGTTCACAAGGTACCTGCCATGTCACAAGTGCCAATTCATTCAGATGGCCATTCCACACAAAAACTTTATGTAAAATATATGCAATTTCCAGAAGCAGCATAATGAATTAAGAACAACCAGATGATAGAGCTGGGTTCACTTTTAGTTTTAACTTAATGGCAATGTTTAAAAAAAAAAAGCCAAAACCCAAATCCAAGCCTGTTTTCAACTCTTCCCTATCAAGAATTGACTTATTTTTGTCCCCCTTTCTCAGTATACCAGTTTCACGTAGATACCTAGATATATTTTTCCCCTAGCAGAGAGCATTTTTTAAAAAGATCTTTTCTTTTTAAAGGAACTAAGCCAAAGGCTCAAAGAGCAGAGTCCACAACCTACTCAGCACTGGATTAAAACTGTGGGAGAATACAAGGCAAAATGAGAGTCCGGGTAAGGAGGCTTGCCCCTACAAGAAGATCATCTAGAAAAGGCACATGACTTGGATCACATGTCTCTCTTCTAGGGACTTGTGCCAGCAGATTTGAAGTATGTTGAAGGTATCCACAAATGGTGCTCTTAGACCTGGGTACTAACTACAAATTCTTAGCAAACTGATTTCTCGCCTCTGATGATTTTAATTCTACTGCGAAAAAATGTGTCCTCTTCACCCATTTCTCCCAACTTGCATGATGAAACTGAAAACTTGACAGTGATAACTCCATTTTCCAAGTGACTTCACTATTCATCAAAATATTTCCTAGTGTAGACCAGATTTTGATATAAAGATCTTATGAAACACGTCCCATTCACAGCTGTACCTTTCCATTCATAAGACAACCATGCAGCAACTATAGCAATTGTTATATTTTTACTACCAATTTGTACCACTACATTGATTAAGCCTTCTGAAAGCAAGTCTAATTAACAGTGCTAACACCACATATGGCTTGTCTAGTTGAGGTCCCCACCAGTGCCAAGACAGATTTCAACAGAATGAGAGCACACATCTGTGGGAATCTATTTTGATAAATTCGTTCAGTGCAGACCCTCAAGTCTTCCTTTCCTCAAACGAACTCCTCATGCAACCTTACTAAACTGAAACTGATCTTTAATAGCAGCTCTGAAAAACTAAAAGTTATCCTTTTGATTATGCTAAAAATATGACTAATCATTTGGGATTAGTTTTCAGAGTTCTTAACCTGTTCATTATCAACCTAAGCTTCAAAGAGGTGTGGAGGACTGTGCATACTGTCTACACTTGAAAGATGATGGGCCAGATCACGAGCTATACAATAGTTCCATTGAAGTCCTTTGTGTCCTAATACAAATCAATCATCTTCGTATGGTACCATGGCTCTATAGCCACACTTCTGAAATGTTACTGTAGCTGGCACCGTCATTTTGGAGAGAATTCAAGATGCTTTTGTTGGGATGAATGGTAGCACATGTACAATTCCCAGCGAGAATGTAAAAAGAGGTGAGATGGATATTCATAGAGACCATAATATCCTCTGAACTGTATGGTAGAATGACAACCCATGAAAAATCCATTTTCAAATGTTCTTTTTGCACAAACTGATTCAGTTATTTCATATGCAGAATGTATCAATATCTTCCAATGCCTTGGAAGTCACAATCTCTGTTGAGTAGATACCTCAAAGCGTGCTTTAAACACCAGTTTTACGACCTCAGTGAAAGGTCAAGTGCAAGGTTGACAGGAGTTCCTGCATCTGCAAATGCAACAACCACCACCAGAGTTGAATATACGCTGATGTTTACACTTATTATCCATACTTGTCATCTTGAGAACTTGATTTCAGCTAGGATCCCTTCCCACAACTTCTTAAAGTAAGACAGTTTCTACTCAGTGAAGATTTAGCCAATCCATTTTATCAGATGTGCCCAGAAGGGGGTCTCATATTGAAAGCAATCTAATTGACATATTGCTGAGAACTGAAAATTTTGAATTTGGATTCTTCCATATTGAATCTGCAAGGAATTCAACTACCCAACACAAACAGAACACTTCAATTGGTGTCCTTGTCTAAAAGAAGAATTTATCCTAGATGGCTAAAGTGGGGAGGGGGAAGACTTGTAGATTTAGCAAATAATCTTAAGGAGGATACCAAATTTTCACATTTTAAAAAGTTCATGCTAGCTACCTGCACTCAGATACTTCAATAAAGTAAACAGATTTTACATTCAAAAGGGGAATCAGTCATTTTGATTTTTATGCTGAAAATGTAGTCCTCTCTCTCAGATTTCTAGTCATGTGACTCTAAGGCCAGGTCTACACTGGCTGGGGGGAGGGGTCGACCTAAGACACGCAACTTCAGCTATGTGAATAGAGTTCTCATGCCAGTGAGTCGACCACTTCCGCTCTCCCGTCAACTCCACTTCTGCTTCTCACAGCGGTGGAGTTCCAGAGTAGTCGGGGAGTGCACTCAGGGAGCAATTTATCGCGTCTAGACTAGACACGATAAATCGACCCCTGATAGCTTGATCGCTACCCGCCAATCCTGTGGGTAGTGTAGACATGACCTAAGAAAGCTGTGACAACCAAAGATGTCTGGAATTTGGTTGCAGTGCCCATTACAATTTTCAGGAGTTGGATGACTGTGCTCTGCTACCTTCAGTTTCCTCAGTAAAGTCCAATTTTTAAAAAAGTACTATTTTAAGTACCACCCTGACCAGATGTCCTAAGTTCACAATATTTGAACGAATGGTGCTCTAACTATAAATTCTTAGCAAATTATTTTGATCCTCTGATGATTTTTCCTCTATTATGAAAAAAAAAGGTGACCTCTTTATCTCACTCATGTGAGAATTTAACCTTCACTACTCTATCTCAGAATGGTCTGTAGCAGTTTCATCCCTGTAGTTCTATCAATCTGGGGATCCTCTGATTCCTCATGGGGAAGATGGTCTTAGTATCACTCAGGCACATCTTCCTCCTTTTCAAAGAAGCAGCCACATTATAAAATATTTATACTGACACTGCAACACACAGCTGCAGTGCATTACTGTTCCATCTATATTTTCCTTCTAGTTTTGTTCATTATTAGAGAAAGAAAAACATTGTGGGGAGGGGTGAAAGGCATAAGCAACTATTGCTATGACAATCTTTTGCAAAGCAACACACAAAAGAGAAATTGCAACAAAAAGCTAAAGAAAAGAATGCTAAAAGACTTAAAAGTGATGCACTACCAGTAGCAAAACAAACAAAAAGTAAGCTATCAGTAAGGACAACCAGTCTGTGGATACACAGAAATCCACAAATTCAGGAATTTAGTATCTCCAACAACTTACTAATAAAAATCAAACTTTTGTTATTTTGTTCCTCTGATAATGTGTATGCAACCTTCCCAAGTTTACAATTTCCATTAAATTTTGAGTTTAGTAAATTTATACTAAATTCACCCTCCTTGCATCTTGAAATAATATCTAGCAACACATTTTAAGATTAATACCAACAAGAAAGGAAAAAACAAGTTTACCAAACACTACCACATATCTAGGGCCTGGTCTTTATTACAGAGTTAGGTCGAAGTAAAACACCAATGAAACTTGCCCACTACATTGACTTAATAACTCCACCTCCATGAGAGGCATAGAATCTATATTGATGCAGTTAGGTTGACGCAGTGTCAGTGTAGATGCTGCATTGCTTACATCAACTGCTGCTGCTTTTCAGAAGCCATCCCACAATGCCCCACACTGACAGTTAAATCGGTGCGAGTCCTCCTAGTGAGGACACTCACCTCCAAAATAAGGAGCGTAGTATGGATATGCAAAAGCAATTAAATTACTGCCATGGCTGTACACTGACATAACTCAATATAATTTTGTAGTGTAACATACCCCAAGTAATACCATATTTGCAACTTTTTAAACCTGATATAAAATAATGGTGCTGCAAACTCTAGAATACATACTGAAGTCCATTCCATACACCCTGGCTACTGGACTACCAATTTGTTCATTCAGGCTAAACAATCAGTGGGGCCACTGGACGATCAAGATGGTAAAGGAGCATTCAAAGACGATAAGGCCATTGTGGAGAAACTTAATGAATTCTTTGGATCGGTCTTTACTGTTGAAGATGTGAAAGAGATTCCCAAACCTTAGCCATTCTTTTTGGGTAACAGATCAGAGGAACTGTTCCAAATTGAGGTGTCATTAGAGGAGGTTTTGGAACAAACTGATAAACTAAACAGTAATAAGGCTCCAGGACCTGATGATATTCACCCAGGAGTTCTGAAGGAACTCAAATGTAAAATTGCAGGACTATTAACTGTCATCTGTAACCTATCATTTAAATCAGCTTCTGTACCAAATGACTGGAGGATACCTAATGTGACACCAATTTTTAAAAAGAGCTCCAGAAGTGACCCTCCCTCCCCCGCCGGCAACTACAGGCCAGTAAGCCTCACTTCAGTACCGCACAAACTGATTGAAACTATCATAAAGAACAAAATTGTCAAACACATAAATGAATGTAATTTGTTGGAAAATAGTCAACATGTTTTTTGTAAAGGGAAATCATGTCTCACCAATCTACTAAAATTTTTGAGAGGGGTCAACAAGCATGCGGACAAAGGAGATCCAGTGAATATAGTGTATTTAGATGTTCAGAAAGCCTTTGACAAGGTCCCTCACCAAAGGCTCTTAAGCAAAATAAGCTGTCGTGGGATGAGCGGGAAGGATGGATTGGTAACTGGTTAAAAATAGGAAACAAAGGGTAGGAATAAATGGTCAGTTTTCACATTGGACTGAGGTAAATACTGGTGTCCCCCAGGGGTCTATACTGGGTCCAGTCCTACTTAACATATTCATAAACAATCTAGAAAAAGGGGTAAACAATGAGGAGGCAAAATTTGCAGATGATACAAAACTACTCAGGATAGTTAAGCCTCAGGCAGACTGTGAAGAGCTACAAAAGGATCTCACAAAACTGGGTGACTGGGCAACAAAATGGCAAATGAAATTTAATGTTGATAAATGTAAAGTAATGTACAGTAGAAAACATAATCCTAACTATACGTATACAGTGATGGGGTCTAAATTAACTGTTCGCACTCAAGGAAGAGATCTTGGAGTCATTGCGGATTGTTCTCTGAAATCATCCACTCAATGTGCAGCGGCAGTCCAAACAGTGAACAGAATGTTGGTACATATCAAGAACAGAATAGATAATAAGACACAAAATATCATATTGCCTCTATATAACTCCATGGTACGCCCGCACCTTGAATACTTTGTGATGATGTGGTTGCTCCATCTAAAAAAATATACATTGGAATTGGAAAAGATTCAGAAAAGGGCAACAAAATTGATTAGGGGTATAAAACAGCTTCCGTCTGAGGAGATATTAATAAGACTAGGACTTTTCAGCTTGGAAAAGAGGCAACTAAGGGAGTATATGATAGAGGTCTATAAAATCATTAGTGGTATAGAGAAAGTAAATAAGAAAGTGCTGTTTACTCCTCCTCATAATACAAGAAAAAGGGCCCACCAAATGAAATTAATAGGTAGCAGGTTTAAAACAAACAAGAAAGTATTTTTTCGCGCAACACACTGTCAACTTCTGGAACTCTTTGCCAGAGGATGTTGTGAAGGCCAATACTATAATGGGGTTCAAAAGGGAGCTAGATAGATTCATGGAAGATAGCCATTGATGGGCCTATTAGCCATGATGGGCAGGATCACTTTATGATAACCTGTCTGTTCATTCCCTTTGGGGCACTTGTCATTGGCCACTGTCAGAGGACAGAATACTGGGCTTGTTGGACCTTTGGTCTGACCCAGTATGGCCATTCTTATGTTCTCATTTTTCTACTTTTTCGGTTCTAAAGCAGTAGTATTTAACATTCACTTCATTAAACTGCAGAATATTAAAATGAAATTTTCAAATCTTAATGTTTTTGTAAAAATAAATTAAACAATGGAAAACATTGCAAAAGATTTTACAAATAAATGAGTAATAAATTATTTTTACAATTATAACATATACCAAATCAAAATTTTACTAAAGCCCAGGTCCTCCAAACACTTATACACATGCAGAACTTTGTACACAAAAATACACTGCCCTGAAGACAATGTAATTATTCCTGTGCAAAGTTAACAAGCTGTCAAAGTCTTTGAAAAATTGAGGCCTTAAGCTTCAAACAAATTGATCATCTAGCACAGCATAGTAAAAAAGCCTATTTAATACTAAAGTTCCTGAAAGGGAACCAATGCATCATAACATATTTAGTAAATTTGTACCAAAACCACAAGGTTCTTTGAAACTGAAATTTAGTGAAGTGATGCGACTATACAACAAACAATATCCACTTTTTGTTCTTCATTAATTTAACTGCGATTAAACCTTGAGCTTTATAAAGTTACTATAAGAATTTACCTGATTTAATATTACAGGTTGTGCTGTTACTGTAGCCACTGGCCTCGGTACAGGTTGACCCATTACAGGAATTGTAATATTTCTTGATACTGGCTGTGTCGTTACTGGATCAGTTTCAGGTCTGCTAACAGGCTGTGATATTCCAGAATTTGACCCGTGTATCTGCTGAGCTGATAAACATCCAGCAACAGGTCTCTGTAAGGTCTGTGAAGATCCTGAAACAGTCACTGGTCTAGACAACGGCTGAACGGCTACAGAGCTAGTTGCAGACGGAAAGACTGGTGAAACAGTGACAGCATCCGGATTGGATGCAGAAGTTGTATAGTGTTGACTGGCAGGCTTGAACGTAGTAACTGTACCTGTTACACAGAATTCCAGAATAATCATTACATAATGAAACATCCAACTGTAACACTAAGTTTTGTTTTTTATTAAATTACCATATTAGGACAATGTAGTACCTCTACTAGGTGCACCATTCTGTATCCCCGTTCGTGATGAGCTGAGGTTGACTCTGTTCAATATATCTGTTAAAAGTTACATTTGTGTCTTAATTCCAGTGACAAGTTACAAAAACTGAAGCGAAGTTAAAATAAAAACAAATATTAAAAGCAGCATTCACATTTATTTGTGAAGGTACCAAAAGCCAATAGATTTTTTTCAGTTAAAAACTTGAATGCCATTTCTAAAATAAACACCCAATAAAGAAAACTCAATTATCATCCTATTTGTACAAATAAAGATCTTGAGACTCCTAATTTTTCTTCTTGAGAAAGTTAATTCATCAAATCATGTCAAATTTTAGTTCTCTAGAAATGTAAATAAGAAAGCAAAACTCTTCTAGATGGAATTCATAAGGGTTTAGCTGTGTTGGTTATGTAGACCATTATACAAAAACGTAATGAAGACAACGGAAAGAAATAAGAAAAGTGAATACATACATAAATTATTTCTTAGAAAAAGTTTCTTGAATTCTGAGAAAACATTCCAAAAAAGAGGAAGCAAACTCCCCACTCCGCAATTACTTTACATTTGGCAATTTAAGACACATTGGAGGAATAATTTGAACTACTTATTCTAAATTAACTATCAATTTACAAAAAAGATCTGATCATCACTGCAGAGAGCTCAATCTCCAACAGAAATGAAAAATCCACAGTAGGCTGTACAAGCAATAAGATAGAGAGTACTACCAAAATACCATTATACAAATAAATTGCATATTCTCCCCTCATATACTGCTCAGTTCTAGTCACTGCAACTCAAAGTTTAGAGGAAATAGAGGGGTACAAAAACACTAAAAATTATGAACATGGAAAAAATATTATGAAGAGATTGGAATTACTGGAATCTTTTATCTTACAGTAGATGAATAAAAGGGAGAAATTATAGAAGTATAAAAATAATAAATGGTATAGAGAAGCTAGATCAGGAACTTCTATTTAATCTCAATTGTACCATAAAGCGACACTAAAAGGTGGCAAATTCAAAACAAAAAAGAACACTTACACAAACTGCACAAGTAGTGGAAGTTGGCCTCAATGTCTTGACGATGAAACTGAGAATTTAGCAGGATTTATAAAAGATTAGATGTTTATATAGCTAACAAAAATATAAAGAAGTTAACAAAAATATTAACTATTAACTTCAGGGCATAAGCCAACCTCTAACTATTGGTAGTTAAAAGAAACTTTTCCTGGGTGAAAATTATTCCTCAGCTGCCTACTGCAGAGTTTCTTCCTCTGAAACAACTGGTACTCGTTACTACTAGAGTAAGGATATTAGTCTAAATAGACCTCTGGTCTGATCCAGTATAGTAAGCCATCAGTTTATCATACCAATACTCATCTGGATGACACTATCTGCTTAAAAAATAAACAAACAAAGAGGCAAACCACTCGCTAAGAAAGGATAGATAGGCTTCCCCTGCCCACAAAACCAGCAGAACTCACTATATAAGCACAGTCTGGGAAAAGGTTAAGGAAGGGGAAACGTGGTAATTTACTTGCAATGTAACTGTTCTTTGGGACGTGGTTCATAGGCGTATTCCACTCAGGAAACTACGAGCTTCTCCTCATTTTGCTGGGCAATCCCTTGTAAGAAGCGTCTGCCACATCAAGTGCGAACTGCACTGACGTCTTGGCCACCAAGTGGCTTTTTGCCAAGAAAGCCCATAACTCCTCCCTTACATCTTCAGGCAGCTTGTCAGTGAACTTAGACATTGCATCCCAGCTTACAAAATCATGTTTTGCTAACAAGTCCTGCTGGTTTCCTATGCATATTCCCTGGCATGTCTTCTTTCTTCAGCAAGTGTCCATACGGAAGGGTTTAGCCTTCTTAAATCCCTGAAAATTGCATCTTCCAACCACATTCTTGGTCAGGCTTGTGCTCTGCTTCCTTCAACTGCAGCTCTATAAACATTCTATAAAACCTGCTTCTGTACTTTGAACATTACTTCATCCCACTGTACCCATCTTGTTCTCAAGAGGTGCAAAACTACAACTTGCCAGGATCATCTAAATATTTCCTCATTTGAGACAAAAGTCAAACCAAAAGATCTTCATACATCATAACTTTTGACACTGAAAACTGTTGCTTCCTCTCCTGTTTTTAACAGCCATGTTTCTGCTCTATATAACAGAGTTGTCATTACTGCTGTGTTGAACACTTGTATCTTGGTTTTTACATAGATATCCCGCCGGCCAAAAAGGTTTTTGAAGATGTTGAAATGACACTGACACAAGACTGATCCTATGTGTAACTTCAATTATAGAAACTCCAGCTATCAACCAACTACAAAGCTAGATAAAAATGTTTACCAATTCAGCATCATTACATGCAGCCTCAGTAGGCCACTCATGTCTGTTTTATAGGAGGTACACACAGCTTTGGTTTTATCATCACTGATCTTAAGTCCCATACATTCTGCAGTTTTTTGCAGCTCTTCTAGCATTAGTTGTAGTTTGTCAATGGTCTTAGGAGGCATGGATCAGCATCAACCTCGCGCTCCTCATCAACACCTGGCCCGAGCCAGGGACACTAATGATCCAACCAGCATACCAAATTCAGTGATGAATCCTGGCCATATGCCACTTGAGGCAAGTTCCACATACGCTAAGAATGGTCTCTGCAAGTAAGACATTATCATTCACATACTTAAGATCCTCTAAAGATTAATCTTTAATTTTTACTTCACCTACTTTGGGCTCAATCAGATTTGTCACCAAATAAGCTATTAGAAATATAAACAAGTGGTACACGTATGCTGTGAACTTCCAGGGATTACATCAACAGATCTAGATATTTGCCTAATTTTATAATATGCTATTAAAAAGCACTAATAAAATCAGAACAAACTAATATTTCATACAGCCAAAATGAGAAAGTAAGCAATTTTTCAGAAATAGTGTCCTGCGACACACTTGTATTTTTATGTCTGATTTTGTAAGCAAGTAGTTTTTAAGTGAGATGAAACTGAGTATACAAGACAAATCAGACTCCTGAAAAGGAGAAAAGGTTGAGAACTGCTGCTGTAAACAACGTAAGTGAAAGAATGTGTCCATGGCATATTCTTGTTCTATTGAAAACCAGTTTATAATACAACAATTGACCCGCACAGAAGCAAATGTACTGCAATACAGTTCTTTCACCAGGCACACTAAGTCCTCAGGCATTCCAGACTCATAGCAGTACGCACAGGGCTGATTCACACACCGAGTCAAAAGTAACTGCAAAATCTATTAATGTGGTATGAAACTTCCCTTTGTTTCTGTAATCATTTTTTCATTAACATTCTACACAGCATATATAAGACAGATTTTAGATCAGCCTGTACAGAATCCACACTGGCTGTCTCATTTTTAGGCTGAGGCAGTATTTCACTTTGTTCAGTAATATAATCATAAACATCTTCTCTGTGACGAAAAGCAGTGTTATTCCCTTACAGCTTGAACAAACTGATCCTTCTCCTTTCTGAGGGATGATGCAGCCCCACTTCTAATCTTCTGGAATACGACTGGCTTCCCAAACCTTTAAAACAGCTTGATGAAATTAGTAACCTAAACCTGGGCCACAACTCCTTAGGAGTTCTGAGGAAATATTATCAAGACCAGTTGGTTCATCACTGGTAAATGTTTGACAATATGCATCACTTCCTCAACTGTCAATTTCCTATTTTTTGATGGGTTCTCTTTTGGATTAAGCTGAGTTTATATCTTTGTGGGGATCTGTTCATTAAATTCACAAAAGTGCTCACACCAATGCTTAAGTTGTGCATCAATATCTTGAAAGTATTCTCTGGAGAGAATAAGAATATTTTTTTCTCCCGAGTAAGTCAAATCTCTTGTATTCTCTCTCTTTGGGAGTTGATCTGAATCTTTCTTGATGCAATCTCTCATTGACAGTATTGACCAAGAAGGAGTTTGAGGTAGGGTGGGAACAAAAGCACCTGAAGCCTTGCATCGGAACACAATATCATTTGTCTGTATGCTTGGCTATTGGCACCAAGGAGGCTGGTATGTGCCATAAGGTACTTGGTGGTTCCAAAAGAGCCCCATTAAGAAGGAGGGCTATCCTCTCAGGGGCTACCACCCGAAAAATGTCTAAAAGCTTGAGAGTGTTCTCTTGAACAAGCTCAGCTTGTATGCTCAACATTGAAGCCATCCTCTTCAATAGGTCCTGATAAGATTTAAAATCCTCTGGAACAGGGGAGGAGGAATCTGAAGCCACTGAGTCCTCTGGAAAGGACAACAAGTTAACCAGGGTTAGGGGGTCCTCTTGTGATACAACTGGCTTCTCAAGTGAACCAGTATTTGCACAGGCTGCCAAAGTAAGTGGCTCCCAATGGTCTTTAGCAAAATAATCTGGTGAGCTTCCTCTCTAGCATGAAGATAATTGAAACCTGGAAAACTGTGATAGTGGCTCTTTAGGAATCCTAAGGGTATGAAGAAGAGTGTTGGTCATAGGTGTTCTTGTATTAACTTCAATGGAACAAAAGAGGCCCAAAGAGTCAAAGATGTTAACATGATTCGAACTGTGCAAAATTAAACAGTGTTCAGTAAGGTTCAGGGTTTGGTGTAGAGACCTAAGCTTGCTTAGTACCATGGCAAACACACCATTAAATATACTTTTAACATTTTATTAAAGGCAGAGAAAAGGACAACAACACTGAAAGCATCTGAAATGTACAATAAATAAAGCTTTAATTTTAATAACAGTCCTTGTTTCCCTTAGGTGGAGAGCCTTTTAGAAGGAAAAAAACCCCTTGTTCTACAATCTCTTAGATCAGCGGTGTCCAATACGTTTGTCACTAGCCATATATGGATCCTCTTTCAGAGAGGCCACAGAGAGGAAGACCAACCCTCTCTCTCTGAGAAGAAGAGTCTGAGTACAGCAGTTTGTCAATGACCACTGTAGCCTCTGTAGCAGCCTGAGAGGCAGGTGATCCATCGACAGCTGGGAAGGCTGAGGCAGATCCTGCGCAATGAGGTGTTGCTTGAGGCACAGAGCTCTGGAAATCTGCATTCTTTACCAGAAAGAAAGGCAGATGCTGCACATCTCTTTAATGTGTCCCTCACTGAGGCCAAAAAGCAGCACATGTGGGGGTCACTATTCAGAACAGACACCTCACATGACAAGCAGTTCTTGCATCAAAAACAAACCACTGACTAAAAAGAATCAAAACAGTAAAGGAAACTAGTTATTGGCAGGAACTACCACCTAATTTAACAGGATTACCCAGACCAAAAAAAAAAGAAGTGAGGAAACCTGCATGGGGAACTCAAACTCAGGCACAAGTGGTGAGAAGGCACTGGAGAGATCACGGTGGTGAATCAGAATTTCCATCCAGAGAACTTGACACATATCACAAGTAAAAAAATTAAGTCATAAATAAGAAATGCATCATTCACCATTTCCTAAAATAATAAACGTAAAAATTAAGAAATTGAATAAATATTAAGCTACATAATTGCTTAAATAAATGTGCATAGATATGGCGTATCCTCCTGGTTATCAAAAAGAAGCAAGAAACTGAGTGTAAATGTTATATTTAGTTGCAAGTCAAAATGTGTTAATGGTTACCAACCAATGAGAATCACTTTCTTTAGCAAAATAACTAAAAAGTACAAATACAAACACAATTACAATTGATTTAAATCAAGCTTCACTGTTTGCCTACTTAAATCATGATTTTTTTAAAAAATCAGTGATTTAAATTGCTTTGATTTAAATTGGTTTACCCTGGGGGTGAAACTGTAAGCTATTTAATAAGAAATCATATAAGATAATTACTGTATTATAATATACAAGCATACAAAACTAAGATAATATTGCATATGCCACGTTTACTAAACAGTACTAATAAGTTATATTTAAATAAATAATTTTCATATGCTGATGAAAGCACCTGCCAAATACGAACAAATGTTAGGCGCAACCCATCTTACAAAAAAAAATCTGAAGCAGAGAGAAATTAAGTGATATGGACTGTGTTCCAAAGCAAACTGTCGGCCTCAGAAACTGAAACCAGGTTTTTTGGTTCAGTCTCACAGGCCAAGGTCTAACCAGCAACTACCTAAGTACCTAGCTGGTATTCATGCACGCCCTTTCAATTTGCCTCCCCTGTAAGGACTAATAGGCAACGCCATACCTGATCAGAGCAGTAGGTCATATATTCCAGTATCTTGTCTCAGATTACAGCCAGTACCAGATGGTTCAGAATAAGGTGCAAGAAACCCCTAGTAAATAAGTATGAATCAACATACTCCTAGATTTTCTTTTCTTAACTGTAGCCAATTAAAGCCTGGTTTATTCCCTAGATTATGAGTATATAGCCCTTACTGTTGTTAGATTAGTGTATTCTTTTTGTAACTGTAATATTCTCATTTTCAATATAAGTGCATTATCCTTTAGAAAGAAAAATAAAGCCTACTATAATAGCACTTCACTTTGGCATCCAGGCCAACAAGCTCCACAGGTTAATTGTACATTACTATGTAATTCAGTGTTTCCTTTAATCAGTTCCTAATTTGTCATGTTTCAATTTCACTGAAAGCATCCATGTATGTATGAATAAACAGGAGGGCCCAATTTCCCTTCTATATATTGTTCACTTTTTATTCCTATTTTTTGTCCCCTTTTAGCTGGCTACTTTCTAAACCAGCATAGGGAAGCTTTTTTCTATCAGGGCCACTGACCTACAGGAAAAAAAAGATCAGTCATGGGCCACACAGCCCCACAGGGATGGGTGGGGGGCGATGCAGAGGCTTGTTGCTTCCCCCCACAGTGGTGCGAGCCAGCGCTCGTGGCTCCAGCCATGGCGGGGTAGAGGAGGAGACGCTCAGGGTTTGCTGTAGATTCCAGGGTGGGGCCAGAAATGAGGGGCTCAGGGTGCAGGAAGGGGCTCCAGACTGCGAAAGGGGTTGAGGACTCCGGCTGGGGGTGCGGGCTTAGAGTGAGGCTGGGGATGAGGGGTTGAGGGTGCAGGAGGGGACTTGGGGCTGAGGCCAAAGGGATTGGAATGCAGGAGGGGGTTCCAATCTTGGTCAGGAAGTTCAGGGTGCAGGCTCCAGCGGGGTGGCGCTTACCTTAGGCAGCTCCCGGTCAGCGGTGCAGCAGAGCTAAGGCAGGCTCACTGCCCTGCTTAGCATTGCTCTCAGAAGTGTTCGCCATGTCCGGCCCCTAGGCGGAGAGGCCAGATAGTTCTGCGCGGTGCCCGTGCCCACAGACACCGCCCCTGCAGGTCCCATTGGCTGGGAATCAGGGCCAATGGGAGCCGCAGAGTCAGCACCAGGGGCAGTGTGCAGAACTTCCCTGATCACCCCTCCACCTAGAAGCCACAGGATCATGACGGTTGCTTCCAGGAGCTGCACTGGGTCCCTGGCTACTTGGTCCTTCTGCAGCCTTCTAGGCAGACAGCCCAGGAGCCAGACTTCCCAGTTCTTCAGCAGTTCCAGCCTCCAGAATTCCCAAGCTCTCTACCGGGAGCTCCAGTCCCAGGGGGAGGGCACCAAGACTCCAACCCACAGCACAGAGACTAGCCAGAGGCCTGATTAAATGGAGCAGTAGGCTGGATCTGGCCTGTACGCCATGTGATAGAGGAGGGTCAGGGAGCTGCGGTAGAGTGCTTGAGGGGAGATATGTAAGCTCAGAGCTAATTGAGGCGTGGCTCCCTGTGGTCTAGGGAAGGTTGCAGGTTGATTGGAACACCTGCAATCAATTAAGGCCCTCCTAAGAACCTAATAAAACCCCCTGCTTCAGGCAGACAGGGGAGGAGGATAGGAGTTGGAGCAGTGAACAGTTTGGAGGAGAGTTTGGAACCAAGACCACTCAGACCCTAGGTAAAGAGACACTTGACCTGTGTAGAGAGAGGGCAGGAAGCCCCACACACTGAAGGGTAGGAGAGGGAAGTAGCCCAGTGGAAGGAATAGCTACTTCAGGTAGTTTACTGCTATCCTCAGGGCCCCGGGGCTGGGACCCAGAGTAGAGGGCGGGCCCGGGTCCCTCCCTCTCCACTACCCCTCCTCTAGGATACTAGTGGGGCAGTTAATACCCTATTCAGGGGAAAGAAATAGTTCCCTGAACCCCCCACAAGAAGAGAAAGCACGGGACCCATCTTAACAGTGCCAGCAATTTGCCACAGCCATAGGTTCCCCACCCTGGTCCTTCTTCAGAAGAAAACACTCCAGTGTATTTCATTGTTTTTTTTCCTGGATCTCTTCTATTTCTGCTAGATTTTTTTTTTTAAATAGAGTTAACAGAACTCAACCCAGTATTCCAAGTAAGCATATACAAAAGATTCATGTAATAGCCTTAAAATACTTTCAGTATTGCTGTCTATCCCATTCCTTATGTCTCCTAACGTTTTGTTTGCTTTTATGGCCCCTTGTGCACAATTAGCAAAAGTTTTCATTTACTGGTCCTCAATGATTCCAAGTCATCATTGTCTTTTTGGTTTTTCAAAGCATATTTAGAATTAACCAAGTACAAGTAATTCAAATAATCTCCTCCAATGTGCAGTACTTTAGGTTTATCAACAGTTAATTTAATCAGCCATAGTAGGTCTATTCACATAGTTTGGTCAGGTCTCTCTGAAGTTCCTTAGCCTTCTCTACAACTGACAAAACTTAATAATTTAGTTTAAAGGAAAAAAATCCTAATTTGCATGCTCTTTACCTCCAGGTGCTGAACTCAGACGCTACTGGACTGGCGCACTAGATACCAGCACATAATCCAGGGATCTGAGTCCTTCCAGATGTTAAGCCACCACAACAGCAGATTGTCCATGACTAAGGAAAAGGGACTCTTCAGTAGATAATACCTGAGGAAGTCTACTGCCCACTTGATAGCCAGACCTCCCTTCTAATATATAATTGAATATGTTCTTTTCCTGCTTAAATATAGGATTAGGTGCTATTCTCCCTCAAAGTCCTGGACAGCACCACTGAAAGGCTGTCAGATGCATCTGTACAGAGAATGAACTGCAAGGTGAAGATGGTGAGTAAAGGCATTTGGCCCAGCCATGCCGTCAGGATATTATAAAAGCATCATCACACCAGTCATTTCAGAGGACACTTTTGGTATCTTTGTCTTTTAGTACATCCATTAGGGGAGCTGTGATCAATACAAAGTTGAGGATGAACCAGCATAATGCCTCACCAGGCTTAGGAAGCAACATATATGTGTCTTCTAGTCCAAGGTATGGGAAATGAGTTCAGCTTGTGAATATTAACACAGGCTTCACAAAGCTTACACCTACCACCTATCACTTCTGACACGGCCAACTTACACTTTACAGGTTTAGCTGGGAGACCGAGCCTCCTGTAGGGATGTCAGTACTGCCCCTAGGTGCCATAGGTGGTCTGCCCACATATAGCTATATATGACAATGTTGCCAAAATAAGCCTCAGCATATTGCTGGTGGGATCTGAGGATTCAGTTCAAAGGCACTGGAAGGTCACTGTCGCTCCCTGCAGAGCGAACAGCATACTTTTAAAATGGAAATAGCCAAATGAGAACAGGAGGGGTGTGGTCTTCTCCTGAGAGGATAGAGATAGGAAATCAGTCAACAGCCCTTTGTAAGGTCAACCATACTGAGATACTGCATTGGGCCCAACCACTCAGAGTTCATCCACCCTTGACACTGGAGAGGCATCAGACTTTGTGATGGATTTGAGCTTGTGAACATCTCTACAAAATCGGATCATACTACATACTTTCGGGCCCAGGATTATAGGGGTTCTCTAGATGCTCTCAGACTCCTCAATGACCCTCATTCTCAGCATTGCCTGAACCTCTTCATGTATTGTGTCCCACATCTTTTTTGGTAAGGGCCAGAGAATTCTTCCTAATGAATTGCCATTGTGCTCTTTTCAGATGATGATGTATCATGGGTGTTCTTCACAAACTTGTGGAAAATATCTGAGCAAAGTCTCTGATTATTTGCCTGAAACTGAATCTTCTGATTTGGCAAAGTCACTAACAGCAGAATTCTTAATCATTGTACCACCACCCAAGGATATTCCCCGTTGGAGTACATCTCAGCTCTAAATCACTGCCGATGCATCTCTTTGCTGATGCCTAGGTAATCTAAAATAGTGGTTTTCACATGATTAAAGGTCACTGAGAGGCCAGCACCTCCTTCTCAAAATGGTGAGGAATGCTTCCAGATCATTATGTGGGCCCATCTTAGTTAACTTTACCGACACGGGTGACAGAAGTCCCTTTGGCAAATTGGTCCTTATGAAGCCTCCCATGGATGTTCTTGCTGCTGGGAAATAATTCTCTTTCAATAGCTGTTGCTGCACTGCTTGGACCTGCTTCTGGGTTGTTCACTACTACAACATTTACTACTGGAATTGCTGCTGCTGGTTGGCCTGGCGTGCTATTGTTGACCCTCCCACCATTCACTTACACCAGTGTTCAGGGTTCATCTTCTCCGAAGTTCATATCGGCTATGGTCCCCTCTCGAGATGCTGGTGAGGAACCTGTTTCTGACTCAGTGCCTTTTAATAGGCATAGAGCTTCATACCTGTATTCTCCACCAACTGTGGTCAATTGGCCCTCAACTGGGGCTTGGCATTAGTGTCTGAAACTTTTGCCCTTGGATCACACATGGTAGCCCCCGCTCCTGGGCAATCTAACAGGGAGTTTCCAGTTACACCTGGCAACTTTTCAGGGCCCAATTTACAATTGCAAAAAAGGCTATTATTCTGGGGTGTATTAATAGGAATGTCGTATGTAAGACACAGGTGGTAACTGTCCCACTCTGCCTGGCACTGGTGAGGGCCTCAGCTGGACTACTGTGTCCTGTTCTGGGTGCCACACGTTAGGAAAGATGTGAAGAAACTGGAGAGTCCAGATGACAGCAACAAAAATGGTTTCAAGGTTTAGAAAACCTCACCTTTGAGGAAAAGCTAAAAAAAATGGGCTTGCGAAAAGATGACTAAAGGGAACCTGGTCTTCACGTGTGTTAATGGCGGCTATGATGAGGACAGTGATTAACTGTTCTCCATGTCCACTGAACGTCAGACAAGTAATGGGCTTAATCTGCACCAAAGGACATCTTGGTTAGATATTTGGAAAAACCTTCTAATTATAAGGGGAGTTGTGAAATACCCAATATGGAGGATTTAAAAAACAGGCTGGACAACCAATTGTCAGGGATAGTCTAGGTTTACGTGGTCCTGCCTCATTGCAGAGGGCTGGATTTGATGACCTCTGAAGGTCCTTTTCACACCTACATTTCTACGATTCCATGATCTTTAACAAGACCCTATGTTTTCCTAAAGCATCCAGAAAATGCTCCTGATTAATAACTACAGATATTTACATCAAATGGGACTACTCCCATGGATAAAGACTGCTTTTAGGAGTAAGAGTTGCACGAGCAAGCCTTATGTTTGCAATTATACGCTGGTGCAGACCTGTTGGCAAATCTTGTTATCTGAACATCAACATTAATTGAATTCAAACTAAGGATTTGCTCAAGCCATTTAGTGAAATGCTAGAAGAATCCATTCTGGCAGTTGTAGTTCAAAAGCATATTTTCACCTTCAGGCATTTTGGTATAAACATTTGGTTCATATTCTGTATGTCTGAAACATTTAATGGCTTGCACATAAGACATATCACTAAGAAAAATATAGATTCAGAATGAGTATTTTAAAAAAGGAAAACAAATTCCATGGAGGCCTATGACTGAATCCATCTCATCAATCTACAGCTTGTAATTTCAACGTGGACTTTTAATTTGTATTTTACTACAACTAATCATTATCAAAATTTAATAAACGACATTTTATCTAAGAAATAGAAGTAAAATATTGTTTTTAGCCAACAGCAGCAGCCTACAATCCTATCATATAAGACTGTTATTGTGTCACATATCAAACTACGCAGCACGGGGGCTGGTCAGTAACAGGATGACTCGTAGGAAATTGTATAGGTAACTCAATAATTGGTAGTCTTCCTTTCCAGACAAAGCTGAACTAATGCTGTAGTATGGCAAAAGGGAAGAATTTACTGTGGGAGGTGCTATTTCAAGAAGTTAAGCTCCTCTTCAACTCTCTCAGACTTCCCATGCCATTTTGTACATTAGATGCATTAACCACTGTATTCTGGACAAACCCAATATTTAAAGTGCAGATATGTACTCCAAAAATAAGAGTCCATACAAAGGTGATTAGAAACAGCATCCTGCAGTTTCCCTAGTTGCCTCTCAGTGATTCTACATCAAATTTGTTCAGTTTACAAGAAGGATAAACATAACTGTGTTCATTCTGACTTGCTTATCAGCAACAGTAATCAAGATTCTGAACATTGAAACCTTCTTATCCTGCTGATAATGGATAATGCAGAGAATGGTCTCATGAAATGTGTGTTAACTACTTATGTTAAGCAATCTGTTCCACCTTGCATTTAGCTGGGACACTCTGAGTACATTTACCAGACTTGAAGATTTCAGCCTAAGATTTCAAAAGCTTGTCACTCTCATCAACAGAAGCTGATTCAATAAAAGATATTACCTCACTCAGCTTGTCTAACAAGCCAGAGAAGAATCTAATTCACTCTCTCATAGCTATGTTCTCGCTGTTTGGCAGAGTAATTGTATATTACCGAGGCAGTGAGTCTGTGGAGCAACAAGGGGACAGAGTGTGCGAAGAACTGGATAAAGGCAGACACAATAGGTCCATGCCTTGGATCCCAGTTCCTGGAGCTGACTCTGGTTACATCAGAATCTCAGATTTATTTCTGTGGTGTGAAATACCCAGAGCATCTCAATGAGTTGTAATTCCAAAACCCAGCGTTGTTGGAGGTTCCACCAATGTATCAACCCAAAAGAGAACTCCAGGCATGGCAGAAGGAGAAGAGTACAGTGGTCCCATCCCATTCACCCAAGCAGATACACCCTGGATGCAGAGGGCCCTCTCTGCTGCCACTACTGCCTCTTTGCAAGGAGATGGGAAACTTGCTGCTAAATCTCCTGCTCCCAGTGGGGCCTCACGCCACTGCCTCTCTGGAAGAGGAGATAGACTTGCCCCATGTTTGGAATGATTGCTGCAGTAAGGGCTCAGGGTTTGAGCCACAGCAACCATCACAGAAACACCATGTCATGATATGCTTATGGTCACACACTGACTTAATCCAGAGCCCGAAACTTCTCAACCATAACCCGATTCTTCCAGTGATTTGCTGAATCACCTTGAGTAAGTCACTTAACTAATTAACTCTCTTACTTTCCCTCTCTGTAAACTGGAAACTAATGTTGACCTACTTCCCAGAGGTGACGGAGGATTGTTTAGTGTTTATACTACATATAAAACATGTAAATTTCTTAGTATTTTTAACTTTAAAAGAGAAATGGAAAGACAACAGTGAAATTGTCAATGAAAATTATTTTTTCCAAGTTACAAATAAGCACGCTTCACTTAAAGCCCACACACTATTTAAGGAATGCCACTTCCTCACACTAATAGTGATAAGTTATGTCCTAATACAGGAGTTAGCAACCTACAGCACACGTGCCAAACGTGGCACACGAGTCAGTTTGGATAGTACGTGGCGGCGGTTCTGGGGTTCCTGCTGCTGGCCCCTTCCCAGCTGGGGTCCCGCTGCCGGCCCCACTCAGCACCCGCTGCTGGCCTGGGTGAAGGGAACCCCAGGTTGGCAGCGGGCTGGGCAGGCCGGTGGCTGAAACCCCAGAGCGGAGGCGGTCCGAACGGGGCCAGCAGCCAAGAGCTACGCTCCGCCCGGGGGAGCCGCCGAACAATGCGAGCTCCCCATCTGGAGTGGGGTGAGGCCAGTCTCCCATGCCCCACGCCAGAACCTCCTCTCCAGTGCGTCCCTGCTCCTTCCTCTGTCTCTGGGTTCCTGGCAGCCAGGCTCCTGCCTCTCCACTGCGCCCAGGCTCTGGGCCCCCATCACCTTAGCGCCCCACGTGCCCGCTTCCCCCCCAGGACTGTTCTGCTTTGGGTCCACTCTGTGTCTGGCTGCACAAGGTTTCTCCCGGGTGGGCACAAGGTTGCACAGAAGTTTCTCCCAGGCGGGTGGTGCCTGCCGAGCATGCTGGGGTGTGGAAAGTCTCTGCCCCCAACCACCCACTCTGCCTCCCCAGTCAGGGCTCTGCGGAAACACTCTGCAGAGTGCACTCCCCACCCCACACAGGGCACACCAGAGAGGGACCCAGGCTGAACTGCCCATCCCGGCAGGGCCAGCTCCAGCCTTTTTGCCACTCCAAGCAGCATAAAACAAAAAATACAAAACTACCTCAACTCATTGAGCTGGTGCCTGGAGCCAGCCCTGGATCCCAGCCTGCTGCCAGGGGAGCACGGCAGCAGGTAAGAGCCGCTGGCAGTGGCCTGAGGAGAACAGGTTGGAGGGACTGGTCGGGGGTGGGCCTCAGGGAGCTGCCTAGAGGAGGGAGCGGGACTGATCCCAGGGGTAGAGGGTGTGGGACTAGAAAGGGGAGGTGTGAGGGCCAGAGGAGGGCTGTATTGTGGGGGACAGCGGGGGACAGGTTAAGATGTGGGGGGGTTAATCTCTTTCTCCAGGCTGGAGAGGAGCCCCATGCCTCCAAGCCAAGCACCCCCTGCTCTGCAGAGGCTCCAAGCCTGGGAGCTGGCTGGGGAGAGAAAGGCCCCATTGTAACTGGGTCTGATTAGAGGGGAGCGGAGGGGTGAGGATTACACCTGCAGGATGCAAAGCCTGGCTCTGGACAGGATGTAATTTCCACTCCCAACCCCCATCTTTCTCCGTTCCCATCTTCCGGCCCCACCCGCTTGCTCTGAGGTGTGTTTGGAGGAGGGGGTGTCTGTATTGAGATGGGTCCGTTTGATTACAAGGTCATCTTTAAACATAATAATCATCGCTTTTTATTGAACTTTTCCCTTTGCACTGTATTAAAATTGGGTCCTGAGCCCCATCACATGGAAGCCTGGGGGCATTTTCAGCATCCCTTGTGAAAACCTAATCTCACATTCCCAGGGTGGGTTTGGTCCATTTTTTAAATCTAAAACCCCAGCAGTAATAGCATTAAAATGGAAGTGAGAGTGGAGTCTGTTTAGAACTGGACACTATGAGCTCACATCTGGAGGACTGGGAGATAAGTCTCCTGGGTTCTACTATTGAGGTCTTGGAAAGGAGCAGGGTCTAATGCAGGGGTCGGCAACCTACGGCCTTCCAACCTTTCTAATCACTTTAGCTACAGGTAGAGCAGGGGCTGGCTCTGACCCCCTCAGCCCCTCCCCTTCCACTCAAAGCCCCACCCCTTCTAGACTAGCATGTGAAGCCTTAAATTGGACTGAATAAATGAAGACTCAGCACACCACTTCTGAAAGGTTGCAGAACCCTAATATTCATTTTGTTTCCCTATTACTTGTATGATCATTTTTTCAACAACATTATCAGATAGGAATACAGTCATTTACGGCTTGATCCAAAAGCTCGGTGAAGTGGAGTGAATGTTTCCATTGACTTGGGGAGGGAAGAGTGTGGCTACAAAATAAGCAGTATTCCACGTTTTCAGTTTTTACCAATTTTCACTGATAAATTACCTGTTCTTTTATTAAAATTCAGTTTTTACTGATTTACACCCCTTTATCAATCAACTCAGTATTTTTTCAGGTACTTTTTTTATTGATCACTAAAGCTTTATGTGACTATTGTATTCTGCAGTTCTGAAATTGAAGCAATTCCATAGTGAAAAACACAGAAAACACACACACACATTTGGGAGGTCAGAAAATCAAACAATGTTAATATTGTGCTATGACTGGCTCACAAGAAGACACTAGCCGTCTATTTCTTTGTGTCTGTTTAATGTGGAACTGAATTTAAACAATCAATCCTCCACAGATAAAGATATTTAATGCCTTATCCACCGGTTACCTCCTGTAGTGCTAAACTCCCTATGGATTTGGATGGACCACACAGCCAGTCCCACCCTTTGAGGTAGCTGGCCCCAGACTACCTCAAAAATGGCTTTTCCTCCTTCCTGGGCTCCCAGAGGAGGGCATCTCATTCCAGGAGCTTTCACCAGGGCTTTAATGCAAGAGGGGACACAGCATGACTGTGTCAATGAATCTGTGCATGCTCTTTGTTTCACCAGACCACCACTGTTAATAGCAGAGGGGCCTTTTGGTGACTTTGTGCAACACTACTACAGCAGAAAACCTTTTCCTAGTGCAGATAATCTCACTCGTAAATATCTGAAAGAAAATGACAATGCTTTAGTATCTAAACTGATGGAATGAATTGATGGAAATACGGTGTCTAGTTTGATTTCTCACAAGTCTCCTGATGCATTGGACTGTCTGAATCTTGGCCTTTTCCTCTCTTTTTTTTAATTTCAAAGTGAATAAACCCACATGGTTTTGTCTTGACGTGATGTTGATCTCCTCTACTGATAGTTTTGTTGACACAGTGATAACTGACATGTTTGAGATATACCAACTAACTTGGTAAAATATAGCAACAACTAACCCAGACTCTGCTGCCTAGATGGCTAAATTTGCACAGGAGATTAAACTCAATTAGGAACTGAACTGCTATGTATTACCTGTCCTGCTCATCTGATTAATGTTGCGCTGTCAGCAGCTACTGCTACAGAAGAAATGAAAGACATGAAATCTTGCATCACCGGATTCAGGGCCCTTTTCGAGAATGCAAACAAAGTTGAAGGCTTTGTTTTACACAGTGTGAGATGAGTGCAGAGCCAACTGTCAATAACCTGCAAGCTGTGACACATCAATGGATGAACTTGTATTTCACTGCCTGTCATGTAGATAACATGTGGACTGTGCTAAAGCATCTCCTAGATCAGGAGTCTCAAATACGTGGCCCGCCAAGCCCTTCCCTGCGGCCCACGATGCTCTCTCTGCCCCCCCACCAAGCTCTCCCGCGGCTCCCCCGCCAAGCTCCCCATGGCCCTCCCACCCACCTCCCTGCGGCCCCCGCCAAGCTCCCCGCGACTCCCCACCTCCTGCCAAGCTCCCCACAGCCCCCGCCAAGCTCCCCACGGCCCCTCCAGCCCCTCGCCAAGCTCCCCACGGCCCCCCGACCCAGCTCTCCGCACCCCCCGCCTCCTCCCTTCCTACCTTCAGGCGCTTAGCACTTTCCAGGAGGGAGGGGGAGGAGCGGGGAGCTGCGTGCTCAGTGGAGGAGTCGGGGCAGGGGTGGGACCTCATGGAAGGGATGGGGTGGGGGCGGGGCCGGGGGCAGGGAGGGGAGCGTGTCAGTGATGCGGCCCTCGGGCCAATGAACTAGTCCTCAGGTGGCCCTCATGGTCATTTGAGTTTGAGACCCCTGTCCTAGATCATCCTCAGTTTGTTAGTTCTAAAAGGAGAAACTCTGAAGAGACTGCCAAAGAACCAAAATGATCACAAGATTCTATCCACCATTGTTGAAAACTTAGAATCACTACATGACACACACAAAACACTGGAGTTTTCTCCAACTACTGCCAACACATTTGCCAGTACAGACGTTTACTGGATCCTCACAACCAAAAACATCAGCTGAACTGAGCATAAAAGTTGCAGGAGAAACATATGGCAAAAAACCCCAGTCGTTTCTGGAAATCCTTCCCACCCCAGAACATGAGAGAACCAAAAAAAGAATTCAAACCCTTCAACACAACTCTCAGCAAGAAATGGGAGACAACCATGTCCCGTAGCTGAATCCAGAAGCATTTGGTGCCGAAAATTCTTTTTGAAAAGCCATCCAGGTGTTGATTCATCTCTTTAAGGTGAATTTTGCAGCAGACTATGACCATTATGCCAGACTGTTTCAACCATTTGCCACTAAAGATGAAATTTCAGATTTGAACGGGGAATTTAATAATTATATGAACTTGCCTAACCTAGACATGTAAAACTGGATGTGCTGGCTTTTTGAAACAGTCATCAGGACACCCTTCCCAACTGCAGCCAAGGGGCAAAGTGAGCTTTGAGTGTGCCCCCTGGATCTTTTGACTAAGAGCACATATTTTCAAAACTGGACTATCTCCAAGACAGCAAGAGGCTCAACATGAATGAGGATATCTTGAAGAAAATTATGCGAGCATACGCAAACTAGGATTTCTGGGAAAACTACTAGCTCTGAGAGAGACCACAATATACCTTTGTACATTAAAAAAAAGTTTCAATTATATTGTAGTAAAATGTCTATATTACAAAAGTTTTTTGTTTTTCTTTTTTCCCCCTGATTTTTCCCAATTTCTAACTTTTAACCCAATTTTAATGTCTGGAAAATAAACACTGAAAAGTCTCAGATTTTTTTAAA
Source organism: Dermatemys mawii (assembly GCA_007922305.1). Lineage (NCBI taxonomy): Eukaryota > Metazoa > Chordata > Testudines > Dermatemydidae > Dermatemys > Dermatemys mawii. The sequence continues at coordinate 22,698,870 of ML677366.1, forward strand.
ATAAAAACTGAAAATGTTAAACACTAAAAATAAGTTAGCTCACTGAATTATTTTTTCCAGTCCTAAGCACTACTGCCATTTTATGCCAAATGTGTATATTCCATACTAACACCATCTATACATAAAATACACAGTATTCCTACTGAAATGATGTCTCACACTGACAGATTTGCATAACAACCAGAAGTCTACATTACAATGTACAAGGACTAATCAACTCTTCAGAATGGTATAGAATAATTTTTTAAAAAAATACTTCAGCATAAACCAGCATGCCGTGTAACTATTTATTTCAAATGGCCTTTTGAAAGTTGTACTTTAATCCAACCCTTAAAATAACAACACAAATTTGGTCAACTTTTCATTTTTAAAGTACTGTTTGGAAGACACAGTATGTGGAACATAACTCAAATTACATTTTTTGCCAACATCATCTAAAAATATCCTTTCCGGTTCAAGCCATCTTTGACACCCCCAAAGTTCTCTCTGCAGATAACACAGATTCCCAACCAATATAATTTCAAACGCCCAGGAAAATAAACCCTTAAAAATTATGTATTTTAAGTGAGACTACTATCTTAACATCAATGGTAATATACTACCAATGCTTCTTTACTATTTAAAAAGTGAACGGTAGGGATTTTTAAAATACCAAAAGTAGCATTTAAAATACTATTTAATAGCTCAAATAAGTAACAGAAAGTGATATAAATACACGGATGTCAGTACAGAGAGATTTAGAAGATTACAAATACTTAGATTTTAAAATAGAAATGTAACAAAAATCATTTTCTCTTTTACTTACCTGCAAAGGCCCAAGTACAGGACAAACATGGAATTCTGATACAGCTGATGGCATCATAATCACCTAACTCATTCCCTGCACTAAGAGAAAACTACAGAACTTGATGAACATGTACTCTTACTTCAACTGAATGAATATCAGATTATTAACAACAACATCTTTATTTGACACAGGTGCCTTGAAGTGATTCTTTCTATATTAACACTCTCTTCTTCCCTGATTACATCTTTTGCAGACACAGGGAAACTGCCTTTCCCTTATCAGAAAAGCATCCAGCCATTTAGATAAATAAAGGGTTGCATTGGTAGAAAGATTTTTAATTAGTTCTTTTTAAAAGGATGGATTACATTGATGTACATTATTATGTCTGTCTAGACATGCTCCAATCTTCACTACAAAGACAACTAGAGGTTGGAGACTTCATTTACAACATTACTTCATACTATCATGTAAATGGTACCTTAACCAAGCTCCTGAAGTATACTAAAGTCTTCAAATGTCCTTTCTTTAACCTGAGGGACAAAGGGCAGGCAACTGTGTTGTACTTGGGTCCCAGGAGACAGTTGCATTTTTAGTGTATGATAAATGATAAGGAATTAAAATAATTTAAAACGCTAAAGTAATTTATTAGCTCTTTCTTTACTGAAAGTACAAAATCTAGTCTTTTCAAAAGAAACTTTTTTTTAAATTACTACTTCCATTCATCATACCAAGAATATATATTATTTAAAAGGTTTGTTTTATAACATAGAAAATTCTCTCTTACATGTACTGGCCGGTTTGGAGCTTGAAATCTCCCCAATGAAGATTGGCTCATCATCATCATCATCTTCCTCAACTTCTTTCACTCTCTTTTGCCATGGTTCTAGCTCTTCCTCCTCACATTCCATAAACAGTTCTGCCATTTTGGTACTAGATAATAAAAAATAACCATACAAGTGTGTCATGGAAAGTAGCAGCGGGGGTGGGGGGGAGAATGGCCAAATAATCCACACCTTTCAATAAAATTATTGTGTTTGATGCAAACATGACCACAGAACACTCTTGAGTTGTAGCCTTCATACACAATTAGTCCCCAAATAAGCTCAGTTCAAATTCTTACTTATTGTTAACATTTCTGCAAATTATAAGGAGTTTGATCTTGTTTCCATTGATATCAGTGAAGTCTGTAGTATTGAGTGCCACGTATTTAAATATTTTAGGGAAGACCTATTAAAACCCACCTCTGCTCATTCTCCTTGCTTTATCATTCCCTTTACATCCTCCTCTACTCTTGCAATCATTTTATTATTTTTATTCCCACACACTTTGCAATACCCAGAACTAAATCCCTCTTTCTGTGTGCCAGAAGTCCTAAAGCTTCTTCAAATCCCTCCTTCAAACCGACTTCTGTCTTGTCTCCTACTACAAACACCCAGTAATAGGGCCAACTTCACACTAGAGCTCTCACTACTACTTGACAAGATACCTGTGGCATTATCATCCCCTTCCTTTAGACCAGTGGTTCTCAAACTTTACGTTTGAGCAACCCCTTTTCCACATGCAGTCTCCGATTGCGACCCTGCCATGTCTGCCGAATTGCCACCTAAACCTCACATACCCATGCGCGTGAGCATATCCGCCAAAATGCCACTGAAAGCGGAAACAGTCACTTCAGTGGTATTTCGGCGGACATGCTCACGCACATGGGTATGTCCGCTGAAAGCTGAAACATTTAATTCGGCGGCATTTCTGCAGCGGCAAACACTCAATGCAGACCCAGCCATGATGTCGATTCCTCACTTCTCACCTTAGTGCAGTCTGTATTAGAATATGAGAATTCAGGATTTCTCTATGGATTATGTCTTGCACTATTTTTGTTGTTTTAACCCTTTTCTGTCATTTTCTTGTCCACTTCTTTTAATTAGCCTCATGATCTATCTAAATTAGAGACTGTCAACGCTTTACGGAAGAGATCATTGTTTTTAATTTCTGTAATGTGCCACGTGTGGCAAAGATTTACAATTTGTTCAGCCCTGGTCTACACTTTATACTTAAAAGAATTCTGAAATATTATAAGACAGGAATACAGTCTTTAATGCATGAAATCATCATCGAGAAACAGATTAAATAACAGTTCAACTGAACAAGTTAAAACAAGCTTTTATTACCACCAAACTTTAAATCTAAATTGTGCCTTTATCTTATTCTTTCTCCCCCACTGCTCCATCTCTTTAGTCCCATGGTAGTACAGGTTTAAATTTACTGACCCAGAGAAAGAACTTATTTTTAAAACTCATGATTCTTATTGAATTTTAAATAAGTCCTGCGAAAAGAATTCAAAACTATCCTAGAAACAAGTGTTACACATTCCGCCTCAACTATCTGGCAGCATCAGCCAGAGTAGGGGGAAAAAAAAAAACCCAAACAGTTGACTTGTTAAATGCAATACATAGCTGCCTAAATCACTAGATGCACCAAAATAGGTGCTTATGGCTCTCTGATCCTGAGGCCCATTATATGCAAGCTATGGCATAGTGTGCACTAAGCTACAACAGCTGATAATGTTTCCTAAAGGGGTCTTTATGCCAGCATGGGATTACCAAAGCACAGAAGTATCATCCCCAGCCAAGGTCCCTTTCGATGATGAAGTAATCTATTTCTCAGAGTTGAATTATTCCCCCACAACAGGAATCCTCAGCATGGCAGTTATGTCAATTTTGCACTCCCCCAACTTGTGCTGCAGAATGCACAAATGGGCCAAAGGTCGTGCATTTAGCATATAGTCATCTTTCTCAAGCATTAAGCTTACTATATTATAGTAACTTAAATTGGGACAGGGAAGTGATGTTAATAAATGGGAATTTGATCAATACAGAGTATATTGAATGCTACTGTGACAAAATGTACACATTTTATTTGAAAAGCACAGTGTAACTTCCTCCAAGCTTTCATCATATAATCTAAATAAAGCCTGAATCTTCTGAGGCGTTTCAAGAATACTGGTTTAATTAAAAACTGGCTAAAGAAAGAGTTTACTTTCTCAGCCTTAGGACCTGCAAAGTTCATGGTGAGAGTTTGGGAGTTCCCTGGGGTTATAATTTTTTTTAAATTACCAAAACAAATCATCACTCATCATAACTGATTTTTATACACTATGGAAGCCAATGGAGAAAGTTTTTTTACATTGGCTACTTTCATTCTCTAATATAGCATGTGTAAGACTTCCTAAATAGTAGAGGAAAAAAATGTAAAACTGTTCTTTGATATATGCTGCCAAAAACATTCCTGCAATCTACTGGGGTCTAATATAGTAGATAGGGAATGGATTTGGCTAGGCAAATGGGTTTTGCATTGTGTCAGAATTGTGTCAGAAAATATCTTCAACGCAATAACGGTTACTCTGCCAAAGACTAGAATCTTTGTGAAACTGTTCAGTTGGTTCAGAAACATCCACAATCAGGATACTGAAACAGTAAGTTGTTGCTTTATCTGAAACCATAACCTGTGTCAGATTTGTTTAGCCTGTTAAAGAAAACTAACTGAACAGCTTCACCACCAGGATCACCTCATATAGTCAGCACAGAAGTTCCTTGAATTGTATAAGCAGTTTATTTTAGTAGAGCATCTTCAGCAAAGTATTCCACTGCCTTTACAAAGACCCTGCTTTGTGTGAAAGGACTGAAGATTCTTTGCTTCCTTAAATTATTCAGCTAGCTCAAAAGCTTCTCTCCTGAATCAGCTAAATAGAGCAGGTTGAAAAGTTTTGTCAAACAACTTTGCTCAAAAAAGATGTTTCTAAAAACCCAGTTTATTTAAAAATGTTCATAAACCGTCCATAATTTATTTGAAAATTTTCAACCAACTCTACTGTTTCATTTTATACATTCACTTGTGAATGTCAGTTAATGAGGGTGATAGCAGAACAAAGCTGATGTACAGGCTGCCCTACTGCACTGAAAAATTTCTACAAGTTAATTTTTTTCCTGCTGCAGTACTGGGGTGCCTTAAGTATCCACATTTGCCCAGAAGCACTTCTGGGTTAGTTTGTGATCTCATGACCTCTGAAACTATCTCCACGCATTCAGCTGGTCAGATTTTGGTGATTGAAAACACTTCTCTCATGGTTGTATCATTGCCTCCTACAGTTCATGACACAGATCAATCATATGTGAAGGGATTTTGGAAGTCTGGTTATGATGATTAATGGACTTAATTTTAATACTGGATTCTCTATAAGGACTATTTTAAACCAGAGCCACAATATCAATGGCTTGATAGAACAGGATGATTCCTTGTTCCTGAATATAGAAACTGTGGTATGTAAGCGTAAGTGATCAAGTGTCCAGATATACTCGCTTTATGTTGGCTATACTATGTCTAACCTCCCTGTTGTCAAAAAAATCCATTTAGGACAATTTAGACATATTTAGAGTCTATTAATTTCCTTTACCCTTTGGACATAGAACAGCAAGAGATCTGGTTTCATTAGCTGATACTCTCCTAGGAACGAACAATGACCAGGCATTGAAGCCACTTTTTTTTGAAAAAAAAAAATAAGCCTTTATTAAAGTCAGTTACGTGTTTGCGCACACAAACTGTGAAAAGAGCATGAGGCATGTTTCTGAATATCAGATCCCAGAAGATGGTTTTGAGTACTCATTTTAACTATTGCAAGACTATTCTTGTCAACCCTTCGTTCAGCAAGTGAAAGAGAAGGGAAAAGAGACACAGGGGCTGGAGCGTCACTGCTCTGCAAATGACAGCCATTTTATCCAAATTATGTGCCTTATTTCGATCAGATACATTGCTTTTCCAGCTTTTGGCCAAGATTAAAACTTGAATGAGAGAGTTGCTTGAACCTTAATCTGAGTAAGGAGGTAGCAATGTTAGAAATTTTGAAGGGGTGAGTGGGAGAAGTATCTGGAGAATAAATCTGGGACTGCTTCTATTTCTATTAATGAGGGAGTAAACCCACCCTTTATTAGAAAGATTTGCTGTTTCAGGTGCTTGTGAATCCCAGGCTGCTGCTACAATCTTAGGTGGTATTATTGGCCAAAACCACTTTGAAACAAATGGACTCACAGGCCTAGTCATATGCAAGTGTCAGACTTAGACTTCACATCAGCTATCCTTGACTTTAGTCTGGCAGTCACAAATTACTGCAATGCACTTTACTCTTGAAGACCATCTAGAAGCTCTGGGTAGTGCAGTTAACATTTGTTCAGCAAAGCTAACTGATGAAAAGATATTAGCCACAAAACCTTTTATTTAAAAACAAAAAAACAAACAAAAAAAACCCCACAGTTGTTGTCGCTACCCAAGATATTGACTTTGAGGAGACTCTATATATTGGATGAAAACTTACATTAACAGAAAGTTTAGGTTCCAGTCAACCGCAAATTTAGAAAATGCCGGTTTTAATATTGCCCATACAGCCTTAATTCTGCTACCTTAATGTGTCTTTATTATGACTGAATTTAGCATGGATCTTGTGGGAAAAAAAATTGTATATGATCATGTAATTCAAGACTGTACCATGATGTATATGCACTAGGTACAATTTTGATTTTGCGATGAGCAACTGTAAAGTTACCACTTCCTAACGCTGAGTGCTTGCTTTTGCACCCAGAAGAGTGCCCTCCTAACAGCTTTTTTTAAGGCGAGTTTCCAAGGTAGGGTTTTTTGGGGGAAATCTGCTGGGTTGGTATTTTTAAATAAAAGGTTAAAAAAATTCAACAGGCAAGACATCTGCAAGTTCCGTTTGCTTTCTTCTCTGCTAAATTTCCATTCTTCTTCAGCAAGAGAATCTCTTCTGAAATTCACTTCTTTAATGGTGCAGAGGCACAATTCACGAGCCTTTAAGGCAATGTGCAACACATCTCTTTCCGTAGGCTTCTATGAGGGCTAATATGAATATTCACTTAGTGAATATTGACTGCATTTTCAATAATAATTATTATTTGACTTTGTTTATAAAGCACTTAATAATAATTTGACTTTGTTTATAAAAGTCAAATTGTTGAATTAAAAATATACACATTTGCACCAGGAATGTGACTGAGAAATAAAAATAGGAACAGTAACTCTTACTACAATATAATTGTAGTAGAAACACATATGATAAGAGTTATTTCCTAGTTATCAAAGATAAGCAGCCTATATCATTCAGTTAATTTAAAAGTAAGATCATATGTTGTTTAACACCTCATGTGAAACACTCCATAGTTACCTTTCAAATAGTTTCTTCCATCTTTTCTATGAATATCCTTAAAACAAACAACTGATAAATAAGGCTGTATTAAAGTTGTTGATTTTTTTTTGGTTCAAAAGTTGCAGTCAGTCTCACGTCTATAAAAAAAAGTTTTAAAAAAGTTTGGTAGCAGTGCGATGCCAGGTCACACAGTTATTGAAACTTGTAGAAACTATACAAAATTGTAGCATGTGTTAAAAGTTTAAGTTTCTACAGCAAAATCACAATCTGCAATTTTCTTACAGCCTGACTGACAAGTAAGTCATCAACAGAGCAGCCCGTGGTATTGTCATCTTTCAGTGGCAAATGAATCACATAGCTTGCTGCATATGTGCCTAACATTTCTTTTATCATAGTACTGTTATCTCATTCAGAACACACATAGTCTAGTAAATTTTATGCTTTTTAACTAGGCTAAAGCAGAGAACACATTGCACGAGCCTAATGCAGAAGTGGGCAAACTACTGCCCTTGGGACCATTCTGCCTGGCCCTTGAGCTCCAGTCCAGGGAAGCTAGCCAGTCTCCAGCTCCTCCCCGATGCCCTAATCCCCCGCAACCCTCCGCTCCACCAGTGGTCTGAGTGGCAGGGCTGTGAGCTCCTGCCGGGCAGTTGAGCTAGCTGGCTCCACCCAAGCAGTTGCCAGTCCTGCTGCTCTGAGCAGCACAGTAAGAGGGCAGGGGGGTTGGATAAGGGCCAGGGGGTCCCAGCAAGCAGTCAGGGGACAGGGAGGAGGGGGCAGTTGGATGGGCTGCAAGTTGGGGGGGTGGCCAGGGGACAGGAAACAGAGGGGGTTGGATAGGTATGGGAGTCCCCGGGGGGCATTTCAGGGAGCTAGGGTGTGGATAAAAGTTGGCGCGGACAGGGGGCGGTTGGGTAGGCGACGGAGCTCCGGGAGGTAGTCAAGGGATGGAAGTGGGCAGGGGTCAGGCTGCCTGGGGAGGCAAAGCCTTCCCTACCCGGCCCTCCACACAGTTTCGGAAACCTGATGTGGTCCTCAGATCAAAAGGTTTCCCCACCCCTGGCCTAGTGTTAATAGACCTATTACCCTTGATCTTAGAAGCAGAGAATATGTAAATCAAGCAGTGTAGATAATAGGTTTTCAAACTGTATGTTGTGATAATGTGTGAGGGAGTCATGATCGTGCTATACTTTCCACTCTACCAAATGGGAAGCAGGATCCTGACATAGCTAATGTTGAGAACTAAAAGCATCACCTCTAATTAAACCCTATACCTGACATCAGAATTGTGGAGTAAACTTCATTTTCTTAGAAACATGAAAGTGGTTTCAAAGGTTTAACTTTTAAAATAAGTTTCAAGTTTTCTTCATGGAATGACAAATCTTCTCGAAAGAAGAGGATTGCTGAAAAAAATTAAAAATAAGTATGAGCAGCTAGAAAAAAAAGCTTCTACTTTCCTTTAAAGAAGATTCTGGCTAATACTGCTTGCTACATTTCTGAACAACAAAAACTAACACTGGTCATGAACATTACAGCAGCCACAACTGCATCAACTTTTAGGATATTACTCAACTGAATAATCAGACTGCTTGAGCCTGATGTAAGTCAGTAAATCAATTCCGTAACTTATTGCGCAAAATCAAATGAAAACTAAGTTCCTGATGGAATACGAGTTTTTGCTTCTCTGCATACCTGTTGTATCTCCACTTTAATACCACAGATGTGCACTCAGCACAACTGTAATAGACTTACTAAATATACATGTCCTTTATTGTGGAGTGTTTTAAAATTGTTGAGTGTTTACATACTTAAAAAGAAACAAAAAAAATTAAAAACGGGTGTTTGAGAAATATGAAATAAGTGGGCAAGAATACAAGGGGAAAAGCGGAAAGAACTTTTGCAAAACTGTGTGTAAACTAAGGCTATAAAAATGTCATCTTTGTTTTTGACATGACAAGCTGCAAAAATATAACAAGTTACTGAAATCCCTCAGCAACTTATAGTTGATATGTTCTTTCACTTTTCACTTTCAGTGTTCTGCAGAAATTTCAACATGGATAGTTTCCATGGGCCTATAAATCCTAGTGCTATTCTCAGATTCAGTTGTACAAAATCAGGAAGTAACTATCCTTGCAGAGAAGAGAACGGAGGCATCTATTTCATGACAATAGTCATGAAATAGATGCCTCCAGGACACCTATAGATGCCTCCAAGACAATAGTTAAATTATCTGTGTGATGTAATGACACCGACTGTTGAAGTTTGACAATTGCTTTTTAAAAAGCAAAGCTAGATTTTACATCAACAGCCCAAAATTCAACCTAAATCATCCACCCAGCCACCACCTTACATCTGGTCTACACTAGTTCAGTTAGCATGATTTAATGTCATATGGGCAATCTATTAGGGCAATGTCATGGTTTGTTTTTGAGGCTGTCATACACTGGGTTAGTGATGAACATACTTAAAAGAAAGTAAATGATGAAATTTAAGTTTGATGCAAATTTAAAAAAAAATTAAGCACCCAGCCCGGTCGTAAAACTTCCCTTTAAAAAGCACCTTCCTGCCTCACTGTCATGAGGTGGCAAGTGCCTCCTAAAGAAAGGCAACGTCCCCTTTTGTAAACAAATTACAAGCGCTCACCCCAAGCTCAAATGGGAGTGAGGTGAGGCCAGGGCGGGGGCAGCACTGTGGCTCCCTGCCGAACCGTTCTCTTTAGCGTGGCTTCAACACCTCCCTCTGACACTCCGTGACCCTGAGTGTCTGAAACCAGGGCTGGGTTTGGCGTCGGGCAGGAGGGGGCTGTGTAGGGATCAGTTACCTGCCTGCACAGCTACACCGGGCAGGCAGGATCAGTAACACCCTTCGCAACTATACGGGAGCCGCCAACAAAGCGGGGACGCGGCAGGGTGAGCCTGGCAAGCTGCCGTCCCCCGCTTTAAGCGGAGACAAACAGGCGCGCTGGAAAGCCTGCGAGTCCCAGAGCTCGCCGGTCTGGGGAAGGGGGGTGGGGGGGAGGCGCTACAAGGCCACGCTCCGAGCCAAGATGGCGTCGGTCTCATAGGCGACAATCCCCCCGGTGGCCCACCCGCCGCTAAGCAGCAGCAACTCCCGCCGCACGGGGAGGCCCTGAGCAGCCGTCCCTGCGCGGAGGGGACAGAGGGAGCGGGCCGGCTTACCGTGCTGCGCGTGTGAAGAGGCCGCGGCAGGCTCGCTCCCTGACAGACTGGGGGATGGGCGGGGGCGGCTCCGGCGGAGGATCCTCACGTCGCCGGGCCGCGGCGCCCCACCTCAGCCTCCTGCTACTGCAGCCGCCGCTACTGGGAAAGGGGGGAGGGGAGGTGTTTGCTGAACCCGGCGCGCTGGCTGATGGGTAAAGTGCAGGTCAGCCCCACAGAAGCGCCTTCTTTCCGGCAGCCACCGGAGAGGGGGCGGGACAGCGCGGGGGAGGCCCGCACCACGCACGCAACGCCATGTGCCTGGCCTCACACCCTCTCTACAGCGGCACAGGGCAGGCCTTGCCTGTAGGCCGCACCCTGGGAGCCTTCCCTGGCCGTGGGCACGCTGCTGCGACACAGTACTCCGCCCCTCTCCCCCACCTGGGGCAGGACCAACCCCTCCCCCATACTCTACTCTTCCCAGCAACCCTAGAGGCATAACCAGGGAGTGGGCTGGGCCACTGGTGCCCCACCACCACTCATGGGACCCATGATTGCAGGGCTGGCCTTAGGCATATGCAGAATAATTTCATGGTGCTCTACGCAGCTGTGTGCTTCCTATGCAGGGGGCCCACTGGCAGCTAGCCCCATCCCCCATCTGCCCCCCTGCTGAGGGATGCCCACTCTAAGGGACAGGGAGGTGTGGAGTCTGGAATAACCACCTCAGCCCCTGCTCTGCCTCTTCCTGCCCCCATTTTCCACCCCTTCTCCCAAAGCTCCCTCCCACTGGCAGCAGGAGTCAGGCCTACCTCCGCACTCACTGGCAGTGACAGGAAATGGAGCAACCCAGCCCACTGGCTCCCCCATGGATCACTCTGCTTCCTGCCACCAGTGAGCGCAGAGCCCTCCACTGAGCAACACAGCTGGGGCATGAGGAGCAGAGTGGGCTGGGACTGAGTCATTTTGTTTCTTTGTGCTAGTGCCAGGTCCCCTGCTAATCCCCTGGGCTACTCTTGGCCTGTGGAGCACCCCAAAGCAGCCTGCCACAGCTCCTGCCTCCACAGCCCTGCAGGCCTTGAGTGCAGCCCAGATCCCCAGCAAGGGCAGGAGGAGCAGGTGCTCAGGCTGTGTAGGACACCATAATTGGTAGGAATGGGGCTGCGTGCCATGGTGTGAGCTTCCCTCCCATTATCAAGGGCCTCAGGCATGAACCAAACCCACAGGAAGGCCAAACCACAGAAAGAGACCAATGCAGTGCACCAGGAAGCATAGACTGCACTGTCTACCAGGTCTGTAGATGAAGGATGTATTCCACAGAGTAAACCAGGTTCACAGCATAGACAATGGCATCTGTAGCACCAGTTCCCTGAGAAAACCCAGACTGGGACATTGCCTTCCACACACAATACAACCAACCACAATCACCAATAATTCCCTGTGTCACATACGTATGATCAGAATATTATTCACTTCAGGGAAAGTCATACCTACAGTAAATTCAAAGTGCAACAATCTGCCAAGTATAGTGAAGTAATAGAATGCTAAATATGAAACTTTAACACTATATGGACATTGTATATTAGCTGTATGCATGTTTTCATTAACAGATATAAAATGAGAAAAATATTTAAATCTAACACTATTCATATCTAAATATATGCATATATATTATTGTTCATGTAACTTGTTTAGCTCTAGCGTGCTTGGCTCAATACAAAAACCCAGAAGTAATCAGGGAATTTACAATGTAAGAGCCTGGTCTTGCAGTCCAGTGTGCACAATGGATCCTTTTAGCCACGTAGAGTCCCACTATAGTTGACAGGACTCCACTTGGACATATGGGTTTGCTCACATGTATCAAATATCAGGATGTGAGGGTCCAGTCTTGCAAACCTTTACTAAACTAGGTACAACAACCTTATTTATTTTAGTGGCAGTACTCATGGCCTGAAGGATCAGGCCTTGCACAGCAAGGAAAAAAACCTCCACAACGACTAGTGGCACTTTCTATCTTAGATCATTTCCCCCCTCTGGTTTTAATATGATGGAAAAAGGCATTTTTACTAAGTTCAGTTAATACTCTTATGTAAAATTTTCTGCGTCAGAATGAAAAGGACCAACTTTAAGACATTCAACCTTTCACATGCCTTTCCCATTGTCTATTGCTATTGCTCCCCCAGAGGACAAGGCTGCTCTACCCCAAATATTATGAAAGTGATTAGAGTTCTGTGATTAAGCTTGAATCTAGACTTCTACTCTAAGCCCTATTTTCTACCCTACAACAACAACAAAATTACAACCCTGTAATTTTAGAGGAAAGTAACAGATTGGTTTCCAATTTATTATTCCTATTACAGGATGTAAAAATACCACCCCCCCCCCAGGAGAATTTGAAATATACAGGACCGAAAGACTTTTATATGCTACTTAATTCGAAATTACCTGTGCGCTAGATTATTCCCCAGTGTCATATTTTTTCAGCCCTCACATTCTAAAAACCTACTGCTGCTGACAACCTCCATAGTTGCACTCATATGCCACTCACAGCACAGGTTTATTCTCACATATGGGCGTTTTCCAGAGAGAATTATTGACTTAAGACAGAGAGAGTAGGAGGAGATCAGGCTAAATAAAACAGTTTAAACTGGGAAGTGTCCTGTTTGTTTCATACTGTTCTGTATCCTATTGAAAGACTCTAGATGTTTTTCAGAAGAAGAAGAATATTTTATTTTATAAGCTGAACAGCCTCTGACTGCTGCATTCAACTGCTTTAACCATAAGTCTATCCTATCCCTTCCTACAATCCCATATCATTCACTATGCACCTTCCAATTTTTGCAACAAATGAGGCTGGGTTTCACAGATAAGTCTCCTTTACTACACAATCCTGATTCGTCCCCAGAACAGGTACATCTTAAGTATGGAATGATGTAGGTGTCCTGTAGAAAAATAATATGTGACCATGAAATTAGAGACTGTATCATAATGCATATGCACAAGGGGCCTGAATTAAGATTGTACAGACTCCCAAAGCGTGATCTCTTCTAGCCTGTCCAGCCTGGTCCTGTCCCTGACTCCTTGCCCCATTCTGCTTGCCCAGCCAGTCCCAGTTCCCCTCTCCCAGCCCCTTATCTGATCCATCTCTCACAATTCCAAACTGGCTCCCATTCCTAATCTCCATCCCCGGCTCCTAATCAAGTCTCAGTCCCTCCACCACCAACCAACTCCAAAACTCCTAGCTCCAGTCTCCCCACTCCCTGACTCCTTGTCCCAGTTTCTTTTCCCAGCCAGTCCCAATTCTCCCCCTGCATGCCATGTCATTGTCTGGATGGTCTCCCCATTTCCCCCTCACTGATTCTTCATCTCAGTATCCTTGTTCAGACAGTTACAGTCTCTCCTCTGCGTTCCCTAAGCCAACTGGCTCCCAGTCCCCATTTCTTTGTTCTATCAGTCCCAGTCTCCCCTCCTTACCCTCTTTGGCTCCCAGTCATAACCTTAGGAACATAAGAAACATAAGAAAGAACCAAAAGTCCATCCAGCCCAGTATCCTGTCTACCTACAGTGGCCAATGCCAGGTGTCCCGGAGTGAGTGAACCTAACAGGTGATCTCCTGCCATCCATCACCCCCCTCTGACAAACAGAGGCTAGGGACATCATTCCTTACCCATCCTGGCTAATATGGATTTAACCTCCATGAATTTATCCAGTTCTCTTTTAAACCCTGTTATAGCCCTAGCCTTCACAACCTCCTCAGGCAAGGAGTTCTGCAGATTGACTGTGCACTGTGTGAAGAACTTCCTTCTATTTGTTTTAAACCTGCTGCCTATTAAACTTTCCTTCCACCACCACCCCTTTCCAAGCTCCAAGTCTCAGCCTCCGTACTCAACTAATACCAATTTTTCTCCCCACCCTCCAGTTTCCATCTCACCGTACTCCTGTCCCAATCACACAAAAGGAGCTGTAAGATGAGTGAGAAAACTCAGGTGCTTTGAGGAGATGGTGCCTGCTCAGTCTGGTTAGTAGTAGGAGCTGTGAGGTTAGTCTGTATTCTAATATGGTTCCATGGTCAGCCGAGGATATTGCTTGGTGGCTCCGTCATGGAGCTGTGAGCATATACCTGGCGTGGTTCATGAACTCCTGACACCTGTCCCTTTTGTGGTGTGAGGGAGAACCTAATGTATGTAGTGTGTCAAGTTGCAGCTGCTCTTCTGGCTCCTCCACAACTTCCAACTGAGTTTCTGACTGCACGTCTCACCTCATCTCCTGATTTGTGCACACCCCATCTGCAGCCCCACTAAGTCACGAGATGTCCTCATCAAGGTCTTTCTGGCACTGGCCAAGACAATCATCCATTACAGCAGGAGGAGGAAACTGAGTGAGGGCTTGCTCTGCAACTGTGGAGCCTGCTTCCATTCCTTTATCCAATCACACCTCCAAGCAGAGTTTTACTGGGTGGTGTCCACTGACTCCTTAGACACCTTTGAGAAGCAGTGGGTGATGTGAAGGGCTCTCTGCTTGGTGTTCCCTTCCAGTTCCCTGATTTTTACCCTATGATCATCCCTGTTTCTTCATTTGTAGTTCCCACTATTCAGTTGTGGTCCAAGCCTCTCTCCCCTGGCTAAGGAAGAGGGATTTAGCTTCATCTCCCATTACCCACAACAGGTGCTAAGAGCAATGAGAGGCAGCAAACATGCTGAGTGAGGAACAGAATCTTTAGAGATTTTAGCAGCTAAGATGTAAGTCTCTAGTTAGTGTCATGGAGCCACAGTATCCACTTTGGAACAGTATGCAAGACCCCTAAGGGGTCTCACTCTTCCTGCCATGTGCTTATCCTGTGCCTCACCACCTCCTCAGACTGAATCTCTGGGGCTCCAACACTCCTGCTTCACAGCATGAGCTCTGTTCAGGGAGTCCAAATGAGAGAGATTTCTGGTAGACACTTGTACACTCTTTCAGAAGTTCCAGGATTAATGCACCTCACCAAGCATTTGCAATGACACTCAAACAGCATTGTCAAAACAGGACAGTTTACTAGTCAACTGGAACACAGCATAGGAGTTAAGTTAGTGTAGGGAAATGAAGGCTAAAGTATAGACCATTCTGGTCAGCTCAGAAGCCCAGCCAAGCTATAGTGAATACCTTTGTTCAAGCTCCATGTGCCTCTCAGTCTGACCGTCTTAGTCAGCTCCCAAGTGAAACTAAAGACTTCTTCCAAAAGCTCTCTCTTATCCCCCCACCTCACACCTTCCCAGTCCTTTGTTCTCCAGCTAGAGAATAAGACGAGGAAGACTTTGTAGCACCTTAGAGACTAACCAGTTTATTTCAGCATAGGCTTTCATGGGCTATAGCCAACTTCATCAGATGCATAGAATGGAACAGAAGTAAGATGCATTTATGCACACAGAAAGCCAAAAAAAAAAGTTGTACATTAACATACCAATTCTAAGAGGCTGTTTAATTTGGATGGGCCATTATCAGTAGGAGAAAAAAGTACCTTTTGAAATGGATATCTGTGTCTGACAGGAGAGATACAACTATTGAAGGTAAATTAACTTGGGAAATGCAATAAGTTAGTGTAATGAGCGAACCATTCACAAGTTCTATTTAATCCTTGGTGTGTTGTGTCCAATTTGAGAATTAATAAATAAACTGGTTAGTCTCTCAGGTGTTACAAAGTCTTCCTCATCTTATTTACGGATACAGACTAACATGGCTGCTAATCTTAAAGATAGAGAATGTTGCTGAGCTTTCCTGATGAGTTTTCCTGCAGAGAGGTGAGGAAATCCATCTCCCTCCAGATCATTGGTTGTTAGATGTTACTGTCTGGTGATTGCCTTTGCCATCATCTTCAGAGATTCTCCACTAATATGGGGTCAGCCTCAGGCAGCCTTTCTCCAATGACCCATTTAGTCTCAAAAAGCAAGGCAACGTTCACACTCATGTTTCTTAAGCATGGTCTACAGTAAAATGTTAGGTTGAAGGAAGCCACCTTAAGTCAACCTGTTAATGTATGTGTCTGCTCTAAGGGGTCCTTTATGCTGACCTGTCACCTCTAAAGTTGATTTCTGTAATCCACCTCTGTAAGAGGCATAGCCCTTAATTCGATTTTCATGTTTCCACTGCAAGGTAATGCAGATGCAGCTTTGTGTAATTTGACTTAATTGGTCTCCAGATGATGTCCCACAATGCTCATCTCTGACCACTCTGGAGATCATTCTCAACTCTTTTGCACTGCAGCCAGGTACACAGGCCACAGCCCCTCCCCTGCTAAAGCCCCAGGAATGTTTGATTTCCCATTTCCTGTTTGACCAGCATTGGGAGTATGCCAGCTTCAGCACAGCTGATCAGGCAGAGCTCCGATCTAGCAGAGAAACGCTGATTCCTATGCACAATGCTTTGTGCATTGATGCAGGCACGTAGTGAGGACACACTCCATCAAGACAATGAACATGGTGTGGCCATGCACAATCAACTTAATTAATTTTGAGGCTCAAGGCTCCAGCCTTCTCTGAGATCAAACAATCCTATTTTATCCACTGGATAGCACTACTACATATAGGTGAGACTAAGGGGCACAGGATTTATAAAAATTTTACCAAAATTCCCACTTCATCACAGTGAGCATGTGTAAAGTGCAGCTTTTCAAAAGCCTATAATTTGGGCAGTTTTTCAGAGAGCAAAAGGCACTTCCCTGATACAAAGGCCACCCCTTGCCAAATTTCAAGTCCCTTCTTCAAAACATGAGGACACTAGAACAGTACAGAGAACAGGTCACCAGAAAAGGCCTTGTTCTAAAAGTTTTGTTTGAAGTTATTTTAAAAAAAATTCAGCCTGAAACTGACACAAGGCATGGAAAATACAGCCCAAATGGTTAAAGTTTGGCAAAGTTATAAGCAACTGAAAATATGGTCTGATAATAATATGTTTCAGGCAATATCATGCCCATGTAATAGGTGGCAGTACCAACCCCATGTTTAAGAAGCTTTTTAAAAATGATTTTGGCAGCTTATTTTAAGAAGTTATGAGAGTTTGCATCTATTGATGCTTCATTTTATTCAGGAAAGTCTTGTTGAAAGAAATGGGCTTACCTGCTTAAATATCTACTGCCTCATATTGTAATAGTGCATTCTATTATCTGTGTGGATGCTATGAAGGATATTAGCATAGACTAGGAACCTCTAAGGCTATTTGGGTAACCTTGTCTTACAAGTGGATTGAATTGCACTCTCTGTTAATTTGAGTAGGAAGTTGTAGTGTGGGGTGACCTCTAAATTGAAGGACTTACATTACCTCAGTAGGCAAAACTGGGAGTGTATGTTTGGTTTCTATTACATATGGAGGATTTTAATGTAATTCTGTAAACTTGAAGAAAGAGAGTCTCTGGAAAGACATGTCAGAAGGAAACCCTTCAACAGTGGTTAATTGCAAGAGATAATTTTATTTCATGCAATTGGATGTCATGTACTTTGTCAACTATGATAATAAGGCTGAACTTCAGACCTGATTAGTCTGAACTACTGCTTCTGGCCTGCTACCTAATTATGAGAGCTCTTGCTCCCTCTGAACATTTTCTTCGTAGTCATCTCATGACAGCTTTTATATTGACTGTTCAGATGCCTGAAGAGATCAATTGATTGTGGTGTCCCTTAGTGGACTAAAATTATCTGAAGAAAGAGCTTCAGTTCTTTGCCAGAAAGGAAACAATAGATTAAAGTTACCCCTAAAACTTGTACATATAAAGTTCCAGCTGACTGTGTGTTAATATAAATGTGTCCCACTGGTCCAGCTGACACAGTCTACTGTGACAGCTGTTAATTTTGACAAATGTCAGAATTGACAGCTCCCTCAGATAGCAGACTTCCTCCTTAGTCTATTGGTTTAAGTCCCCTCAGCTTGTTATTCCACCGTTATGTATTCCTCATGTTCTTCCCTCCTTCAGAAATATCTCCCAACCATAGCCCCTTGCCTTACTTCTGCAATCTTCCCCTCCTGCCCTTCAGGTTTTCAATCGGTGAACGAGCAACTCCGGATTACCAGCTGAAACTGCAATCTGTCACTTCCCCACTATACATCTCCATTGATCCCCTCTTTCCTTAAGCTTTTCCCCCCACCATTATACCTTTATATGTTCTTTTCCCTCACCTCAGATGATATTCCAGACACTAATTGCCAATCACCTGGTGAACCATAATGGTTTACCAGCTGATACTTTCACTCTGACAAAACCCAACTGGAATTTCAGGCAAAAAACAGGGGGGCTGGCAGCTGCATTCCTCACAGTTCATCAGCTACTGGCTTCTTCCCTCTTCTGGCTCTTCCAAACCTAATTGAGGGAACAACAAGCTAGACTGATAGATTCCAAGGATAGAAGGGATGATTGTGATCATCTAGTGCAGTGATACTCAGACATCATTGGTTCAGGAGCCTGATTAGTGATCAACATTACCCAATCTCCTCTCTTAAAACAGGACCTCTCGTTTCCTGATCATCCTAATAGCTCTTTAGAGTGAAGGGCCAAAATTGCCATACTCAGGAGTCAGAAGTTTGGGTCTTAAAATCCATATTTATATATCTAAAATGAAGTGGTGGGCACCTTTGTTATTGGTGGAATTCGTTAGTGCTGAACATTTCTGAAAAGTAAGGCCACTTCCATTTAGATACCTAAATTTAGATTTTAGGACAGTAACTTTAGACACCCAGGTTTGAAAGTGTTGCTAAGGAGCACAATTTCTGTTCTCACTTTCATGTAAATCAGGAGTAACTCCACAGAAGTCAATGGAATCATACTAATGTAAGGCTATTTCTACATGGTGACATGTAGAGTACAGGAACTACAGGTATAGCTACACACCACAGTGAAAGGCAGGCTGCATCCACACTTGTCATTGCAGTGTGTAGCTACATGCCGCAGGGGAAGGCTCTGGCAGTTGGGAGGCAGCAATACACTACACTGCTAAAAATAGCCAGTAGACTGAAGAGGCACTGCTTGGGTGTATAGCAGTGTAGTGTGACGAGAAATGCATCTCCCAGGGATGCAGGTCTCCACCCTACTCTCAAACTAAATTGAAGATAGCAGGTATTCTCCAGTGTGGAAAAGAGATCTCTGGTCAGGAATCCCCAGGGGTTGAAGATGTGCTGAAGGACTTGCATATCTAATTCCCACTAGTGATTGTGGGAAAATCCCCATCTCAGTGAGTCCACAGTGGTGTTCTGGTGTCTAGGGAGGCTGTTGGGAGTGGTATAATCTGATTACTCCCAATTGGGCCAGGATTACAGTTGTGGTGCATGGGTGGAGACAACCTTCTCTGAGTGGTCAGTGCTCAGCAGAGCCACGACAAATCTGCAGCCCTACTTGTAGTCAAGTATCCTCCCTCCAGAAGTGGACAAGCATGCAAAGCTTACTGTACAGTGCTGCACAGGAGGAGAGGGATGTAGTTCATCTCAGATTTTTAGGACTGTCCTGCTACAAATAAATAAGGCCTTCTCACATCCTGCAAACACCACTGGTAGGATGCCTGAGTCCCAGAACCAGTTGTGGGACTTCTAAATCATCTTGTTGAAACATGATCACATTTTGATACAACGTGGGGGATGTTTTTAGGGTCATGACAGTGTGGTGATGGCCAAGTTAGTCCCTCCAGAACAGACTGAAAGTGAAAATGGTAGGATAAAGTACAGCCTAATACATACACAGTGTCTAGAAATCTTAGGCCTAGACTATTACATACATCTATGTGATCTTCCTAAGTCATCTAAACTGTCATTAGTATTAGTCATTAAATTCTGGAGATCATGCAAGTGGTTATCACAGTCTTAATGTTCTTTAACCAGAGAAGGAGGTGTCTTGTGTGGACCAAGTTGGTACAACTCTTGCCTTCACCTCTCAGACTGATCCAACCAGTTCTCAAGGGGGGGATGGATGTGCATGTATGCAATCCCAGGTGATAATCAGCATCTGAGATAGAAAGAAGAACTGCTCAATGGAGCTGTCCTGATATACATCTACCATCCAGCTTGGCACAGGTAGCACTCTCTTCCACCTCCACCATGCCATTAATGCCTAGCTCTTCCATAGCGCTTTTCATCCATAGATCTCAAAGAACTTTACAATGGAGGTCAATGGTATTATTCATTCCTGCAGCCACATACCTTATTCATATCTTAAATTAAAAACAAAAAAGACTATAGCAAAATAATCAATGTCTTCAATGTTCTAATGTATTCATACAATACCATCACAACAACACCCAAGGCTTAGTTTATGCCAATAGACAAATGATTTAAATGGCTAGTGTCATGAATAGTCAAGTCCAGTCACTATTTGTTTTCCTCAGCAAATCAAACTGCATGCATCAGACTTTCATTAAGAAGTGATTTCATTTCATATTGCAGGTTTAGGGTCCTGTACTATGTATCTTAAGCAGATGTTCAGCGGCCTTTACCATAGGCACTGGTGGTCTCCATCCATTTCTTAGTCTGTATGACAAAACCATTACCACTAGTGTGATTAATACTAAGAGGAGTATGGTTTGAGGACACGACTAGGAGAGAGGAATTTGAGTTCTAAGCCTGGTTTTGACATCAACTCTCTGTGGCCTAGGGTAGGTTTTTTAACTCTTGCTTAGTTTGCCCACCTGTGAAAGGAGGACAATACTGACTCACCTACCTTGCAAGGATTAGTTAATGTTTGCACAGCACTTGGATATTTTTATAGGGATTTTTGCTCTTCAATCAGTATCTTGTTTAGCAGTCTTATTAAATAGGCTAAGTATTTAAAAGATCTGGCAAACGAGCTACTTTTTCACCTCAGCGCTGTGGTTCTTTCAAAAGAGGCATTTTGAACACAATTTGTACTAAAACGTGCACTGCTTCAATTGATCTCAGACAGACTTGGAGCCATGCACGCGAGGAAAGACTCCAATCCTGTGACACGATGCTAAGGGGAAGCTTGTGCTGCTACAGGCACAGCCTAGGCTGTGGTTATTCTCCACATGGGAATAAATGACTTCAGGCAACAGGGCTGTCAGGTCTGTTCTTTCACTAATAGATCTGATAGTAAATCAACTATCAAACAAAGTATTTGGGGCTGGGGGACCCTCCATATGTAGTTCCTCTTATCAAAACAGCAAACTAAAAGCCAGCAGAACCATATGTAAACAGCACTGAAAGCTAGGCGTACTGCTACTGGGGTTACATAAGAGCAGGCTGTTCTGAGAGAGAAGCATGGGCAGCACGTGACTCTTGCATTTGGCCCTGCCCCAAGGCCCACCCCCATTTAGCCTTCTGCCTCACAGGACCTGTCCACATTCCACTCCCAGCCCCACTCGACCCCTCCTCGCCTGCTGCTCATGCCTGTTCATCCCTTCTCCCAGCCCCACCCACCAGCCAGATGGCCAACTGAGCTGACTAGCTGGCAACCCATGTGAGCATGCCTCTTCTCCCCCGTCCCCTGCCACCCACCTGCCAGCTGGCTGGGCTCATGTGCCTCTTTGCCCCACTGGCCGGCTGGCTAAGCCATCCATCCAACCACTCATGCACGTGTGCCTCTTTGCCCTCTATCCTTCACATATACAGTACTTTTGAAGCACCCTATAAAGTTCAATAGAAAAGATACGACGTTCTATTAAGCTGCATAGGACTTTTCCACAGAGATTTACGCAGCAAATAGATTGCATGTCAGTTATAGGAGAAAGTAATAATAATTGGCATTAATGAGTTATCCATCACTGTGGTTTCTGGATGCATTTTGATTGTAAAGGGGTCTCTGGAATAGGCAGTATACAGTTCATGATCTTCTGTAGTACCAAACTAGTTAACTTTAAGAAAAGGGAGTGGAGAAAATTTAACCAATGGCCAAAGTTTCTGGAGATTGAAGGATCTGCAGATCATGCTGTCACTGTGCCTCAGTGGGTCACAGCTGAAGATACCAGATTCAGGATGAAGTGCTGAGAAATAGGGCAGACACGCGCCAGACCGGTGGTTATTCTTCCATAAAATATTACAAGCCAGTAACAAAAGTAAAATACTGGATAATAAGAAGTCAGAAATGCAGACTCCGTAATTTTTCCAGCCCTTGTTTCACCACCTAGACAGTAGACGTAATGATGAGTGGTTATTTAAAACCAATTTAATTAAACGAAGGGTCTTTCTAATCCCAAGAGATCAGCCGCATAGTCAGGTCAATATATAACTCAAATCACGCCCAATAATCACACCATTGCCAATCCTTTAGTATCTAATATCTAAAGGTGTATATTTATAAGAGAAAAGGAAGGAGGGAGAGTTAAAATGGTCAAGGAAAACAAACGCATACACTCGTTGCAAAGTTCTTGCATCAGGTTTGAAGCAGTGATGGAATAAACTGCTGGCTTGTAAAGTCTCTGGTAACTTCCAAAAGACTGGGAAGTCCTCAGTCCATTGTTTTAGTGCAAGTCCATAGTTCAAAGATCAGAGAAGGAAAGATCAAAAATGGCGATGTTTCCAGTGTCTTTTGTATTTTTCTCCTATGTGGAATGAATACTCTCAGTCTTAGTTTGTGGAAAATTACAGGCACAAGATGGAGCCCAGGGTCACATGAGGTAGTCACATGCCCTTGCATGCTTTGATGACTCCTAGGAGTGGTCATTACTCATATTCTGGCTAAAACATCCACAGAAAGGATCACCAGGCGGGGATGATCTTCTTCCATAGTTCATTGTGAGATAAGTGTTCCTTAATGGTGCATCATCTCCAATAATTCATTCACAATGTGCTGGCCAGACTGGATGTAAATTACCTGGTGGGTGTTAACGCATGAGCAAACACACTGTATTTGAAATACAGGTATATAGTCAATAGTCTTAACTTTAGATATAAAGGTGATACACGCATGCAATCAGGATAATCTTATTTAGCAAACCATAACTTCCATTAACTCCTTACATGACATACTATGTATAAGATTTGTTGCAACAGTCTAACAGTGGCAATATTAATTACGTAAATGGTCATATTTCAGTCATACAGCATCACACATGAAAAATCTGGACAATTTAAACTTTTTTCTAGAGGATACACATAGCTTTGTCTCTGAAATTTGTTTCAATTATATACAAGAGGCTGCTACTGAGAACACTATATCCCAGCATTCATGGGCCCTTTGGGAGGACAACCAAAGTGTTCCTGCTGCATAGCAGAGAAGGGGGAAAGAGATGGCAACTGTTATAAGAGAGACGTTGGCTAGGTTACTGCTTTATAGATCATGGGAAATGGATTAGAAACTTTGTAACTGTGAAATCATCTCTCATAACAAGGTTTTTTGACTAATAGCTTCATAGTTAGTAGAATTCTACTATCCATGTATCACATAAAAACTTTCCAAAACCTACTGAACATACTGTAACTCTGAGAATGCTTATAATTCCCTGACTTACATCATAGCTGTGGGGATACTGCCAAGAAAGCCATTTCAGTTCTAGTGATATGGAGGGAAACTGTTAAGACAAATACAGCCTTTCTTGGACAGAATATAGAGAAATTTAACAACATGAAAATATGATGCTTTCTTTAGTTAATATGATTTTGTCAGAGCTGGTGACACCTCAAACGAAATCCTGAATAACATTCTACTAAGGGAAAATGTACGTCTATCATATTTTCTTACTTTTTTTAGGAAGTTGTATATTGTGAGAGGATATTTATTGCTCAGGAGTTGATTGTTCTTATGGCTTATTTTCACTGTCAAGAGTCCTCTCTGCTCCACAGCTGCTCATGGATGTCACAAATGTAGCATTATAACTTATATAGGGTGGGAGAAAGACTCATGACTCTACTTAGTAACTGCTGGGGAGAAGTGACAAAGAGTCCTGTGGCACCTTAAAGACTAACCAAAGTATTAGAGCATAAGCTTTCATGGGCTAATACCCACTTCGTCGGATGCTGGGGAGAAACATCCTGAACATAGTCCCTGTGGAACTCCATGTGCTGGGAGTTTAAATATGGATAGTTCTAAGTCTAAGGCATGATGTGGAAGGGGGAGAATACTCTCTCCTACTTGGCTACATTAGGGCTAGGCACAGTCTAGCCCAATATTTTTCAGCTCCTATACAAATGGTTGGTTGTTTGGTTTGGTTTTCACCCTCCACTGGACAGAGATATGAACTGCTTTGGGGATCCTAAATCTGATTCCAGAATAATTAATTTCTAGTGACTTCCAAACGTGAGAGAGGGAACTGTTACAGAAGGAATTCCCACTTCCCATATATGTGTAGATCTGCAGCTGAATGTCTGCAACATTATGCTGATGTGAAACTACTATATCTTGGCAGAGAAACAAACACAATACTTTCCTCTTTCCCTTGGCAACATTGCATTAAGAGGGCATGTGTATGTCTTAAGTAAGATGGTCTAATTGTGGAGATTTTGTTTTATCTATATAGTAAGAGTCTTGGATTGTCAGCGTGTGTCATTCTGAAGCCTAGAATGTCTGTTGAGTCAGTGTGAAGTGGTGAAAACAGCTATAATCATAGTCGAGAGCTCTTTTCTTTTTTTGAACATGGTGATAGTCCAATCATCACTGGGATTTGCAGCCCGTTACAGTCCACTTTTTATGTTATCCAATATAGTGCAATGTACAATACGGGAAGCCATGACAAGAGTTCTAGACCATTGTGATATCAGATGTAACACAATCAATCACCTCCCTTACTCTGCATCTAATGGTGAGTTACTTGGTCCAACTGCAGACCTGTGGGATAGCATGGGCTTTCAGCTACTAGGAGACTCATAACGACTATGATTCCTAATAACTGAGGTTTATAGACAACTTCTGCAATCAATTAAAACTATTTTTTCTAGAGTCACAGGGAACAGGTCTATAAATACTACTCAATAAGACAAGTTCTATGATGTCACTTTTAAACAAGATTCTCTGAGGTATATGTTCAGTGGTGTTGCACCACTTTTTGTGCAGTTTAATGCTTCAGCCAAGCACCGTAACCATTATCTGGCATTATCCCAGTGCAACAATGCTCTTTGCTGCTGAATTGTTTAATTGAACAGCCGTAAACACAAAAGCCAAACCAAATATTTATTTGCTTGGGTTTTCTTTCCCCTTTTTGGAATATATGAGGTGGTAAACATTTAGCACTGAATTTGCTCTGAAGTAAGTGACACTGGGTGCAATCTAGTAGTGCTTATGAAAGTACACTCCCTTCGACATCAATGTGAAAAATGCTGAAGTAGGAGATTAATTTTTAGAGTTGCAGTAGATAAGTTGTGTAGTTTATTTATCCTTTCATTTATAAACAATTAAGGATCTATTTTAATAGACTAAGATTATCTTCATATATTAATCAAATTACAACAGAAAAACCCTGGAGATTAAAGAGGTGCTTTATTATTATTTTTAAAAGCACACTTTTTATTTGCCTTCAGGCAAAAAGACTAATATAGTAATAAGTGAACCTGTTCTCATCTTGATTATTTTCATCTAATTAGAACATTTCCTATAACTTCAGTCATTTTGGAATCTGTTCTGTCCCTGATGAATGAGAGTAACTTTCATTAATGTTAATGAGAGTTGTACATGCGCATTGCAGAGAGAATTAGACTCCTGTATGGGCTAATTACTTTTTATTATCCCGCATGCTGACTTGTTGGAAGCAGTTTAAAGAAGCATTTAAAATTTATTTTAGAATGCCTGGCATACAGGAGGCTCATTTTAGACATTTAGGAGGTTGGAGGTGGAAGATTTACACTGAAGTACTGTGTGTTGGTCTTTGCACATTTGCTCAAAAAAGGGGAAAATATAAACAAGTTAAATGTACCTATCAGACATTATGGAATCATTTTATAAACAGAATATATCACTCTGAAGTGTTTATACTTATGCTGAATTCCTCAAGGTATGATGTTATAAGTAACAACCAGCCTCGGGAGACTGAATGCAATCAGTTTTACAGGCATACACCTTGTGGGGTGTTTAAGTAAACCACATGTGTTGAACAATGTTTGTTTTGCAGATGTTCATTTGGTATCCGTGCATTCATAGTGTTTCAGTTCCCCATCTTAACTTATTCATGTTAATAAAATTTTGGCAGCAGCTATGTTTGCCATATCATGTGCAGAGCCGGCTCTAGCTTTTTTGCCGCCCCAAGCACGAAGAGCACAACTGCCCCCCCCTCCAAAAAAACAAAAGGGAAACTGGAATGTGCTGCCCAAAGACTGGCCGGAATGCTGCCCTTTAAAATGTGCCACCCCGAGCATGTGCTTCCTCTGCTAGTGCCAGGAGCTGGCCCTCATCATGTGGATCTTTGCTTGCTAAATGTAAGTGTCTAGTGTCTGCAAGAATAAAAAAAAAATTAAACATACCTGTGACTTCAAGAGCAATTAATAAGAGTTCCTCAGTGTGACATGACTTTCTTGGTGATGTACCAAATAGAAATATGCTATTGTGAGCAGATACCGTTACCAAACTGCTCTCTGATATAGTCTACATACTGTGCAGAATCCAAACTCATCCCCTTCTTGGTGTTTGACTTATTAACAGCTATGCAACAATATGTTCAGCTTAAACATCTCTTAGGGGTTTGGCATCTCCTTAGGACAGTTCAGCCTATGCTCTTCAAGTGATGGTTTTTATTGATGCTCTACTGTACATTTGGCAGTGTTCCCTGCACCTGTGATCAAAGATCTTCATCAGCAGGGACTTTAAAGCGCTGCAGGGTCCTTTGCTGAGGCAGTGATTTAATGTTGCTGCCCTTCCCCCACCTCATTGGTGGCCCTACTGGTACAGACCCTTCCAGTAGGGCTGCCCACTGGGGAGGCAAAAGGGGCAGGGACATCAAAGCACTGCCGTAACAGTGCTTAATGTGGGCTGCATATGGGCCGGTACGGGTTCTTACCAGTACGCTGTACCGGCCCACACCAGTTCACTTTCACCCTGGCGCAGATACTTAGTGCAAGTGCTGGAGGAACCAACTAGGGGCAGAGCTTTTCTTGACCTGCTGCTCACAAACCGTGAAGAATTAGTAGGGGAAGCAAAAGTGGATGGGAACCTGGGAGGCAGTGACCACGAGATGGTCGAGTTCAGGATCCTGACAAAGGGAAGAAAGGAAAGAAGCAGAATACGGACCCTGGACTTCAGAAAAGCAGACTTTGATTCCCTCAGGGAACGAATGGGCAGGATCCCCTGGGAGAATAACATGAAGGGGAAAGGAGTCCAGGAGAGCTGGCTGTATTTTAAAGAATCCTTATTGAGGTTGCAGGAACAAACCATCCCGATGTGTAGAAAGAATAGTAAATATGGCAGGCAACCAGCTTGGCTTAACAGTGAAATCCTTGTTAATCTGTTGATCACATGTCACACCATCAGAGTCATGACAGACAACATTGCCTGCTTGTTCTACATCAACAAGCAAGGCAGAGTGAGGTCCCACTCTGTGCTCGAAGGCACTAAAATTATGGAACTGGGGTATCCAGCACAGCATCACCATCTCAGGTGCATGCCTCCCTAGACACCAGAACACCACTCCCAAACACCACAACTGTAATCCTTGCCCAGTTGGGAGTGAAACGTTGGGAGTGGAGGGGAGAGCATGCCTACCCTGAGCTCTCTCCTCTATCATGATGGAGGGCCAGGGGGGTCAAGCCTG
The DNA here is from genome assembly GCA_007922305.1 of Dermatemys mawii. NCBI lineage: Eukaryota > Metazoa > Chordata > Testudines > Dermatemydidae > Dermatemys > Dermatemys mawii. The sequence goes on from ML677366.1 coordinate 22,726,659, forward strand.
AATGCACTGCAACCCAGTGCACCAGGCCACAATGCCAGTAGCTAGGAGTCAGGTCCAAACCTGTAGGAGAGGAGCTGCCACAAGAAAGAATCAGACTTTTTGCCCCTCACCCCAGAATGACAAACCTGCAGCCCTAATGATGAGCAAATGGTCTGTAAATCATGCTTTTTACCTGGAATCAGTTTTTTTTAATTTATGTGCCCCCTACTTCGCTTTTCCAAAATATGAGAGTTTTGGCAGGATGGTGAAATATTTGACTAGTTGAAAGTGTAGATCCTTAATATGTTGGGATTTGATGGTGGGATTAAAGAGTGGATCACCTAACTGTACCTTTAAAGAAGTTTGCAAAGTTACCTATCGGGGAACTAATTTCTTCTCTATCATTTTGTATTATTCTATATTGGCCCCAGCTGAGAGTTGATGTACCCTTAAGAACAGAAATATAAGTTTGGCTGTCACATCATTTGAAAATATATATTCTTTGTTAAATATTAAGCATTTCATAAAGCTTGAGGGATAGTACTACATTTTTAAGTTCCAGCACCACAAAAGGTCCCATGTGAGCATAGTATCTGCTGTGACGGAGTCAGACCAGAAGGATATAGGAGAGTGCTGGAAGGCAGGTATATTAGTCTGAGGATGTGCAGGTCCCTGTTCCCTGGATAGCCAAACAAAGGCTACTCCAGGCCAATCAAGACACCTGGGGCCAATTAAGAACCTTCTAGAAAGGAGTAGAAACAGCTAGCCTAATTGGGACACCTGAAGCCAATCAGGGACTGGCTGAAACCAGATAAAAACCTCCCAGTTAGTCAGGTGGGCTGTGGGTGTCAGGAGCTATGAGAGGAAGTTGTGCTGTTGGTGAGACTGAGTGGTGAACAACATATCATCCAGAAGGAAGGAGGCCCTGAGGTAAGGGTGAAGTGGAGTTTGAAGAAGCGGAGACTGCTGTGGGGAAGTAGCCCAGGGAATTGTATTGTGTTTTGTGCCTAAAAGGTCAGCCATCTTAGCTGATACTATTAGGGTCCCTGGGCTGGAGTCCGGAGTAGAGGGCGGGCCCAGGCTCCCCCTTTTCCATCTTCCATACTGGCCTGTGATGAAGGTAACTCACTAGGCGGTGACTCTTGCCAATTATACTGAGAAAGGGAGGTCACTCTGGGGCCTAGATGAGTTTCTGAGGCCCCTAAATCTGCCAGGAAGCGCAGGACCCACAAGTACAGACTTGGAGCTTTGTCACACTGCATATATTGATCTCTTTAACAAATCTAGCTAATAGGGTCTGTAGCAAGTCTTTAATTTGCTTGCAGCTGAAATTTCCAATATGAAGTTGTTTCATTAATTGTTGTAATACAGTGTTAGCAAAAAAGTGCAGATATTTAACATAGTATCTTTTTATAACTCACTTTGCTGTGAGAAAAAATGAAATCCTAAAGAAATTTGTGTTGTGTAGTTAATTTTATTGTTGTAAACATAAATGTCAAACTAGTCAGATTCCTTTAGCATCTCACTTTTAGTATATGATTTCACTGAGAAACAGTAACACTGAATCAGTCAACTCATCTTGCTTTTATTGAGACAGGTGGAGTGCAGATATTAAACTTCTGCAATATACAGATGCCTATCTAAGTTTGACACATTTTAAAATATGATATTTATTCATGTTTTCCAAGCTCATGTGAAAACTATTCAGACACTATACTACAAGCCAGGATTACTCACCATATCTGCCAATCCCTAAAATTAGTTTTTTAAAAAGACTATGTACAAGTCAGTGAAAAACAGCTCATCTCTTTGAAGGTTGAAAACAGGCTAATATTTTACTTTTCAGAAAAAGATAAGGTTGAAATGTCAGGAAACTGTGGCATATTTGGAGCAGTAATATTTAGAAGCTGCTTTCAGCTGAGAATTATTACACTATTGAAGACGTTTGCATAGTACAAGATTCAACAAGTTACATACACTGAGGCGAAGTTAATTTTTAGATGAAACTTTCTGAAAAAAAATTAAAGATGCTGACCTATAGAGTTGATACCTTCACAAACCATATAGGAAACACAACGGTGAAAAATTAGGAATTATTTATAACAGCCCTTAGTGACTTGAGCTACAGGAGATGCCCTTTTACCTTGGCAGCCAAGTACTCATTTGGGAAAGTGGTGATACTTATGGTTTGTACTTGATCTGCTAATTGAAAACAATTTCACAACAGCAGCCATGTTCAGACTGTTAACTACCTACAATTATATAATTTGAGGCTAGTGACTCTTCCCTTTGGAATCAAAAATAAAAATTTAGTTGAATCAAGCCCATTGTTTGAGGAGAATTAAAAAACTATACTTATTAAATAGACAAAGAATGTTAAATGTAAACAAGGTGTTTCTGAGCAAGTGGTTAGAAGTTTAGTTTATTCATATTACCTTTTTTCATTAATAGCAGTGTTCATTAGTCTTTAAAAATCTGTTTGAATCAGATAGTTCTTACAAATTTTTGTCTAATTTAAGTTTGTTATTCCAATTAAAGTTTATTTAAATAAGGAGGCTTTTTGCAGTGTACTTTTCCCCCATGTCTATGATCCTATGCATTTGTTCTGTTGAAAAACTTGTTCATCTATATTGCTTTTCTGTCCAAGTATTCTACTTAAAGAACAGTAGCATGGCACTGTAAAACTTCGTGAGGATCATTCTGCAAAAATGATAATCTGTTGCTTTAAATGTCAGGAATGTACTATGTCTTTAAGTAGGCCCTGATTTTAGGATCTGTATATGGATAAGACTGCTTCCATGTGGATCCAATGGCAGGACTGGGACCCTTGAGTGCAAGTTCTTTGGAGTAGGGACAGTACCTTATATTTTCTGTATAGCAAGGTGGATAAACATTTTTTTTTAAAAAAAATGATCAGATTTTATCTAGATACATTTAAATAAATCTTAATACTGGTTTATTTTTTAAAAAAATATATCTATTTGAAAATAAACTTGAAATTGAAAAATATATGTTAAGGTTTAAACTTAAATTATCATCTATTTAAGTCATTCCAATAAAATAAAAAAAAATTATTAAGCAATACATGATTGCTGCCAAGTTTTAAAGAACATCAAACCACTGAACTGGTGAAAATCACTGGCTAAGAACCTAGAACCAGGATTTACAGAAGTGCTAAACCAGTTTTTGACATCAGTAGTCTCTTTTCTCCCGGTGCAAAGAGAGTATTTTCTTTGTTTCAGTTTATTCAACTATTTCAGTTTATTCAACTAGTTTATTCAAAGTAAAAAAACAATTGGGAGTTGAGAGAACAAGAAAGCTTATTTTCCTCTTCTGATTCATAAATAAAAACTAGGTGTGAGGATAAGATCTACTAGTTATAAAATCTTGAAGGATAGGAAGGACTGTCTGGAAAAACTTCAATTTATTAACTACAGATAAAACTTCCTTTGTTTAATAAATGAGTTTTAAATGCAAAACATGCTTTTGTTCAAAGCATTGTTTATACAGCCCACACAATTAAAATAGCAGTATTTAATTAAAATACTGATTTTATTAATTTTTAATTGAATTTGAATTTCCATCCAAATGGAGCTGGACACAATATAACCACAAATAAAAGAAATCTGGTAAATTATTTACCATCTTCTAACATAATAAAAGTGCAAAAATTAAGAATTTGAATAACTGTAAGTTAAACTACATAAAAAGTGTGTATAGTGTATCCAATTAATTATTAAAAAGAAGCAACAAATTTAGTATAAAGTTGGAAATCAACATGTTTGAATGGTTACTAACTAATGAGAATCAACCTTTCTTTTGGACAATAACTTAAAAAAAAAAGAAAAGAAAACATGATTAAAATGTATTTAAATTTTTTAATCAATCTACCCTGTCTGTATAGTTCCAAGTGCTTAAGAAATAATTAGTTATAATGACAAAAATTGTATGTGCCTTTTGCATACCCTGTACTGAATATGAAGCTAGACTTTATTACAGTATGCAGCACCTTTATAATTTAAAGCCCCATCTTGCAAACACTTAAGCATGTGGAAGATAATACTCCTAATATCTTCTATGAGACTAATCAGGTGCCTAAAATTACTCATGTGTGTGTTTGCAGAATCAGACCCTTCATCTTTTATTACTTTCCAAACACATGAGATAACATGTTTTGGAAATGGAGATGATTTAAACATACAGGTTAAGAACAGACAAGTCATATGTTTTCTAGTTCCTGTACCTTCTGTCCCTGTACATTTCTGTTAAGAATGGTTAGGTGAAAGATTGTATAGCATAAATCTACATTCTACATTCTGACAATTTCTTCTTACGCAGAACTCTAATAGAATAAGGAAGATATTATTCCTAAAGCTACACTGTCTACCCCACTGCACAGCTCCTATCTAGAACCTTTCTCTGGCCCCTTCCCCATGTCTGTATTCTGCTACAATTTTTTTAACATGTCCATAGGTTGAGTGAAATTTATAGAAATGTCAGGAGCTCATCTACTCCAGCCCCCTCTGCTGAAGCAGGACCATCGCTGACAAGTGTTTGTCTACCCTGTTTTTTAAAATGTCCAATTATGGGAATTCAACAATCTCCCTTATAAGCCTGTTTCAGTGCTAAACTATCCTCTGACTTAGAAAGTTTTTCCTAATATCTAACCCAAATCTCTCTTTGTAATTCCCTGTCTTGCAGATTACGCCAATTACTTTCTGTTCTACCACCTTCAGTGTGCATGGAGAACAATTGACCACTGTTTTCTTTGTAACAGCTCTTAACATATATTGAGGTCCCCCCACACTCTTCTTTTCTCAAGGCTAACCTTGCTTTAACTTTTCCTTATAGGTCAGGCTCTCTAAACCTTTTATCATTTTATTGTTCATCTCTGGACTCTCTCCAGTTTATCCACATCTTTCCTGAAGTGTGGTGCCCAGAACTGGACACAGTAATCCAGCTGAGACCTCTCCAGTGCCTAATAAAGCAGGACATTTGCCTCCCATGTCTTACAAACTATATTCCTATTAATATACCTCAATGACATTAACCTTATTTGCAACTGCATCACATTTTTGATTTGTATTCAATTTGTGATCTACTATACCCCTTAGATCCTTTTCAGCAGTATACTGCCTAGCCAGTAAGTTCCCATTTTGTAGTTGTACATTTGATTTTTGCTTCCTAAGTGAAATACTTTGAACTAGTCTTTATTGAATTTCATCTTGTTGAATTCATACCAGTTCTCCAATTTGTCAATTTTGGAATTCTAATCCTGTCCTCCAAAGTGCTTGCAGCCCCTCCCATCTTGGTTTCATCTGAAAATTTTATAGCCAACTCACTACGTAAATTCCCTCTAAGCTGTGTGGTCTCCCAGCAGTCTATCAAATGCTGTGCACTTCAAATGCCCCCTCCCCCCACTGCCACACAATTCCTGCCCTCTGCCTTGGAGCCCCTGGCCAGCATTCTCAGGAGCCTCCTGCTTGCTGTGCAGACCAAGGAGAAGGTGAGGGGGCACTGATATCAAGGTGTCTCTCTCTCCCTACCCCTGTATCCCATCCCACAGTCTCAATCCTTCCTCTCCCAGCTACCTCCTAGCAGCCCTTTATAGTCTCAGCTGTAGCCCAGCCCTCTTTAATTGGCTGGATTGGGCTCACCCACTCTTGTCCAGGGGAACTGGGCTTAGTCTATCCCCAGGGACTAGCTACCCTGAGGCAAGCTCATATTCTTCATGTCATCCCAAGCCCTCTTAGAGTTTGAGGGTGCTTTCAACCTGGGCTACCTAGGGATGTGGGCTGGAGCTCAGGCTAAATCACTTGAGTGCTGGAAGTCCTCCAAGGCCTTCCCCAATTCTGCCCCATGTGTCCAGAATGACAGACAGTTTCCAGTTAACTAGGAAAGGACCATGGAGCAGCTCAGCTTACACAAGGAACCATGGGATATGTCCCCAGGAGTACTAGTGACACAGATGGGGGAGTACAGTACCAGAGAGGCTGAAATAACTTGGATATGCTTTGCAGCATGGCCAGTTACGTGAGTTATCTCTGGAGTGAAGACATGCTCAGAGAGTAAGACATATGAGCTACTATGGGAGTATCTCTTAATATTAAAAGTGTTTTAATATTAGCTCCCCAAATACATGTGATCTATGTAGCAGTTGTGTTTATAGCACACAGATTGATCATATCCTCTTTTGACACTGCCATTTAGAATGCAATTCCTTGAGTAAGAGAAACGTGGTTAACAAGGGAACCACACATTCACTCCTCATAGATTTGTGAAGAATGCACTTACACATTCATAGAAGGTTCTGTAATTCCCTTACCCCTCCCATGGGACAGTAAGTTATTGTTTAACATTTTATGGAACAGTAAAGAGCATGTGGGTATATATTTTAGATGATGAAAATGCTGCTGAATCAGTTTAGCATAAGTATAAAAAAATAGTGAACTCGATTAAGACTTACAACAGAAGGGAGTTTGTTACCTTAACTATAATATTCACTAATAAATTCTATGGTTAATGTAGGAATACATCAAATATCATGAAACTCACAATAAAGTAATGAGAGTTAACACTATCATAAAGAAAAAATAAGCCCTTTCTAGAAAACAAAATCCTCAATGGAAAAATGTGATGCAACTGAATAAAGAAGCAATCTGATTTGTTCCCTTATCATAGTATTGAATTGCAACATGAATTCCCAAGTTCTAATCCTAGCTATATTGACTGATGCTAGCCTTGAGCAAGACATCTCTCTGCCTCTGTTCCCCCATTTGTAAAATTGACATATGAATACGTACTTCTATACATAAGTATGATATCAGGATTAATTGATTATTAACATGCTTTGAAGATTAAGGTCTAAACTTGATAATATGCCAGAGCAGTGCTCTTCAAAACTGAGATGGGAGGATAGCTGGCTTTATTCCACATTTCTGCTCCTTAGTTCCAGCCCTGTCACAACTTTGAACAGCCTCTACACTTCATTCAGTGAAACACCTTGAGAGCTGTTACAACCATGCATTTCATGAGTATTGCAGTCCTTTGGTCATGTCCTCTTCCTGGCTACACCCTTATAAAGGAGAGGGGGGCCTAAGGATGACTATGCAAGCTTTAAGATACCTGGGGATGCCAATAGACTCACTAGCTGATTGGATCCACTGGTATTCCAGTCCCAAGAAGAGATGTCTGCATAGAGTTCAGAAGGAAGAGTATTCTGAACAGTGTTATACTTCACTGAAGTAAGGACACTTTTATTCCTGGGGAAATTCTGCACCAAAAAATTAAAATGTTTAAAAATTTTATAATATTTTAAAATTCTGCATATTTTATTTGTCAGAATAATATAATCATGCCAGTTTCAATTATTTTGGTAATTTATTTCAACATACTTGTCAGCTAACATGTCTATAACAATACGGGTAAAAGAAAAAGATCCAGAAAATGTTTTTTGTACAAATAGATTCCTTACTAGGCATATTAATACAGAACTCTGAGTAATTAATTTAAACTACAATACAGAAATGTATTTCCTGCACCCATCAGAAGCAGTAATGGAGGAGTTGAGAGAAAGGGAAGGCGCCTGGGAGTGAACCTGTAGGGTTGTTGGATGTGGGTAGGAGACATCTAGATCAGGTTTTTTTTGCATGGAGGATTGTTAGGGAATTGGGGACCCCAACCTCTCCCATTTAGTCAGGTATATCTGCCTTTGCCTTTACGTGTCCCTGCACCTTCTCCCCTCTATCCCTATGTCCCTATACCTTCTACTTCCTGGCCCCACGTGGCCCTGCAGCTCCCCTCCCATTCATCCTCTGGCTCAATGCGGTCACCCTACTAGATCTTGGGTTAAATACCCCAGTCTGTCCCTACCACTAGCCCTTCTGAACCCCAATCTATGACATTCCCCCACCCCAGAGCAGGATACACAGGGATGCTGTCTATCCCATGCCTCCTCACCTGGCCCCACTGTGAGGAATGCAGCCACTGCACAGGCTGGCTGCCCTCTCTTCCGGTGCTACATCAGCCCTTGGTGGGAAAAAACATGCAACTGCAGCACCTCTCCAGCAGAATCTATATTCTGCAGAGAAAAAAAAAATCTGTAGAGGGGGGACATGAATTCTGTGCATGCACAGTGGGGCAGAATTCCCCCAGAATACAGAAGAAAGAGTACTCCTATTTAAAACTAATGAAAGCAAATGCTAACAAATTCCAGAAAGGCAAAAGGATATTTAGAATATCTGGGTATGTCAACATAGCAATTAAAAACCTTTGTCTGGCCCATGGGCTAAGAGGTTGTTTAATTGCAGTGTAGACATTTGGGCTTGGGCTGGAGACTGGCCTCTAGGGCCCTGAGAGGTGGGAGGGCCCCAGAACCCATGCGGCAGTCAAGCCCAAATGTCTAGACTGCAATTAAACATATCCTTAGCCTGAGCCAGCTGGCATGGGCCAGCCACTGGTGTCTAATTGCAATGTAGACATACCCTTTATTATTAGGCATCTAAAGGAACTCATTCTGCCTACTGTTCAACCTGTTCAAATCATTACTATCATATTTACATATGTATTTTCCTAGGACTGAAATGCCAGCATTCATTAGAAGTACTGTATGTCTAGATATTGGCAATAAGATATTAAAATACTTAAGGTACAGCATAGGACATTATTTGATTTATTTGGCTGGTGTGGATGCAGCAAAGGAGATTCCATGCACTACATTCATTTATTAAGGGCTAGTAGCATTTCTTAATCATCATACATCCTATCAGATCAGGATATATGTATGTGTGTGTTGGCTTTAAGAAATTTACGTTTTCCATATTAAAGCCAGCTTTGGGATTACTCATATGTTTAAAGTTTGCTGATGGAGCCCTAAATCCCCTGGTCTCTCAGCTAAGAAAGCTGAGAATCTCCTTAAACTGTACTGTAATGTCACTGTTAACTACCTATGAAATGGTTCTCATGAAGGATACCATAGGCATCTACTTCTCGGAATTCTGAGTCACCTCTACAGCATGTTGACCTCCTGACTAGACCACTTTGTGAGAGACCAAAATCGATACAGATCACTGACTACAAAGCAAAAACCATTAGTTGATTTGATAATATAAATGGCAACAGGTGTGACAGGAAGGGTTACTAGTGCTTGCATACATAGAAGTAGAATTTCTGGTAAACAGGCAAACCTCCAGTCCACTGGAAAATCTTTTATCTACCAGATACACCATAGTGTATGGCCAAGGAATCATCTGTGGTACATTTACCAGTTATGATTAGCTAACTAGATATTCATCTCTATGTTTAAAACAGGTGTGTTCAAAAAAGTGGCCCATGGTTAGGTATCTATAATGAATCCTGGATCTTCACTTACCTAAAAGATGGAGCTTCAGTCTGTGGAGACTGTAGTTTCTAGTATCTAGTGCACCTTCTTAATGCAAGCAAAGGGCTGTTCATATCGGTATAGAACATTTAGTACTGGCACCTAAATCTCCATGGGATATGCTGACACATTAAAAATGAAGTTAGCTACCATCTATTCCATATTATGCAAATTAGTTGTGGCCCTTGAACTTATGGCAACTTCTCAATTAAATCCTCTGCTGATCAGATTTATTTTTGTACCCTTGCTTTAAAGGGTATCCCATTATTCAAGACAGATAATAAAAATTGCTATTTCATGCTGATTTGTTGGCCAAGTGGATTGCTGCATATAGGGTGGAGCACAAAATTTCTATCCATGTTTTGTTTTTTAATTGGCAAAAACTCTACGTATCACCCTCATCCACAGTGTTTCTGTAAGGTGTGATTAAATGTAAAATTATCTTTAGCCTTCTGCCTGTGTAAGGGGTGAAGAAACGTGAGCTCTAAATTACAGACTTTTATTCATTAAACATTTTGTATCTTTTTACAAACAAGGACTGAAACCCAAAAACCTACCAGATCATTACACTAAAACTGCAAGACAATGGGAAAAAAAAGACTAAAAGTATCTGAACAATGAAGATGCAAGTAAAGAAGGTTGGAGAAAGCTGGGTCAAAAATGGGATGACCTGGCTAATAATACTCTGACGTTAATCCCAGGAAAGATAATGAAGGGGCTGATATGGGACTCAATTAATGAACAATTTAAGAAGGATAAGATAATTAATGCCAATTAACACAGGTTTACAGAAAACAGGTCCTGCCAAATTTAATCTTTTTTTATTAAATTATAAGTTTGATTGATAAAGGTACTAGTGTTGATGTAATGCTTAGATTTCTGTAAGACATTTGACAAGGTACTGCATGGCATTTTGATTAAAAAGCTAGAATGATATAAAATCACCATGACACACATTAAATGATTAAATTTCTAACTGATACATCTCAGATTGTAAACCTAAATGGGAAAATCATCAAGCAGGAGTGTTTCTAGTGGGGTCCTGTTGGGATTGGTTCCTGGCCCTATCCTCTAATATTTTTTTTATTAATGACCTGGAAGAAAACAAAATCACTGTGCAGATGACACAAAGTAGGGGAGTGATAAATAACGAAGAGCACAGGTCACTTATATAGAGCAATTTGCATTGCTTGATAAGCTAGGCACAAGCAAATGTATTTTAACATCAAAAGCAAAGAACATAGGCCAAACTTACAGGATGGAGAACTCTATCCCCAGAAGCAGTGACTCTGAAAAAGACCGGGGAGTCCTGGTGGATAATCAGATCAATGTGAGCTTCCAGAGTGCATTGTGTACGTCTCCACTGCGAAGAAAAACCTACAGCACCAAGTCTCAGAGCCCAGGTCAGTTGACTCAGATTCATGGGGCTTAGGCAGCAGAGCTAAAAAATAGCAGTGTAGACATTTCTGTCTGGACTGGAGCCCAGGTCTCTGAAATCTGGCAAGGTGAGGGTATCAGAGTCTGGGCTCTAACCGAAGTGAGAACATGTACGCTGCTATTTTTAGCCCTGCAACCCCGAGTTAGCTAACCCAGGCTCTGACACTTGGCATTTTTCTTTGCAGGTAGACATACCCAACATGATGAAAAAGACGAATGAGAGCCTTGGATACATAAACAGGGGAATCTCAAGTCAGAGGAGAGAGATTATTTTACTTCTGTATTTGGCACTGGTGTGACCACTAATGGAATACTGTGTCAAGTTCTGGCACCAACAATACAAGAAGGGTGTTGATAAACTGGGAGAGGGTTTAGGAAAGAGCCACAAGAATGATTCAGGGATTAGAAGATGTGCCTTTATAGTGATAAACTAATTCAGCTGAGCTCCTTGAGTTAAACGGAAAAGCTTAAGAGGTGACTTGATTATAGTCTATAAGCCCCTACAGGACCAATGTGGCCCTCCGAGTCAGGTGAGAGCACCCCTGAAAGCTCTCCAAAGTTGTGCTTCTCTTGGAACAGGCCTGTGGACCACTGCAAGAGTGAAGAATGGCTGGGGACACAGACCCAGCCACGTCTCAGATTGCCACCTTCCTCTTCTGGTAAATTCATTCCCTACCTGTGCTCTGCCCATGACCCCCTTGAAGTGCCCTCTGTGCCTGGGCTTCTTTCAGAAGCCCACCCATGTAATGGAGGGGGGACTCTACACCTGCTCTGTTTCCTTTGCACTAGTCTGCTCCTGTAAAGGGGTTACACAAGGCAACACCGAATACAGCTTTTTAACACCAACGTTAAAAACAGCCAACAGGCTTTTAGAAATATATATCCTAGTCCAAACTCTACACTGTCTTATACCTCATGTAACTCATAAGGTAAAATTCAGCATAGAATTTGGCCCAGGTTTTAAACCCTGACATTTTGCCCAGGTGCACCCTTATCAGAAGGTACATGTTACTGCTTTAAATATCCGGCTCCTGCACTGATTGACTGCAATTATTTGTAAACTGTTTGGGGCAGGGACCATGTTTTTATACGTGCATTCAGTGCCTTTATGTGCTATGTCAATAAAAATAAATAATAATATGCATCAAGACATTAGAAACACTTATAATTGGATTTAGATTATGGCAAATTTTTTCAGACAGTCCAAATTACCTTTCTAAATTAAAATTGTAATTGATAGGCTAAGGCCACATTATTTCAAGAGGCTCCGCTAGGCTGGATCCCTCTGCCTGTGCTGCATGAGATTATTCATGAGATTAAATATTATAATTTATGAGTACCATAGGCCCTGATTCAGAAAAACAAGTAGATGTTCAACTTTAAGCACTTGTTTCAGTCCCTGTAAAATCACATGCCTAAGTACTCTACTTAAGCAGGAAGGCCTTAATTCAGGATGCAACTTAGATTCCATTATAAAGCCCTGTCTTGATTCTAAAATGTTTTCCTCTTGTGTCAAGACTTCGGTGCTTAGCCCTCAGTTCCTCAAGATGTTCCACACAGGTGGGGGGATCTATAGATGCAGAACTCCTTGCAGAAACCGGGCCATCTTTTCAGCCCAAATATTTTTTTGTTTTGCCATTGGCTTAAATGGTTCTAATATTAGCTTGTTGTCTTTATTAGAATAATTGACATCATTTTAGAAAGAGGGAAAGGTAAGAGATGTATTCTGACAATTGAGACAATGTTAGCAATATTAACAAAATGCAGACAGGTAATAGCTTATATTTAGTGTTTACACCACTTTATTTTTGATGCTGCAATTGTCCAAATATACTGTAAAACTATGATGGAGGAAACGTCTGGAGTATTTTTAAAATTGTCCAAGACAGGGCTCAGCTTCACAGGCTAAGAAGACAAACCTTTTTATTTTATTTTAGACATACCCGCTTCATGTTTCAGTTTAACCATCATAAATCTTAATGCTATTTAGAAATACGCAGCTGCAGCAAAAACAGGCAAGTGGTTCTCATTGAACAAAAGAGAAACTACAAGTATGTCTGTTTCTCAGCTGAGCATTTAGAGGCTATATGATACAAATGTTTAACAATGTTCTAACAATATTATAGAGGATGCATCCCTGGGGACTACCACTTAGTTAAAACTAATTGATATTCTTAAACATGATCAGTTACAGAAAAGTTTGTGGATTGGGGTTTGCCAGAAAAAATAAGCTTAATTTATGATAATGGATGGGGATGTTAATTAAATTGGACAATTCTAGCTTTGACAGTTAATGCATGCTGTATTTTTGAAATTTTTTGAATATTGCATAGCTATTAAAATTTAGGTCATAATTATAAATGTTTAATAATGTACATAAAAGAACATATTTTATGTTTTTCACACATAAAGTTTGAAGCAGTATGTAAAGAAATCATAAAGTGCTCTTTTTAAAACCCTATATTATGAAGTTACTGTAGTGGCTCTGTAGAGGGACACTACCAGCTTTAAAAATAAATAAATAAAATATGTCCCTAAACTTCAACTTGTACCGTTATTGCTGTGAAATGTTTGCCTTATATGTGTAATTGTCCTGTAATACATAAATGATATGTATACATGAAAGTACATATAGTACAGCATGCTTATAGCTCTATACATGTATGTGACCAGGGTCCCTGGGGAACCAAACTGAGGTTACTTAATTAGGGCAAACTGCAAAGAATGGAGCAGACTAAACCCAAAGCTGGTGGTCATTCCAGTATTTAGATCCACCAACCTAGCCTCAAAACAGCTTTCATAATACCTTACTGGTTACTTAGAAGCCAAAACACAGTTCCCTTAAAGCTACCCAGCCTTGGGCCTCCAGCCAGACACCAAAGTCAAATATGATGATTAGTGAAAATCTTATTCATCATAGAAGAAAATTCTACCAATCCCAAAGGGTCAGATACATTACCCCTCAGGCTAATGAATCATAAAAACATAGAATCATAGAATATCAGGGTTGGAAGGGGTCTCAGGAGGTCATCTTGTCCAACCCCCTGCTCAAAGCAGGACCAATCCCCAACTAAGTCATCCCAGCCAGGACTTTGTCAAGCTTGACCTTAAAACCTCTAAGGAAGGACATTCTACCACCTCCCTAGGCAACCCATTCCAATGCTTCACCACCCTCCTAGTGAAAACGTTTTTCCTAATATCCAACCTAAACCTCCCCCTCTCCAACTTGAGACCATTGCTCCTTGTTCTATCATCTGGTACCACTGAGAACAGTCTAGATCCATCCTCTTTGGAACCCTCTTTCAGGTAGTTGAAAGCAGCTATCAAATCCCCCTCATTCTTCTCTTCTGCAGACTAAACAATCCCAGTTCCCTTAGCCTCTCCTCAAAAGTCATGTGCTCCAGCCCCCTAATCATTTTTGTTGCCCTCCGCTGGACTCTTTCCAATTTTTCCACATCCTTCTTGTAGTGTGGGGCCCAAAACTGGACACAGTAATCCAGATGAAGCCTCACCAATGCTGAATAGAGGAGAATGATCACGTCCCTCGATCTGCAGGCAATGCCCCTACTTATACAACCCAAAACGCCGTTAGTCTTCTTGGCAACAAGGGCACCCTGTTGACTCATATCTAGTTTCTTGTCCACTGTAACCCCTAGGTCCTTTTCTGCAGAACTGCTGCCTAGCCATTCGGGTTGGTAGTCTGTAGCAGTGCATGGGATTCTTCCATCCTAAGTGCAGGACTCTGCACTTGTCCTTGTTGAACCTCATCAGACTTCTTTTGGCCTAATCCTCTAATTTGTTTAGGTCCCCCGGCATCCTATCCCTGCCCTACAGCATATCTACCACTCCTTCCAGTTTAGAGTCATCTGCAAACTTGCTGAGGGTGCAGTCCACGCCATCCTCCAGATCATTAATGAAAATATTGAACAAAACCAGCCCCAGGACTGCCCCTTGGGACACTCCACTTGATATCAGCTGCTAACTAGACCTGGAGCCACTGATCACTACCCATTGAGCCTGATGATCTAGCAGGCTTTCTATCCACCTTATAGTCCATTCATCCAGCCCATACTTCCACAGTATTCTTGCCAGCAAGGTAAAGGAGACTGTATCAAAAGCTTTGCTAAAGTCAAGGAATAACATGTCCACTGCTTTCCCCTCATCCACAGAGCCCATTATCTCATCATGGAAAGCAATTAGGTTAGTCAGGCATGACTTGCTCATGGTGAATCCAAGCTGACTATTCCTTATAACTTTCCTCTCCTTTGAGTGCTTTAGAATTGATTCCTTGAGGACCATGATTTTTCCAAGGACTGATGTGAGGCTAACTGGCCTGTAGCTCCCCGGATCCTCCTCCTTCCCTTTTTAAAAGATGGGCACTACATTAGCCTTTTTCCAGTCATCTGGACCTCACCCGATCACTGTGAGTTTTCAAAGATAATGGCCAATGGCTCTGCAATCACATCTGCTAACTTCTTTAGCACCCTTGGATGCAGTGCATCTGGCCCCATGGACTTGTGCTCATCCAGCTTTTCTAAATAGGGCTGAACCACTTCTTTCTCCACAGAGGTCTGGTCACCTCCTCCTCATACTGTGCTGGACAGTGCAGTAGTCTGGGAGCTGACCTTGTTCATGAAAACTGAATTTGGGTAAGAAATATTTTATATCTTACCCTAGTACACTCTTACAGATGACAATTCTTATTAACTAAACTAAAATTTATTAAAAAAGAAAAGAAGGGAGAGAGAGAGAGAGTACTGGTCTCTAAGATGCCACAAATACTCCTAATTCTTTATAGTAGAGATGGTGAGCTTTGTAGTTGCAGAAAGTTCTTTCAGAATTAATGCATAGGTTATAGTCCAATGTTCATATTCAGGGTGATCCAGATGGGACTGGAAATCTCAGTCTTATAACTCAAGCTTCCCCGGCATAAAACATCAAGCAGATCTGAGATGAAAGGATCAGGCCTCAAGAGCCTTTTATTCAGTTTTCTAGCAGCCTCTTGACCATACAATACTGGGTGAACAATAGGCTCCTTCTGTTTCCTAAACATCACTGGTAATTACTCCATGGATTAACATAAGGTAATTTATCCATTAAGCAGTTTATCACAAACTTTAAAGAGACACATAGATAATGACATTATTTCACGTAAGGTTCATCTAAACCTTAATATTCTCTTTTGGTCTCTGAATCAACAGGTATAGTAATAGACAGGAACTGTCTATTTACATGACTAATATCTAACAAGATATAAGTAAGCACATACAATTAGTATAGTATCACTCCTACTTATCTAACAGTACAGATTTGCATTTCAAAGTTCTAGCCTATCTAACATGGAATGGCCCTAATTACCATTTACATGCTTTTCTAACATATCTCTAAAGGTTGAATCTGGGTCCTTTAGCCGGCAAGCTACTTAATCCTTCCTAGCCATATGTCACAATGTAATATTACTTAGAACTTGTATAACACCTTTCATCTGAGAATCTTAAAGTATTGTTTAATTATGCCTCATATTTTGTGATAGAGAGTACAAACCCCACAACAGGCAAGAATGGTTAAAGAGCAACTGATAGTCCTATTCCGCTGCACCTTTGAGGCATGCCAGCCCTGGAGAAGGAGCCTTAAGAAGGGAGAAGCCCAGTTCAGAAGGGCTCACCAAAAGGGACCACCAATGAACCTGAATGGCCTGTAGGCAGCCCTACAGAGAAATGAAC
Source organism: Dermatemys mawii (assembly GCA_007922305.1). Classification (NCBI taxonomy): domain Eukaryota; kingdom Metazoa; phylum Chordata; order Testudines; family Dermatemydidae; genus Dermatemys; species Dermatemys mawii. The sequence goes on from ML677366.1 coordinate 22,743,177, forward strand.
CTGCAATGCCACACTTGGCATTTTCCAAACTATACCTGAGCACTGACCTCCCAGAGGAAAAAGGTCATGTTTTAAACTCATCTTGTGACTCAACATTGCCTTAATTTACTATTTAGAGCCAGGACTTATATGGCAAAACAGCTGCTCAGATCTCTAACAACCATCAACCACCTCAAAGACTATCAACAATGAATTTAACCTCTGGATTTGCCTTGGACAATAGAACTAATTTAATATTTGTGTGTGTGCAGGTTGGGGAAAAAAGACAGAACAAAACAATGTTAGAAAGAAAAACCTCACCTTTGAAAAAAAATTTTTTCATATAGTACTTAAGGAGGAATCTTTACATGCAGTATGAAAGATTCTGAAAGAGCAAAGGGGGTTTTAATGCTGAAAACATTGCAAATGGGATGCTGTGTACCTCTTGCTTTGAATGGATCTGGTTTAGTTGAAGTCAATTGTGACATACCCACTGACTTCAATGAGAGCAGAATCAAGGCAAGAGCGTTGTTTTTTGTAAGGTATATAAATACTTGAGGTTTTTCTGACATTTTTGCAAAGACAGTTTAATCTACACTGCTTTTGTTTAATCATAATTTGTTCTGCACATAAAATAAACTAGGTGCAATGTATTTATTGCTGTTTCATATTTATTACAAGCTACTAATGTTAAAATAGATGGTCTCGTAGGTGTGTTTTCTGGTTTTTTATTTTACGTTTTCCATATGGTGCATTTGGCTGTACAAAAACTCCAAATACTTTTAGTACTAAAAAAATGTGTGTGGGATGGGAGGGTAGGGAATGAGATGGTGGAGAAAGCACCTGTACATCAAGCTCCTTTGATTGTAGAGTCACTTTTAAACTAGGATTGAAGCAGGCAGAAATGCAAGATACTTCTCCAGCCATAATGGGGCCAAATGCCTTGCTGGCTAGAGTTTTGCCGGGAGAAAATTTGGCTCAGGTTTTTTGTATTTCTTGCCTCTTCCTTCAAGCCAGAAAGACTGAAGAATGACTAACTTCATTCAGAGCAGTGTGCAGTGATCACCTGGCAGTAGTTTGCCCTGATTATAGGGATTCAATAATACTTTGCACTGTTTCTTCCACAGATCTCATAACATTTTAAAGGTGGCTAAGCATTATTGCCTCCATTTAGGGCAGAGGAACCCAAACTTTTCATGGTCACACCTTTCTTTACCCTTGTCTGCATCCCCTGCCCCCACCCCTAGGAACCAGGGCCACGGCTGATGCTGGGACTGGGGCCAGCACCAGGAGCACAGCTGCAGGTAGGGGCCAAGGCTGGAGGCCATGGTCAGGGGCCAAGTCTGGAAGTGAGGCTAGGGCTAGGTGGCACTCCCACCCCACCTTTTGTGGGGACTAGCTTGGGCTCTACCACACCCCTTCAAATATTACTCTGCATGCCCTAGGTTGGCATGCCCCACAGTTTGGGGACCTCTGATTTAGGGTGACTTTGTCTTTTATAGACAACTATACCCCTGCCCCCTCCCAAAAACTGCTTGTTATCTGGTTACCCTACCTCCATTTTACAGACAAAAAATTTCTGGCTCAGGGAAGCTAAGAGTATGTCCATGCTGCAGTTTGACACCCAGGACTGGTTCATGTCAGCTGACTCAGGCTTGTGGGGCTCAGGGGCTGTTTAATTAAAGTGTAGACATTCAGACTAGGGCCAACTTCTGGAACCCTCCCAGGATCCTATGAGACTGAGGCTCCTATGAGACTGAGGCTCCAGGCCAAGCCCAAGTCTCTACACTGCAATTAAACAGCTCCTTAGCTTGAGCTCTACAAGCCCAAGTCAGCTGGTAAGGATCAGCCACATGTTTTTAATTGCATTGTAGACATACCCTAATTAACTTACTCAAAGTTTCTCAGTGTATCAGGAACAGAACCCAGATTTCCTCATCCAGTCCACATGGCCACAGTTGCCCCTCTAAAAAGATGGTGAGAACTGTCAACTGCAAAGTGTTTGTCTTTCCACTGATGAGGAGCTGGGACCTGGCTCTCCCTTGCTACATTTTAACAAGTTGCTCCTTTGGAATATATTTGCAGAAACCAAGAACAGCATAATAGAAACAAATCAGATAAAATAGTTGATGTCTCTTTCTATGCTTCTATACAGGGAGATCTCCTGGGGCAGCTGCTTTAGCTTTATTAAAGTTCATATTTCATTTAAAAATCAACATCTGAGACATGCTGATTCTCTCTTCAGTACCTGCAGCTAAGGTGGAGTCATGTCTGACTTGTGTTGGCTCACACTGCAAGCTATAACTAGTCCTTTTGAGTGCTGGGATGTTGGCGAGCAAAGGAGAACCAGAAGATGTATACATACTATTCGGAATATATATGGAAAAGTACAGGAGACCATGCTGTATAAAACCAATTCTCCTCAATGTACTTTACAACTAGACCAATAAGAAAGTATGGCATTAACTAGTACCTGGAAAAACATGTATAAAAATTCTGTCTGTTTATAATTAGATGGCAAACAGTTAAAATTCTGTTTTAAATCACAAGCTAGAATAGGATGCACCAAACAAGGGAATCTGGAAAGTGCATAGTTGTAATTAAAGCCTATCTGGTCCAATGCTTTTAATAAGCGTGAACAAGATCTGGTAGACTTCAGCTAATGGATCAGAGAAACTGTATTGTGTCAGATACTATTTCACCAAACACACATTCAGTGTTATTGTAATCATCCATTCTGATGTCACAAAAAAGGCACTGTACTGTCAAGACACTAATAAAGTGTAACTATATATAATACACCATATAGTTTCCTTGGTATTGTAATTATCCTGGTACAGAAAAACATCAGATTTGATATGCTAAAACTATCCATTAAACCATATTTATCTGCAACCCATGTAATCAACAACCTCTAAGAATGAATAAGAAGAAGTCAGGTCAGCTCCTACAGTTCCTACACAGAGCAGGTCTAAACTTCAAATCCTGCAGTGGCACAGCTGCACCGCTGTAGTGTGTCAGTGAAGATGCTACTATGCTGACAGAAAAGCTTCTCCCATTGACATAGTTAATCCACCTCTATAAGAGGCGGTAGGTATGGTCAATGGGGGAAGCCCTCCTGTTGACATAGCACTGTCTACCAAGAGGGTTAGGTCAGTATTAGTGCAACACTTAGATTTTTCATGCCTCTGAGCAACAGAATTATACCAATTTAAGTTTATAGTATAGACCTGACCTTAGTCAAAACTTACATTGTTTTTTTGTAAGAACACAGTAGGGAGCTGAGTCTATTAATTGTGATCAGATTGATCCCACAAGCCCTTTGCAGATTGAACCTGACTGACTTCACTTGAGTCAATAAAAGTTCCATGCTCAGAGGGCTTTCAGGATTGGCTCTTTATGTTTACATAATTATTTGAAATGGGTTTAAAGTTAAACAAATTATAAACATTTGTAGCAAAATAAGTATTTTTAATTCCTGAAGTAATACAAACCAATAGAAAAGAACAGTACCACCCACAACGCACTATTGCTTCACAAATTTAAGAAATGAAACTCTACTTCACTGCTATTTAAATATAGTTTGGTGTATGTGTCTGTTGTAAAGAGTCCCTGCTCTTGTCTTCACAGCTGTGCTTTCCCTTGCTAGGCTTCTGCCTAATTTCCCTATTTCTCTTGGTTCCTTATAATTCATAGTCAGACGGCCAATTGATTACATCAAGGGCCTGATTCTATGCTGACAGAAGTCAATGACAGGATCAGGGCTCAGTAGGAGTCCATTAAGCATGGGTAGGGAGAGCTATCTGAAACTGACTGGAAATAAGCCAGCTGTCAACCAACTGTAGAGACACTTCAATTACAACAGTTTAAAGCAGTTTTAAAAAAGAAAAAAATGTCATTTATGGATTTTATTGCTTTTGGTCAAATGGAGGGAGAACTCCTCCCCTGCCATGAAATCCAGGAGTTACGACACATTAAAGGCTTGCATGAAATGAGGTGTTGATCTTAGCTATGTTCCTCATGGGCAGGTATCCTCAATCAAAAAACCCTGGCACTAAGTGCCAGCCTTGTTGGCAATCTCAGCAGAAATATCACTGATTAAATGGGATATAAAATAGTCAGTTATGCTTACACCCAGAGATCTTGCCCATCCAGTGTAGGGTAGAGGCATACTGGCAGGGAGAAGCATGGCCTGCGCTGCCCCTTCCGTATCCACAGAGAGATTGAACTTCAGTCTCCAGTTTCTCAACAGATCTGTCAAGCCAACATCTTTCACAGGAACAAAAGCCATTGAAAAAGTGAGGGAAAGGGGTAAGTTTTAAGTGAAAGACACATCTCCTTTGTTCTAGACTGCAGCACTCTTGACCTCAGGCCTATCTCTCATAGGCCAATACCCTAATGGGAGATGCAACATGTGATAAAAGTCCAAAATGAGAGTCACAAAATAATTATTCACCCACGAAACTTAAAATGCTTTAGGATTCATTCCTTTAGTGGAAATAACTCCTATAAACTTGGCTACATTTGTTTTTGTTTCTGAAATAAATGATTTTCAACAATAAAAGGGAGGGAAGTGGGAACACCAAATTTGTGGAGAAAGTGTGTAGTTTTGGGACTAAGATGAGGGCTGCCCCTGAAAATGAGGTATACTTAAGTGGTATATAACCTCAGGAGTTGCAGCACTAGTTTCCATTTGCCCCAACAGCCCATCATCTCACCAGCAGAACTCCTTATCCAAGCAAGACCCTCATGTCCATAGTACCAGCTCCTCTAATCCCCCCAATATCTCCCCAACACTCTCTCATCCTGGCACTGTTAACCTTGCCTGCATTTTCACCTTCTAAAATTCACAATCAAGAAGACTTTTTGGCCATTTTGTGGGCTGTTCACCAAAAAGGGGCTGAGAGTCAGTGAAATAGAGAACTTCATTCTCCGTGGTTATCAGGCCAGCACACTGCCATGAATATGACATTCAGGAATATGTTTTTAAAAGATTTTAAAAATTAAAGACTATATTGTAAAATTGATTTTTAAATTTAACTCCCCTTTGAAATCAGTTTGGTTTTTAACCCTATTTTATTAAATTGGTGCAAATCCCTGAGTGGACACTTATTTTAGTTTGAGTGGCTCATTTGGGTTTAGTTTACATCTGTTCCTAATTGATTTAACCACATTGAATATGTCTGATTTAAAACAAAATAAGTGTCCACACAGCCTTTTGCACCAGTTTAAAATAAAATCTTAAGTTAAACTGGTGCAAATTTCTCAGAAAGACAAACCACCACGTCCATTCCTTGAATGCTGACCACTAGGGGCAAATGTTTCCTCAAATCCACAGCTTACTATTCAGCTTTTGATATTCTGGTCTTCCTACATATATATCTTATGCTCATTCTTGTCTCTGGGTATTCTGCAGAGGTAGCAAGAGCAGGCTATGGAAGATGAGAACTGCTGGGTGGATCTGAGAGAGAAAGTTTGTATTAAGATGTAGTAAACAAAAGACCAAATAAATTACCATGTATATAAAAAACTGTTCATGCCTTTTGAGTGCATTGATGAGCCATTTCACTTGCCACAATCCTAATATTCAACAATAGGAAACAAACTGTAAGGCTTGGAAAAAATTATTATGCTAGAGGACACAAGGCTACTTTGCATATGAATTTAGTATAATGTAGTTCTTGTTAAAGTCTTTTGTGAGCCATGAAATAGAAAATAGGCATGCTGATACTAACGGTTACGTTACACACATACATCACTTCAAGCCTTAATTCTCCAGGTGTGTTGCTCTGTGATCTCTTTCCTCTCACTCTCCATCATAATAGATGGGGAGGAAAAAATGTCAGCCAAAGTAAAGTTTATTGATATTTCAGGAAGCCAAACATTTAAACAACTAGAAGAAAATCCAGAGTGCTCAGCCATGCTGGGGAGCTGTATTGCCCTAGGGATGCTGGTCACATTGATTTTGAGGACGACATCAACTATCATAATTTGTACTAATGGTCTTTTCATGAGTCCATAAACCAATCTGGAAAGAACAACATTTACTGCTCTGGCTACAGAGCCATTTGTCTAGTTGTGTTGATTGAGCTGCTCATTGTTTCCATGCCCGGTGTTGTGCTTCCAACTGCTCAATGCCATTCTTCTCCAAGTCACAGACACCCACCTTACTCCGTGTTACTATGTGATACCATTAATCACCAGTTGCTGAAAGGTTAAGTCAGAAATGTTGGTTCTGTGCAGATTTTGTTTCAGAGTGTCTTTGAAAAGTTTCATCTGCTCTCCATGCTTACAATTGCCAGAGATTAATGCAGAATACAAGATGTGTTTAGATATAGAGGTCTCAGGCATACAAATTACATGGCCTGCCCTTTTCAGTTGGGTGCTGATCAAACAAGCCTTCATACCAACTGAACTAGCTTTTACCAGGACTTCTGTTTGATGGGGCCCTACAAGGCAATCCCTTCTCACTCCATTTCCACTGTCTCATCATGTGGAGGAGGAGAGCTGGATATATGGGAGGCAATGTCCTCAGACTGTAGCCTGTATGAGGGGGTTACTGAAGTAGCAGATTCATGCTCAGATCACTTTAGAAAGCAAGGGCAAGTTTGTCAGAACAGGGAAGGAATGGTATGTGTTGGGCCATGCTGAACTGCTCCCCTGCCGTACTCACATAGATGGGCTGCTCCCCAAATCCCCTCTCTTTCCCTCCCTCCCAAACCACACTTGTATTTCTGTCATGTCCAAAAGGCACACTCAGATATGCTGCCTTAAGGACAGAGCAATGAGAGCAAAGTGCAGACAATGTCTCCTGCTTTCCCCCCGCTCCTGGCAAGTCTGAGCAGTGCTGGGTATGAGGGGAGTAAGGGGCTGACCAACCCCTCCCCACTGCTGTTCCCTCTCAGGGTCTGAACTAAGCCCCAAGTCCCATCCAACATCCCGACTCCTCTCACAGCTGCAGTGCAGCCCCTCAATGCTCTTTTTCCCAGGAGACCCCATCTGTGGCCAGCCCCACTCACGCTGGAGAGAGGAGGAGGCACAGTGCAGTACGCCGCCAGCCCAGTCTCTCCCAAAGCAGCTGGCGGGTTGTGCTTTCCCACCTAGCAGCGGAGCAATGGCAGAGAACAATGCAGCCAGGCCTATTTGTCCTTCCACTGCCACTGTTGGGCTCCAGCTTGTCATTCTCCAGGCAGTCTGTGCTAGGTAAGGGGCCTGTATGTCCAATAACCCCACAGAGCTTCCTGACATAACCCATACTCCTTTCCCTACTGCCTCTAGGTGCAATAGAGTTGAGCCTTTCCAGCCCCCCATAGAGGTGAGGGGACGGTTAGGTGTTGTAAACATGAATAATCAGCGTTTGCATAGGCCATGTTGTTGTAGCCAAATTGATGGCAGCACATTACAGAGACAAGGTAATATCTTTTATTGGCCCAACTTTGGTTTGTTCCTTTTCCAGACTTGAAGAGCTCTGTGTGGCTTGAAAGCTTGTCTCTCTAAGCAACAGAAAGATATTACCTCATTCATCTTATCTCTCTAATCATTATTTATCTCACTGATAAACCCAGTGGCTGCTGCTACCAGCTTGACTGTTAAGAATAGCAGTCATGATTTCCTGAGAAACTCAGAGTAACGCATCCTCTCAGCAGTGCTTACTAGCAGGAGTCGAGGTGGGCATTCAATATATCACTTGAGTTTCTGTTTTTAATTAAAATTTTCTTAAGTATTTTTGGACGTTCATCAAAAAACAACAATGTTTGGGTTTTGGCAAGTGAAAACCTTTAGGTCAAAAACAATTTTTTTTTTTCACTGAATGACTTCTGACTTAAAGATAGCCAAATTGATTCCGCCCCCAAAATGAATCGAACTATATATATTTTTAAAGAGACATAGTCTGGTTAGACTTTATCAAAGAACCTTTCTGCCTGAAGCAAATGTTTGCAATTCAGTTATAATCTACAGCAGGTGGGATGGGGACGGATGGGTGAAGGGATTCAGTTCACAGAGATTGTTGTGTAATCTTAATAAGTGTGATGTAAACAACATGGTTAATTATATGATAGTAAATTCAGTTAAGTGGTCTACATACAGTAGTAAGCACCATTAAATCAGTGGGTACATAAATAAAGGTGCTTAAACATTTTCAAGATACTTTGCTAAAGTTTGTTTCTGCTGTAAAGAAGGCTTGGAAGGATCCTGAATCCCTTCCTAAGGGTCTTATGCAAAACCCATTGAAGTCAGTAGAATCTTCTCACTGACTTCAATGGGCTTTGAATCAGGTTCAAAGACTCCTTGTGGAGCACTAGCCAGGAAGTGGGATTGTTCCTGTCTATATTATTTGCTAGGAAAAAAGATTGCCTTGTGTTGGCCAGGAAGTTTGCTGGAATTGTGGGAACTGGATCATACTGTTGTGGTTGTGGCGGCAGGAACACGCCAGGTGGGCAAAAATAGATCTATGATGGGTGGTTTGCTTGTAGTGGTATCTTTTCTGGATTGGGGAATTTGCTGAAGGAATGAGGGAATTTACCATGGGTGAATAGTTTACTGTGGTACCCAGGTGTGCATATGTGATTTGATGGCAATGGCTTGCTAGAAGTTCAGTCACGGGGCAGGTGTTTTGTGAAGACAAAGACAATGAAGAAGTTGTAGAGGCAGAATGCTCTGTTTGAGCAGTAGTAGGATAGTTGTACTATGTGTATTTTTTAAGAATAAATTAAACAGAAGAAGACTTACAGACTTTCAATCATTGTATTCACACAGGCATAATACATTAAATAATAATACAGAATACATTTTCTCACATCCCTAAATACATAACAGATGTTCTGCTCTATCAAATGCTATTCTTTTAAGAAGGCCGTAGAAGCCAGTGCATGCAGCCTAGGAGAGCACTGTATGAACATGTGATGAAGCCTTTCTATTTTCACATTGCTGTGCTCAAGTGATTTGGGTCTTATATTTCTATTCCTTCTTTCATGTCCTATGTAAATCAGAATAATCATTTCTTTACCATTTACAGGCAGCAGGATACATCAGTCTTTGGTGGCTGCTCATTATTAGTCTCACTGTATTTCTTGCCATATCTTTTGAGGCTCCTTATTCATTCACATGTCTTTGATTCTCATTTACACTGACAACATTTGAATCTTTTCCTCCTTTTTTGGATGATGTTAACCATGATGCTTGCCACCATTTAAAAGATGTTTTAACTTATATGGGTCAGAGGTTTGACGTCTAGATGGAGTTTTGTTGCTTGGATCTAAAGTCTGGATCTTGTTTCCCAGTCAATTCTTCCACACTATGTCTGTTGTTTATGACCTTGAACAACCTTTTTGCTCCAGGCAGGACTGATTTTGCCCATCAATTGTTAAAAATATATATAGTTGACTCTACTGGTGACCATCTCACATGTCGACTATTGCAATGACTTATTGCAGGGGTGGGCAAACTTTCTGGCCTGAGGGCCACATCGTGGTTGTGAAACTATATGGAGGGCTGGGTAGGGAAGGCTGTGCCTCCCCAAACAGCCTGGTTCCCACCCTCTATTCGCCCTTCCCACTTCCCGACCCTTGACTGCCCCTATCAGAACCCTCAACCCATCCAACCCCGCTGTTCCTTCTCCCCTAACTGCCCCCTACAAGGACCCCACCCCCAACTGCCCTCCATGACCCTGCCCCCTATCCAACCCCCTTGTCTCCTGACTGCCCCGACTGCTATACAGACCCCTGTCCCCTGAGAGGCCCACCCAGGACTCCCACACCCTATCCACCCCTGGCAACCTATGCCCCATCCAATCACTCCCTGCTCTCTGTTCCCTGACTGCCTCCCGGGACTCCTTATCCAACAACCCCCTCTCCCCAGCTGCAGAGCTGTCTGGTTTCTCAATAATCACGATCTAAAGGTTTCTGAAAGCATACCCCTCCACCAGGGGTTTTCCTCAATGAATGCCTTTCCCTGTGCTCTTGTACTAAAAACAGATTTTTGTTTCTGTACTCCCCTCAAACCTCCCCTCCCCGCCCCACACCGTGGAAAACCCAAACCTCTGCTTTGTTGTAGAGAGTTTCTTTTCTACCTTTAAGTCGTTTTGATTGTTTGTCAGTGTCTTTGATTGTTTTTTTTTTCGATTGTGTCAAAAGAAGACAATAGAAACTTGGATTACATTACCTGCTGACTACGGAGGGGTGACAACTCCCTCCTGCTTAAGTAGGCCTTCATAGAGACACATTACCTCCTGGGACTAATTTCTATTCCAAATCCATAAAGCATACTTTCAATATAAATACTTTATTCCTTATGTATTGTCAATACATACATCTCACAATGATTTAGTCTTGACAAGTTATGAGCTTTTAGTAGATAACTTATATATTATTCTTTATGGATAAATACCCTGTAAGCCATGTGTTTGGTGTTTACTCAGGCCTGAGGTGGGAGTTTGCAAGGAACAGGGGACCTGTGCCAAGGAGTCTTTGTGTCAACCCACTTGTAGGCATAATTTATTCTTGTACATGCTCCCTCCCACTAGCTCTCAACTATCCTTTTCCCATCTGACCCTTTATATGACACAGGTGCCTTTTCTTAATCCCACTTAGGAGACAGATATTCAGTCACAGGTGCAATGGACCCTGCTTCCTCTTAAGGGGACAGTCACCCTGTGACAACATCCCATAATTCATTTGTATTTGGCCAGCACTATTTTCAAACTGTTGTCAGGCAGCCTGGAGGACACACTGCTGAGCACCACAATCATTACAGTCATTAATTTGAACAGGAAGATGCATACATGTTGGCAATCACACAGCTGGATGGATTTAGCTGAGTGGGTTTAGACAGCTTTGGATGCTGCAGCGACATAGCTCTAGGTGAAGGTGCAGAGGGATGAAATTGAACAGTTATTCATGTGGGGCATATATATGGAGCAGCTTCACTTGGCAGAGCACCAGTTCTGGGCTGCCAACTGGCACTGACTAGTGGGATAGGATAGTGATGCAGAACTGGGATGACCAGCAGTGCGTTCCTAGGGATCTATGAACAGTTTGTCCTGGATTTTTCCCCCCATCAATTTTCCTTTTACTGATCACTAATAATAATCATCATGTCTTATATAATCACTTCATAAATATATTTGAGGAAAGCCACATGGGACAGGAAGAGGGCACCTGAATGGCACAGAGGGTGAAGATGGCTCGCACAGCAATAGCAGCAAGGAGCATTGGCACTAATGTTGGGTCTCTGCTGTCAACAGAGAACCTGCTCGCCCAACTCCTCGTCCTTCCATGATATAGAGCACTCTGCTGGGCCATGCCGCTGCCTTGTCCCGTGCTTTCCACTGGCTCTGCCCCAGTGCCATCTCTTTTCTTCCACCCAGCCCTGACACTCTTTGGCACATTTACATTGTGCAACTCCCTCCAAGATCCTGCCACTGCTTTGGCACAGCACTTAGCCCACTGGCACAGCAGTGTAAAGTTGATGTGATCTTGCTAGACAGTGAGCCTTGGTCGCATGCAGCTGAGCTAGCTTCAGCCCCATACACTGTTTTAATATTAGAGGGAGACCAAAGGATCCCTCTACTCCCGTGACAGAGATAGTGTCATGCGGTCTCAAGTATCTCATGACTGTGAGTGCCTATCTCAGGGCAGACTGTCAAAAACAGGCCAGATACCCCAAACTGATGGTGTGTTCTGTAATTACATTTTTATCAAGCCAGCAACAAATGTGAACTCCTGGATCACTGCAACAGTCTGACCATGAAGTCACAGACAGTCTCATTAGACTCTCCAATCTATTTTGCCACACAGACAAACTGCACTTACTGATGGTCCACTTACACCAAAAGTCACACAATATTCAGATTGCTTCTAGCCCCAGGAGAACAGTCACTTATCTCGGATCAACTGGTAACCTTAATCTTATACCAAAGGCAACACCTGCAGCCAGTCCTGTAATAAATCAGTGAGGTAGCCATGTTAGTCTGGATTTGCAGAAGCGAAAAAGAGTCCTGTGGTGCCTTAAAGACTAATAAAAGTATTGAAGCATAAGCTTTCATGGGCTAGTACCCACTTCGTCAGATGCATCCTGTAATAAACTATCTAAAGGTTTATTAACTAGGAAAAAGAAATGAGTTTTTTACAAGTTAAAGCAAGTAAACATATACACACAAATGAGTTACCATTTAGATCCTAAAAGTGACAGAGTTGTACTGATCTGTCAGTTCAAGGTCTCTGTCTCAGTCTAAGGTCTCTGACCCTCTCAGAGTTCAAACAGTGAAAAGATAGAAAATTTTCCTGCAACTTTGTTTTATTTCCTCCATTCAGCATCCAAGTCCGCAGGAGGGTCTTCCTTGCACATAGCATATCCAAGATGGGATAGGGTCATTAGCTAATCCTTTGTATTGTGATATTTCTAGATGGCTCCTCTGATTTTGATAGTCCTTCAGTGGGAAAGAGGAGAATGCCCATGCCTGGCATCACAAGTTCAGAGCAAACATTCTCAAAGTTATAATGCAAAATTTACATATTTTCTTGTAGCATGGAATACCAACATTACAAGTAAGATTAATGTATGCAGCAATTTATAACCATTTCATAGAGTCTTAGCACTAGATGCATTCTAAGACTAATATTGAGCAAAATTAACATATTGGTGAAATGGTCTGGTCTCCAACTGAGTTTGTTCTTAGCCTGCAGTCTTGGCAAGAGCTGGCATCTGGCTTGCCAGCATCACAGATAGTCCAACTGAGTCCAGACTCCTTTTAAACACCTCCAGCCCCAAGCCAAATCCCCTGCCTTAGCCAAGAGCAGCATGGCTGGGAGTCTCTGTCACTCCACTCACTCCTACTGTGATCCAGTCCAATGTCTGACATACCAGGGAGCCTGAGGAACAAAGAGCTGGACCTGAGGGCAGAGGGCAGTTAAAGTCATTGCTTTAGAGAGCAGCCCTGGTAGAATACCAACATGAGAGTTCCCCTCAGCATGGAGAAGTGTGTATTGCCATCACCATCTGGAAGCTAGTCAGTAGCTAACCAGTTTGGTGATGGCAGATCAACTGTTGGGGCTGTTGTCATGAAGGTTTATGAGACTATGAAATGGGTGCTGCTGTGCTGGGTCATAAATCTTGGCAATGCACAGGTGTTTGATGGAGTTCCTGAACTGTAGAGGGGCTACTGATGAGATGTATGTGCTATTCTTTGCCCTCCCCCAACCCCTGCATACCAAGACAAAGACTTAAACACTCGCTGCATTTTTGCATAACATTTGTAAGAGAACAGGACATCTGTTAATGCCCCCACAACCTGCCCATGCTATAAGGATTTGGACCACATTTTTGCAAGTGATGCCATCACTACATCCAAGAATGAGATGGTGGACAGTTTTCCATAAAGCACCCTAAGTAACATGGGAAGCACCATGAAGAAATTGCCCTTGACCCCACATATACAATGAGGTCCAACCAAGGGGAAATTTTTCTGGGCAGCCAAGAACTCTATGAGCCAGATGATGTGGAGTTTACAGAAGAATCCCACACAGACAGACAAACTGGAGCTGCTGTGGACGAATGCTGTACCAGTAACACTGAGTAGTATAAATGGTACATTAATTCATAGTTAATGAAACTAAATTACTACACATTGACACAATAAAGAACCAGGTTTTTTTTCTAATTTCATTTTTAAATATTTTTTCAAACAGCATCCATATATTTACAATACAGTAAAAAGCTGATTAAAAAGCAATTAAAATAAAATATCTGAAATTAATTTATAAATCAGTTCACAATGGAATCTAAAGCAGCCTACAGTAGTATTTATATTCAGGTAGCACTGATGAGCCCCAACTGAGATTGGGGCCCCACTGTGCTACGGTGTGGTTTTACAACACCTTAATGGCACAACCCTTTAAATATACCCTGTACATGAAGCTCCATCCAGTATGATAGCCAGTTAGTCAGAAGAAATAGCTCTTGAATATCTTTGCTTTCTTTTCAGATTGGGCTATTTCTTGTTCCTTTGCTTTATCTAGACACTAGGACCAGCTCTGGGAGTGCCTCTTCTTCATTTGCTCTGACAATGCCTTGTAGATGTCTACATTCTGGTGACATGGGACTAGATATGCTGCTCTCCAGAGAGGATAATCACCCTCACTGGAGAGCAGAGGTCTACCTAAGGGGACATGGCTGCTATAAAGGTTATGTGACTGTGTGATTTCACCACTACGTAGTATTGAAAAGGGGCACATCTGGTTGCCTGCCAGCATTTAAACTAAGAGGTGACATCTGGTCCAGATGACCCAGGAGCACTGCAGGGTTCAGGTGTGAAGCAATGCAGTATAAGATAGCAGTGGGAGGACTGCCAGCAGTAGATTAGTTAGGAATGTGTCCACACAAACCTTAAGGCAAACAAACTCACTCTGAAATAGAGTTACTTCTGTTCCAATTTTCTGTGGCCTAAAATGCCAAATAATCTGCCTTTTTTCTTTTTTTTTTTTTTTAATAAGGTTGTAAGTGGATGCAAGGCTCTGTAGTTCAAACAAACTGAAGTTACTCTGATGTAACATCCTGATGTAGACAAGCCCTCGCTTTCAGACCTCGGCATCAGCCCTCCTGCCTATATCCTGTTATTTCTTTCTCTATATCCTTCACATTCCCTACATTCTGCCAAAATGTCCCTCACTTTCCCCCTCTGGGAGCTGTGCGTTTTTCATGTCCTTGCAACTTCTTATACTTAGACCCGCCTCCTGATGCATATAGGCTGAAATCCCTTCTACTTCTCCTTTCTTTCTGAAGCTTTTTGTCAAGCCTTGCCACTCATTCTTTCTTTGTCTACATTAGCACCCGCAGTGTCACTAAATCTCATAATTGTATCACAAGCCTGTAAGCCCCAAATCCTGGATTACATGAGCATCTCAGCTTTTATAAAATGAAAAGTAAGTTTCTAGTCCTCATGATTGCAGAGTAAAGTTAACAAATGTGAACCCTAAAAGCTCAAAACAAGAAGAGCTCAAAATGTATTGTTTTTAAAACTCTTATAATTTTTAAATCAATTGCACATTAGTATAAATAACTGCTATAATAAATATTGTATGTTAATGTTTGCAGTTACTTTAATCTATTTTCTATAGTGTATTCATCACTATGTCAATACTGTTCATACTGATAAAAATTTGAAAGAGAAAACCTCTTTAACTGTGGGTGACCACATAGCAAGTGTGAAAAATCGGGACAGAGGGTGGGGGTAATAGAAGCCTATATAAGAAAAAGACCCCAGAATAGGGACTGTCCCAATAAAATTGGGACATCTGGTCACCTGAAGTAGAATTAGAAGAACAAAATAGGCTCCTTTGTTCCTATTTAACAAAAATATTGTTAAAGTACAGTTTTACTAGTGAAACATGTAACACAGATCTCTCATTGGGTGTTTTCCTCTAAAGTGGAACATTATACATCAAAGAGAAAAAAGGACATATTTATGTCCCTCCAGGGCAGAGGGAATGAAAATCATTGTGTTGATATTTTAATACAAATTACTTCCTGCATTTGTAAGTGACAGAAATCTGAATATTCATAGACTTGAGGCCAAATGATCTCTCCACTACATGGCACAGAGGGGAGCACAACAGAGGAAAAGGGTTTGGAAAGTCCACAAATCAGCGGTGTGTCTGCATGGAGGTTGGTAAGTGTTGTCTGCTTCTCCCTGCCCCCTCCTCCCGAACACAGCACAATTTGTAATCTGTAGAATTGGGTATGGGAAGTTTTGAAGCAGAGGGGGTGGAGCCAGCAGCAGCTGCTCTATGCAGCATGTTACTCTCCAAATCCGGTGGATCCATGCAGGAATTAACACTGCTTTAAGCAGTATTCCCTTTCCCACTGTGCATTCTACCACCTCCCCAGGCTCTCCACAAAATGTCTCTGAATCTGTGGCTTTTCTTCCACAGAAATCCTAAGATTCTCCGGGGTTTGAAGACTGTCTTCTCTCCTCCTGCCCCACCCCCAAATGAAAATACAGCAGTAACTCTGCAGGGTTTTTAAAGTTTACTCACTCACCCAGGAGCTTTTTGTGAAAAAGGAGCATTCAGCCCTTAAACACTAGAGACTGGAAAAAAACAGAGTATTCCACATATCTGCTGTACAAAGTGGGCTGAGATCTAGGTGGTGGCACCTACATGCCACCTGGGGGCTCTGCAGGCCTGAGAGATCTATACATCCTAACTTCAGGCTATGCAAAGGAATCAAGATCTTTTGTTATTATAAAAAGCCCTGTGCACTTGCACTAGGCCCACTTTACTGATCCCTTTTTTGCAGGTATTTCTGTTGTATCTGAGCACCTCACAAATATGAATGAGTTAAACCACAAAATGCCCCTGCAAGGAAGAATAGCAGTGCTGCTTTACAGATGGGGAAATAGAGGCAGTGACTTACTCACATAGGAAAGCTACCACAGAGTTTGGAATAGAATCCAAGTAAGATTATCTCATCTTGCTTAGATGTATCTGTTATGCAGAGGTGCTGGGTTTGTGTATGCATGTATGCATTTTTATATGGCATGTGTGTTCCCTATGGTTTGGTATGAGTGTGTTTTAGTTATTAATTTTTATTATATTTAACAAACAGCAAGTTGTTTGTCAAAATCTGACAAAGTAAATCAGTATTAACTTTGCCACATGGTAACTTTGGCAATCAGAAAATTTCAAACCTGATATAAAGTTATGTATTGTTTTTACTCTACATGGTATGTGAATATATACTAATGTATTACAAGTGTTCTGGTGGTGGGTGTGTGCGCTAGTGTATTTTGGTACATTGTATATTTTGTGTTTTACTTATGTGTTTTGGTGCATTTTTTTGTTGTTGTATTGTGTGTATTCTGAGTGTTGTGCTTGTTTTGGTGAATTGTACTTGCATGTTTATTTTGAAGTGTACGTGTATTGTGTTGTGTGCATTGTTTGTATTTTGTGTATGTATCATTTGTTCTAGGTAATGTTTGTGCATCTTTGAGTCTATAATAAATGTATCATGTTTGGGGAATTTGTGTTGGTATTGTGTTCTGGCTATTTTGTGTATGTTGGTGTATTATGTATGCATTTGTGTCATGTGTGTATTATGTTTGGATATTGTGTGTGTTTTTGTATCAGGACTGTGTGTTTACAGTTACATGTACTGTATAGATCATGTTTGGGTGTTGTGTATGTAGCTATGTGTATTGTCTGGGTCATATCTAGATGTTGCCTATTATGGGTGTGTGTTTTGTATTGCTAGGGGTACCGTGTGAATCATGTCTGGATTGTATATTGCTATGTGTATTGTGTGTGTTTGTTGGGTATTGCTGTGGGCTCTGTCTGGATGCTGTGTGGGTTCTGAATTGTATGGTGTGGGTCATGTCTGAAGGTTGTGTAGATTGCGTATTGCTATGTATATGGTGTGGGCTATGTGTAGGTGTGATGTGTGTTGTGTACTGTGTGGGCCAAGTCTGAATGTTGTGTATGGTGTGT
Source organism: Dermatemys mawii (assembly GCA_007922305.1). Lineage (NCBI taxonomy): Eukaryota > Metazoa > Chordata > Testudines > Dermatemydidae > Dermatemys > Dermatemys mawii. The sequence continues at coordinate 22,760,636 of ML677366.1, forward strand.
ATTGCTATGTGTATGGTGCGGATCATATTTAGGTGTTGTGTGTGGGTTATGTACAGTGTGGACTATACCTGTTGCTGTGGGGTGGCTATTGACGGCGTGGGCTGTGTGGGGGTGGTTGTAGGTGGCATGGGCCTTGCCTGGGATGCATGGAGTGGCTATTAGTGGTGTAAGCCATGCCTGAGGCTGTTTGGGGTGGTTGTAGGTGGTGTGGTTGTACATGATGTGGGCTGTGCCCAGGACTCTCTTGGGTGGCTATCTGCGGCTTGAGCCTTGCCCGGGGCGGTGTGGGATGGCTATCAGCGCTGTGCGCCACGCCCGGGGCTGTGTGGGGTGGTTGTAGGTGGTGTGGGCCGTGTCTGGGACTCTCTGGAGTGGCTACTGGAAGCATGAACTGTGCCCAGGGCTGTGCGGGGTGGTTGTAGGTGGCATGGGCTGTGCCTGGAGCTGTGTGGGGTGGTTGTAGGTAGCGTGGGCCATGCCTGGGGCTGTGTGGGGTGGTTGTAGGTAGCGTGGGCCATGCCTGGGGCTGTCTGGGGTGGTTGTAGGTAGCGTGGGCCCATAGATGCTGGAACTAGGGGTGTGCTAGAGGTGCTACTGCACCCCCTGGCTTGAAGTGGTTTCCATCATATACAGCGTTTACACTTTGGGTTCAATGGCTCAGCGTCCCTGCCTGTATCTCTGGGGTCATTACTAGTGTTGTGGGCTCCCTCCCGGGCTGGGCTACGGCACCTTCCCGCGCTGGGACCGGCTTTCCCATCTCAGGGGACGCGGAGCGGTGCCATGCTCACCCCGAAGCTGGGGGCCCTTGTGGAGCTGCCGCCCTTCCACGGCTCCCCGGGGGCAGCCCCGAGTGCACAGTGACACCGGCACGGCATGGGGAGCTCGGGTCAGGCCCCGAGGCCGCCGCCACCAACCGATGCCAGCGAAACCTGCCCTCCGGCAGCGGTAATGGCGACCCCTCTTCAGAGTCAGCCAACGCCGCGGCCAGGGAGGGGTTAAGCGTTAAGCTTGTGCCTGTTCTAACAGCCGCGGAGGGATACGGATCCGGAGTCCTGAACGTGGTGCTGCGGCTCCGCAAGCAAAAATATGTCTGCCTAGGGGAGCCCACAAGTTCCTTCCAGCGGGGGGCGGGGGTGGCCGACTCAGCCTCCAACCCAGCGGCTCGGCCGCTCGCGAGCGCGGCCCTGCTGGGTTCGGACGTCAGCGCGGGGAAGGAGGTAAATTTGGGCAGGAACGGAGAAGTTGGGCTAGAAGGGGGAGTGGGGGCTGCGCTGGGGGCCGCCCTAAGGGCAGGGGGCCGTGCTGGGAGGTAGTGGGGGTGCACTGGGGCAGGGGGCCGTGCTGGGGGGCAGAGGGGTGCTCTCAGGGGGCTGTAGTGGCGGCCAGAGAGGGGTGTATTCGGGGCTGAGGAGCTGCTGAGGGCCCCAAGGAGCTGCTGGGGGTAGGGAGGCTGTAGAGGGGCTACTCCAAGGAGCATAGGGTGACACTGGGGCCGGGAGGCGGGAGCTCCGCGGGGGGGTGGTGGGGGGGTAGGGACTCTTCTGGGTCCGTTCTCTCAGTCTTGTCGGGGGCTCTGGCAGGGCTGTAGCGGGCAGCAATTCTCCGGCTCGTGTTTTCTGCGCCCCTGGTCCCTGCGGATGGTCGGTCAGGGAAGGAAGCGCCCCCACTGAGCTGGCGCTCCTGGGAAGACTGGAGCCCTGAGCACTCGTTAAACTCGCAAGGGCTGGGAATGCGGCGCCGTGTGTGTCCCGTCACACGCCAGCCTGCTCGGCGCAGGGAAAGGAGCGAGCCCCCAACGCCACCTCCTCGCCCGGCCGCTGCGTTTTGTGCGCGTCTTGGCGGTGCAAAGAGGCAGATCGCAGGTTTCAGAGACTGTTTATTGTTTGCAGCAGCTTTGGGGCTCCGGAGCTGGTAGTTACAGCAAATTGTGTGTGAGGATAAAGCAAATTACCCCTCTCTGGAAATCAGCCAATAACAATGCTCAAGCAGACATGGCTCTGCTGAGGCACATCCTCAGCCCAACTTGTCAGCTCCATTGTTGCGAAAACTGTGAGTCACTTAATCTCTCTCTCTCGCTTTCCAGCTTTTGCTCGGTTTCTTTATCGGTTTATGCCTTTGACTGGCCCAGGGCGGTCTAACCCTTCCTGTCACCTCGGGCTCACTAGTGTGTGTGTATGCGTTGCCTGAGGTGGAGTAGAAATTGAATGAGGGGAGAGAAGAAAGGAGGCAGAGGAAACTTAAGGAGAGTTGGCTAGTTTGAGAAGCTGCTGCTTGCTGATCTCATCCGTGTGCTCTGTTAAAGTGAGGCTTTCCTTTCGGATTTCCCCTCCCCCCATCAGTGTAAGGGATGCGAAGGCTTGAGCCCCCTTCTTTGTTAGGGACAGATCTGTCCGTGCACTGAGTGGTGTACGCACCAGCCCAATGGTAAAGTGCTGCGTGTCTCTTTCCCTCCCTGTGCTTTAGGACTTAGTTGAAGTGGATGAAGATGAATCCTCAGCAGCAGCGGATGGCCGCTATAGGAACCGACAAGGAACTGAGTGACCTGCTGGACTTCAGTGCGGTAGGATATTCTTCGAGGTCTTCTTATGGCTTCTCCACGGTAAAGCGAACCAAGAAGTAGGGGTGGCAGCCTGCAGGGCTTGGTTGGGTCCGACTCAGCCAATGTGCACACACCTGAACTTTGATGTAATGTCTAGACTTCCAGATGTAATGCTCTAATACCAGTGGGTCAGTTGGTTTAACTGGTTAAAATCGGGCTGACCCGGAGATGGCATAATCTAATAATTAATCTTTGTTAAGACGGTGTGTGGGATTGGTCTGTGTGTGTGGGGGGAGGGGTGGGGGTGTTCTTGTTCCTGCAAGAAATGTAACTTGTTGGTGTCTGAAAGTTGCAAGGATCTCAGCTGATACTTTGTTTTGCGTTGGAAATAACAGGCAAAGTATTTTCTGTGTGATGCTTTTTTTCCGACTGATTTTTTTCAAAATACATAATTAAAATAGAAAAATAGTGCCTCTTACAAATTGGCTACTAATTAAAGTTATCCATTGCCTTTAGAGCTCATAAAATAACAAACTGTATATTCTGAGCAGTAGAATTTATGATGTATAATAAAGACTTTAAATTACTGCAGTAATCTCAGGTTTTCCTGTTTACATTGCTTGCATATACAATAGAGAGTTTAGTAGCATTAGTGAAACTGCGAAGATCATTCTAGATTACTCGTTTTATGGTACTTCTGAATGTATGTCTTAAAGCCTGTTTTCTGGAAGAAATATAGGCCAGTGAACTGTCATATGTTGAATATTTTTTAGCCCGCAAACAAGATTTATAAAATGAGGGGTTTTGTTGTTAACTTAAACATCTGTTTTTTTTGTTTGTTTTGCAGATGTTTTCCCCACCTGTTAATAGTGGGAAAACCAGACCAACTACATTAGGAAGCAGTCAGTTCAGTGGGTCAGGTAAGATGCTGTTGAGAAACCTAAAGTTCAAGTTACTGAATTCCGATATTTTAGTTTAGTTTTTGAACACAGGAAAAAACCACTAATCTTTCAGTTGTGCACATGTTCTTAAATTTGACATAATCAAAATAACTGAAGATGCCTTATTTTGACCTACCTGCTTTTTAGTATAAAAGGCCCATAATTGTCTTTCGTTGTAGCTTAACACGCAATTTGTTTGTTCAGTTCAGCACAGTGGAACATGAAGTATCTCTAGTGCTAGTGACATGCAAGCTGGGTTTGATATATGTTGAGTTCAGAATGTCCACTTTTTGCTTTTTGTTTCAATTTTGCTGAATTTGAGCTGTCTTCGAACATACCATTTTAATGTGTTACCATAATATATTAATAATATATCAAATAATGAAATAAATCCTGGAAAACTTGTGAATTTATTTTAAATATCCATCCTTATGAAAATGATCAGTTGTAGGATTAATACTTACATATGTATAAATGCAATGAGAATGAAAAAACTTTATGAATAAGTGGAAAAATTATGCATGTTTGTTTATGTATTGTTCATGTTCTTGTGTGGAAGTCTAATTTTCTAATAGCTGCATCATGTTGATATAGCAGAACTCTGGCTGGTGGAACAAGTGTCATTTTTTCCTTAATTAGTACAAGAACGTACAGTATGTGGGATTTTAAAAATATACCTACATTTTAAATGCTTAATTTTAAAAGTCTTCTAGTTCAGCTTCTACAAAGAAAAGAGGCAAGATAAATTAGGATGCTAATTTTGGTACATGCCAACATATTTATCACAATATTATACATTTTTAAACAGTAAAGGGAAAATTGTGCCTCTTTTGTTGTCCCCCCTTTCCCCTTCACAAAGTTCTCTTTGGAGCCAGTTTTGGTACAGGAAATTACAATTTCCTTGTGCTCTGTATCCTTCTGAGCTTTGGCAGATACGATTCTCTCTCATATAAGCCTTGTCAATACTGCTATGAAAACCAGCAAATATATATTAACAAAAATATGTTGAATTTATTTCACTACTTTTTGCCTCTTTTGTTCTTTACTGAGAGAGTATCTGCTCTACATGTTGTCAATTTTCAGAATGTTGAGGACAAACCTATAATATGAACTATGAAGTCAACTGTATAAAAATCTTCATACTGCATAGCCCTCAGAAATGATAATCTTTTATTAAATAAACAATACTGTTTACTCATGCAATAGTAATGTTTCTAGTTTTCTAATTACTTTGTATATCTTGTATGATTAAAAGAAGGCTGGTTTTTATTTTCAACTAATAAAAAGGTAACTTTGTAGGATGCCTATTAAATTAAGTCAAGTATTTCTTTGAACATAAACAGTAATGTTGCCTGTATATTTTGTATATTATTAGAGTTGCCAAGGCAGTCTAAGTGTATTCATGGTGGCAATATTAAAAAATAGAGTTCTTGTTTAAACTTTTTTTCTTGTATGATCTTGGATGATTTAAACTAGGAGATGGGAACTACTCAGTATCCACAACATCTTGAAAGTGAATGAAATTTGAAAAAAAAAATCCACACAATAATCTAGTCTCTCAGAAGAATATATTTTCAGAAATTTCCTACAATATATATGGGAATTTGATTTACTCATTGCATTTAAAAATATTTAAGTTATTGTAATTGCAGTACAGGGATCTGCATGCCATATGTTGATTAAGCAATCGTTCATACAAACCTTCAGGTGAATCTCTTTCCAAAAATCTGAATAATAAGTGGGGTGTGTAGCTTCCCCCCAAAACTATCCCTACATCAATTGGGTACATCTTGCAAATATATCTAGTAAGAACTTGCTATGAAAAACAAATGTTACGTGGCCAGGAATGGTCTAGGTAGTATGTAGTCCTGTCTTGAGTGGAGGGGACTGAACTAGAAAACCTCATGAGATGCCTTCTGTCTAGAGTCTTTCTTTAAAGTTAAGAGAGGTGCAAAGTGACAGGGTTTGTATTATGGGAAGGGCAAGGAGATGTGTTGTTTTTTGTTTTCCCCTTCTCCTTAGTTTGCTTTTCCTGGATAAGTAAGTTTACATCCATGTCAAACAACAAATCTTTAGTGGTCATTATTAATCTTAAAAGATACCATTCAGTGGTTGGTCATTCTGTTTCCAGGCCTGCTTCTAGGCAATGATTCCCCCAGAAAAGAGAGAACACCAACAGGTGTAACCAGAAAAGTACAATCTTTTCTTTTTGGGAAATAGCGTTAATGGTTGCTTCAATTTTTTTTATTGAGAAATCTAATCTCGTCTGGTGTGTGACATCATCACAGAAATACTATGCATGAGGGAATGCATTACAGCTGTCTTTCAAGCTACAATCTCAACAGAAGCCATTTCCCCATGAGAAGGATCATGGGATTTTGTATATCAGACTATCACTTACACCATTCTCATATAAGAATAACGACATCTAATAACACTTAACCAGATATGTTTTAATTCACAATGTTTCTGGTTGTAGGGACTGTATGGTTATAGATTCTCAGTTCCCCACTGCAAGGCAATCTGTTACATAGATTCTGTGTTCTGTGTACTGTTACAGTGACCTCAGCCTTGACCTAGAGGGATTACTCTCTGCAGGACTGAGAGGTGTTGAACTCTATATTAGCTCAGTTCTGAGACATCGTTAGATATCCTAGCGATGCCTTTTTGAGCTGATTGACAAAGTGGAAGTAGTACAGGTATTTAATTTCTGATACCCAAGTTTAATTCAGCATTGTGATCTTGATTTAATTTTAAGAATATTCTGTAGTTTGTAGAATAAATGTTTGAACCCTTTTTTTTAAACTACTAGAGACCAAATACATTTAAAAAATAGGAAAGGAAAATATTTCTTCAAGTGTTTCCCTCTTAGGGGTATTCAGTACCAAAACATACATTTGTGTATGGATTTTAAAACAATTTTTTTGTTTTGTTTTATTTATTTACCATAGAGAATGTAAATGTTTTTAAAATGTAATTTTTTTAGAAGGCTTACTCATATTTGACTTAATACACAGTATTTGAAATATAACTCTTTTATGTCTGTCTGTTTGACTGTTTCAATGATTGTGCTTGCAATTATGCCTTTCTGGATTACTTTGTGTAGATGGTGCTTCATCTACTATTTTTCCATTTTCAAAATAATTAGCGTTTTCTCCTTTTTTTCAAATGTCATGCCTCAGCTGGGCTAGAGTGGTGTTTGTTTATTGAAATACTTCTTAAATTTCCAGTTAAAATCTAAAATGAAAGATAAGTGTTTTTAGGACAAAACATTTAACCACTCTGTGCCAGTTGTAGAAAGACAAAGTTCTTGTTGATATTTGTTTCAAGGTACAATCCTAGAAAATATAAATTAGAAGGGTGGGAAAATGCCTGCTATGTTAGTTTATTTGGTTGCTAATGGGCAAACTGACGAATGTCTGAGTGCCTCTTCTTTCAAGCTTTAGCTTCTCTAGGTGATGTGGATGGCAGGGTGCAAGTAGCCGATCTCTTATTGTTGCCGCAAGCATAATATGATTTAATACAGCCATGTTTTAGACATCGGTTATTACAAAAGTACATGTGTAACTGAATATCATAAAACAGCCAGTCAGGGTACTGTGATTGAAATTTGTTGTTTGGCAGGGAGATACCATAGGTTACATGAATGTTGTGATTTGAGGTGTTGGAAGATAAGGTGTTTAGGATTTTGAGAATTACACTGCTTGGTGGGTATGTGGAATTTGTGGGGCCAGAGTGTTTTTATTTTTTGTTTTGCTTCTGTTTTTCTTTTTTTCAGGGAAAGGTGTTTGCCTTCTAAAAGCTCCTCATTTGTGAATGAAAACTAGGGTGAAATAAGTGAATCTGATACATCATGGTATTTTATGATGGTAAATCATGTAATGTGCAGATGATAATGTTCAAATAATTTACTCAGGTTAGTGATGGGAATGAATATATGAAAAAATAACCTGATACAAAATAAGAATGAGAGTTAAATTGCAAAAATACTTTGCTGTTGCTGTCTCCTGCTAAAACAAAACACACTCAACACACGCTCCACGTTGCTTTCATTCTCTCTCTTTCTGCAGTCTCCAAGATGGAAACTGTTTACCTTGCCCGGGAGTTTTTGTATTGGAATTTAAAATTTTATAACTAAAAATGTTTCTATGATAGCATGACAGCAGGAGGCATGATTTAGAATGTAGTAAAATGAATGGGCAGAGGCCCATCCATCTAAACCAGACAAGTCAAGTATTCCAAACCTAGATGGCTACCTTTCGGATGCTCTAGTCAGAAATATGGAGGGATTCCCATTAAGAACTATTTGTAATAGGCAAATGCCTGTCTTCTGCAATATATTAGTGTTTTTCTGGTTTCCTTAAATAGTCAAAATGTTAGACATCTGTTTCCTATGTAATTGATTTGACGTTGAGGTCTTTGAGAAACATGTGTACACTATAGCAAGTGTAAAACTATATGCCCAAGTTGGTTTCCACACTATACGTGCACATGCAAACCTCTCCCCCTGGCCCAATCAGGTTTGTGTGCACGAGATTGTTTTCCTGCTCTAGTCCAAATGCCTATATATATTCACACAGCAAACACTCAAGCAGGTACCCTTTCTACCCCTTTGCTTGTTAGTCGAGTGGGCTTTGAAGGGTGTGTCTCGGCATAAGCAACCAACTTGGGGCCTGATCCAAAACCTAACGTAGTAGAAGAAAAGCCTCCCATTAACTTTACTGTCCTTTGAACCACGACCTATGTATTCAAATTGAATCTGCCTAGAAATTTCTTGGATGCAGTAGACATTCTTCCCTAGCTGATGTAGTTAAATAAATAGCCAGTTTCACCAGTTATTAAAACTCTGTAGGAATGACTTGTATCATCCAGGTTAATTGCCAAAGTCCCTTTTGAGGGTTAGATTAGCAATTCTTCATACAAGGCTCAGGAGATAATCGCCTAGGTGGGGTGAAGTGACCCATAGAGAGAGATTAGTTAGTCCATAGCATACCTTGCAGAGGAAAATATTGATTTTTTTGCAAGCCAAACGCTATCTTTTAGTCTCAAGAAATATGTTTGAGGTGTAAAATAAACAGGAACTACACTTCACCTATATATCAAAAATTCATTGTTCTTAACCTTTCAAGCTACAGTCTTTATGAACAGAACCTGAATTCTCAAGGAGAACCAGTCACAACACCATCCTTCTTGTCTATAGATGTTTGGTGAAGTAACCTCTCTGCCTGACCCTGTTTCCTAAATTCTAGGAGTTGACAGGTGATCTCATGTAGATGAAAAATTCAGCCCTAGAATGATAAACATGCCAGCCCACAACAATCATTCTCTTACTTACAGATAAAAAGAAGATGTGATCAAAGATCTTATACTTTGGGGAATTTGGTCATTATTCATATTTTTAGTTGTCCAAAATACCCTGTGGTCATCATGTGTATATTTTTCATGAATCGATTGAAGGCAGGTAAGTTGAATGCACCAAAGGTCTAGGGTTGCACATGAAAAAAACGTTAATTATACATGCATGTTGCTTATTTAATAATAGGGGCTTTATATAGGACTGTGTAAAACGTCCTTAAATCCAGAAGCAGGCAATATTTGCATGATGGTTAGCTTTGGGCCTGATGAACCCAAAACTCTGCCCACGTTCACAAACATTCTTATGAATGTGGTGAGAATTCTGGGCATGTTTTGTCTTGGCCCTTTTCATCCGGAACATCTTGTCCCAACAGATCTAGATGATGGTGAAGGTGTGACCTGGGGACCTGAAAACCATCTGATTTAGAACTAATGTGTTTGAGGATTTCATTCTGGTCTACTGTCCCTGACTGTGTTTGAGGGCCTAGCAAGAAGATTCACTGCAGTTGAATTAGGGGCATATTGCCTACTTGCTCCAGATCTTTCTTGAATTTGGAAGATGTAGGGCTGGACATAGGTTTATTTGCTGGCTGCTTCTGGAAGACAGGAATGATGGAGTCGGCTAGTTGGTTGGCCACATAAGGCCGCTTAAAGTAAAGGGGTATTTCTGGGGGAGTTCTGTGCCACCATGCATGCCCAGAATTCCCCCTCACCACCACCGCAGAAAATACATTGTGCCCAAGAAGTGCTACAGTTCTGCCTTTTGACCACCAGAGGACACTGTGGTGCCAATGCAGCCAATAGTATGAATGCAGCAGGCTGTTCTGGTGCCACAGCAGTCTCTGGTACCACAACTGCAGCACATCTGGGACAGAGTGTATTTTCTGTAGGGGGAAAAAAATTCTGTGTATGTGCAGTGGTGCAGAATTTCCCCATGAGAAATTCATCACAGCACCTGGCCCATGGAGCCAGGTTAGGATAGAGTGGGGCACATAGGGCTGCTCAGGGGATGTCACAGACTGGGGTTCAGAATAGTTGGAGGGGTGGGGACAGACTGGGATGTCGGCTCAGGAGCTAGTGGATGACAGCATTAAGCCAGATGCTGAATGAGAATGGGGGTGCATAGCCACATCAGGACAGGGGAGGGGGGCTGCATGGACTCCTGGGGGTGGTAGAGGGGACTGCAGGGACCCATCTGGATGGGGAGTGCAGGGACAGGAGCAGAGATGTCTGACTGAATAGGAGAGGTTTGGCTTAGCCAGAATCTGCGTGGAGGAGGCTCCCCAGCTCCCTAACAGTCCTGCACCCCCACCCTCTGAACCAGTTCCATACTTCTACCACGTACTCCCAACAACCCTCCCCAGGTTCACTCTAGGCTCCTTCCCTTTCCTTCACCTCCTCCATTACCCCTGACACTCCTAAGTTTACTTCTGTTCCATTCTGTGCGTCTGAAGTGGGCTATAGCTCATGAAAGCTAACGCTGAAATAAACTGGTTAGTCTCTAAGGTGCCACATATATTCCTCATCTTATTTATTTGTCAAAAAAAATTACCAGAATCTTGTTTTGGTCTGTATTGTTACAGACATATTTGCTGACAGATATTTGAAATAAATTACCAAAATAATTGAAACGGGCATGATTATATTGTGGTGTTTTGACAAATTATGCAGAATTTAGAAGAATTTTTATTAATTTTTTTTTTTTTGGTGTAGAATTCCCTCTATAGTAAAGAGACAGAAGGTTCCAAGCCCAGTATGGGTACGAATAGAAGGATCTGCTCATCTATTTTCATATGACAACAGAAAAAGTCTTTCAGGGAATTGTTTTATGGATGAACGAAGTACTGAGGTTTGTGTGAACCTTAAGGAATGCCATCTGGTTTTGGTTTGTGAAACTCCTGGAGGCTGAAACTGGTGTATATAGCACAGCCCTAGTTATAAGGCTTGCTACAGCTTGGTGTGTGGAGTAGTCACTGCAAAAAAACAAACAAAGAAAACCATGCTGAAATTGTATTTAGATGTGTGAATGACTTCTGTGCTGGGTTGCATAACTAAAACTGCCACATGGGAATAGACATGTTAAACCTGTGGAAAAAATGCAGAAATTGGGCTTTTTTCTTTTTTTTTTTTTGGTTTAATTGGCTTATGATTTGCTTGTTGATTAGATTTTGGCTTGTAACTTGTTGCTTTCTTTTTTTTTTCTTCTTTTTTGATCGGCTCCAGCAAGCAGGTGTGTGTGTGTGGTGGGGGGGCTTGGAGGTGTGTGTAGAGACCAGGGGGGAGTGAGTCAGAGGTGCACAGTGGGCCCACCACAGTCCTAGACTGCATGCTGACGGGGATCTAGTCACATAGAGTATTGGGGTTCTTAGGGATTGGCTTGTTTTGGCTTTGTTTTGAAATGGGATTAGCTTCATTTTTGGCTTATTGTAAAAGTCGGGGTGCTTATTTATCTTGTGAAAGTTGGTAACTATGCTCAGGAGTCATAAAAGTTACCAGACAAACTAGTCATGTATACTATTAGGGTAACTGATTGACCAGGTAACTAGATCTTCACCACTCACTCCTTGTGGATGGTTACACTTTTTGAAAATGTAGCTCCTTCACTCCCTCTCCTCTCCTCCAGTTTCCCTTTGTTGAAGTCTGAGCCTCATGCCAGTCAAGGAGGGAATGGCTTCCTTGCTGTCTCCTGAATGTGTAGCTTCAGAATTTGTAATAGCATTGTGTTTCCTTTTTAGATGCACTCTTCTCAAAAACTAAAAGAAACTGTTATTCAATGCATTTGTCTTAGTTCAAGACAATTGTGCCTGTATTTTCCCTTCATTGTCCAACAAGGGCACCCACTCTAGGCTTTTGGCTCCTCAGCTGTCACCTCTCTTGGGCAGAGACCTGCATTTCTCTTCTTTCTTACTGGGGTATTTCCAGACTGCGCAGCTCCCTGCCTCCACTGTGAACTCCCCACCAAGTCAGATTGCCCAAACATGCTTTACTTTTCTCCTCGGAAACGGTGAACAGTGTAATTGCCATAATTAAGCTACCATAAATCTCTTTCTAAGCAATCATATTTATTCTTAAGGTAAAAGCATTACAGAGAGAATGTATTTTTTATAAAATAAAAGAACCTACACATGTTACTAATGTTACCAGAGATCACCCTTTTGTTCTGAAAGTGCTTGGGTTGGTGATTAGTTCTTCAAACCCCATAGGGGAGATTTTCTTGTGGTCATAAGTTCATCGCAACTTGAACTTAGAGTAAGCACTCTCTCATGAGTAAGTCAGTTACTCCTTTTATACTGAAGAGACAAAGAGTCCTGTGGCACCTTAAAGACTAACTAAAGTATTATCGCATAAGCTTTCGTGGGCTAATACCCACTTCGTCGGATGCATGCAGTGGAAGTATCCAGGGGCAGATATAACCTGGTTCTTGCCTATCTATCTATACCTGCCCCTGGGTACTTCCACTGCATGCATCCGACGAAGTGGGTATTAGCCCACAAAAGCTTATGCTCTAATACTTTAGTTAGTCTTTAAGGTGCCACAGTACTCTTTGTTACTTCTGCAATTCCAGACTAATACGGCTACCCCTCTGATCCTTTATACAGTTTCTGTTTGAACATTCCTCATGTGGCAGACGATCAGCAGACGAAAAGTGTGCCCCCACAGGGTGAAGCTTCAGAGGATGAGTCTGTAAATGGGTGTTGGCAATCCTCTCATCCCAAGTACTTCTTAGCAATTTCATGTCACACAAGTTGACCTAAAAGTTCATTTGTGTCTGCTTCATTGTTCTACATAGTCTTTTGAAGCTCGCAGTATTTCCCAGGGTTTGCATTAATTCTGTCTTCTGCGTAAGTAAGTTCCATGGAATCTCACAATAATACATAACCATTTGCATTTTTAATACAATGAACTCCTAAAATGTTAAACTTAATTCAGTAAGCTTGAACTAAATAAGTTTTGTCCAGGAAATTGCCATAACTGTCATAGGATTGATCTGTAAAATATTCTTTTGTTGGAAACTAATGTGCCTTGTTTTGGCTATCAGATGACCCTCATCCAAACCCCAGATGGCACTGGTACAAATTTACTCTGTTCCCAATGAATAAATAGAGTGTAGGATGGTGTATAGTCTTGCAAACAAACCCGGACACCTTTAAGCTTCCCTCTAAAATGTCTATTTGTCACTTAATGTGTGGAAGACCTTCACGTAAGAATGGTCGTACTGGCTTACACCAAAGGTTCATTTAACCCAGTATCCTATCTTTGACACTGGCCAATATCAGGTTCTTCAGAGGGAATGAATAGAACAGGTAATCAAGTCATCCATCTTCTGTCCCCCATTCCTAGCTTCTGGCAAACAAAGGCTAGGGCTACCATCTCTGTCCATCCTGGCTAATAGCCATTGATGGACCTATCCTCCATTAACTTACCATGGTTCAAAAAAGAACATGTTATAGTCTTGACCTTCGCAACATCCTCTGGCAAAGTGTTCCACAAGTTGACTGTGCATTATGTGGTGAAATACTTTCTTTTGTTTGTTTTAAATCTGCTGCATATTAGTTTCATTTGATGACCCATAGTTCTTGTGTTATGAGAAGGAGTAAAATAAGTGTTGTTATTTTCTCCCGTCCAGTCATGATTTTTATAGATCTCTGTCATATCCCCCCTTAGTCATCTTCTTTCCAAGCCAAAAGTCCCAATTTTATTAATCTTTCCTCATATGGAAGCTGTTCCATACCCCTAATCATTTTTGTTGCCCTTTTCTGAACCTTTTCCAATTCCAATACATCTTTTTTGAGACTGGGCAATCACATCTGCATGAAGTATTCAGTATGATATTTTCCGTCTTATCTATCTCTTTCTGAATGATTCCCAACATTCTGTTTGCTTTTTTGACTGCCGCTGCACATTGGATATTTTCAGAGAACTGTCCACAATGATTCCAGTGACTTTCTTGAGTGGTTGAAGCTAATTTAATTCCCATAATTTTATATGTATAGTTGGGATTATGTTTTCCAATGTGAATTATTTTGCATTTATCAACATTGAATTTCATCTGCCATTTTGTTGCCCAGTCATCCAGTTTTGTGAGATCCTTTTGTAACTCTTCACCGTCTGGTTTGGGCTGAACTATCTTAAGTAGTTTTGTATCATTTGCAAATTTTGCCACCTCAGTGCTTACCAGTGTCAGTTCTGTATATTTTGGAGAATGAAGATCTGGGAATAGAATTATGTCTTGCAGTTCCCTTGCTAGGATGAACTTAAACAGAAATACCAGCTAGAATTCTGTTTTAAACTTTATTCTGATATGTTGTAACTTCAGTTGTAGATAGAGTTTCAGGAGTGGTTGTTGGTTCTTGTGTAAAGGTTTTTGAAAAGGGTGCATAGGGAGGAAAGTGGTGTCTTTATAAAAAGTTTATGAGTTCCATTCTTACAGGTGTTCCTCTGGTGAGATCTGTGGGGAACGGTTGGTACTTTCTTCAGAAAGGGTATTAAGAAATAAGCTAGAGCAGGGGTGAGCAAACATTTTGGCTTGAGGGCCCCATCGGGGTTCCAAAACTGTACGGAGGGCTGGATAGGGAAGACCCCGCCCCCTATCTGACTCCCCCCACTTTCTTCCCCTGACTGCCCCCCTCAGAATACCCAACCCATCCTGCTCCTTGTCCCCAGAACGCCCCCTCCCTAACCCCTCTCTCAACCACCACTCCGGAACCCCACCCTCTACTCAACTCCCCCGCTTCCTGTCCCCTGACTGCTCTGACCACTATCCACTGCCCCCGCATCCTGACAGACCTCTGGGAATTCCCTACCCTATCCAAACCCCTTCCCCCCTTCCACATCTCCTGACCACCCCCCCCACAGCCTCTGCCTCATCCAACCCCCCTCGCTCCCTGTGCCCTGACTGCCCCCGGAACTCCCTGCCCCTTATCCAACCCCCTGCCCCCTTACCATGTTGCTTACCCTCGCCTTCCCCCTTTCCTGGAACTCAGCGTGCCGTGTCCAGGATCGGTCCTGGACACCGCTGCAGTGGCATAGCTCTGGTGGGGCCTAAGCTCTGCCGCTTGGCTTTGGGGAAGCTCACAGCCCCACCCGCTTCGCTGCTCCCAGCGGCAGCTCAGGCCCTGCCGGAACCATGTCCTGGACACGGCATACAGAGGTTCCAGGGGATGGTGGAACGGCGTGGTAAGGGGGCGGGGCTGCAAACTCTGGTAGGCCACGCAGCAGGAGCTCACAACCCCTATTCCGAGCCACACAGCTGCAGCGCTGTCCAGCAGAGGGGACAGCATGGGGCAGGGGCTGAGGGTAGCCTCCCAGCTGGAGCTCAGGGAGCCAGACAAAATTAGCTCGCAGGCCAGATGTGGCCCTGGGCTGTCGTTTGCCCACTCCTGCTCTAAATAGTCTTCTAATACTACAAATTGTAATGCTATTTTTGAGTAATACAGTATTACCCTGTGTAGTGCTCATTAGCATTGGCACATTGAGTGATTGCTCACCTTCCAGCTGTAAAAATTAGAAGTCAGTTTGTTACTTCAAGGTGAGTAACTTCTCTCCTTTCTGCTCCCCCCACTTACCTTTATAGGTTTGCACCAATGTGTGGTTGATTTTGAAATGTAATTTTTTTTGTACTCCTTTTTTTTTAATTTTGAAAAATCCTGTTTTGAAGAAATATTAAGAACTTTAAAAAATTCTAAGAGGCTACATGAAGAGACAGATGTGATCTGTGTGATGCAATTGATATGATTTTCATATCTAATATTTCTCAAAATAAAAATAGTTCGTTTTTAAGACTTTTGTGGACTAAGGTCTTACTGTCTGAAAGTTCAGTTTCAAGAAATCTGTTGAATGAATAAAATCTGTTCTTTAAAATTAACAGGCTGCCGTATGCCATGCCAAAACTTCAAATTTGCTATATTAGCATTTCTTGAAGCATATACTAAAAAATAATTAATCCCTCCATTTTATGCTGTTCTATGAAGGAAAAAGGTCAGGTAAATAAAAAGCAGAAGCAAATGCTTCTTTATGGAGCACTTTGTTTTTAATCACCATACCAGATCACAATAAAATACCATAGCTGAGTTTTAACAGAGCTGGATAACGTTCAAATTAGTATTTGTAACTAAAGATAAGAAGTTCTGAGAAATCAAATCTAATTTGGCAGGGAATTGGATGATCATTTTGGGGCTAGGAAGGGATCCATTTTTATCCCTTGCCCTGTTACCTTCTTCCCTCAGAAAGAAATAGTTCCACTGCTGCACGTGACAGACCACTGGTTGAATTTGGTATGGCACTTCTCAAGTTATTTTGTTGAATACATCAACCTGAATATTTGTGGCTTGTCTTGGTGCTCTGTAAGTGCCACAATGCATTATTTATTGACAGTTGTGGGGGACAGGTTTGTTTCTATTATGTGATTCTATGATGAGATAATTGGTAATTTGATGCCTTGAATGAATGCTTTGTGTTTTTGCTTTTGTAAAACAAAGCTGTGTTTGTAAACATAACATTAAAAACATAAAGGGCATTTTTTTTGGTGAAGACGTTAACTGAATACCAAGAAAGATGACAGAGAGAATCTTTTGTTAAATTTTATAATGTATCACTGTTGTCACTGGATAAACATGCTACTCAATATACCCAATCTTTAGGAGTTTGCTTTATTTTTCCATGTACAAGAAATTTAACAGATTTGAGAGTCTGTTTAAGTAGGCAAAAATTATTTTTGACACTATGGCTAGAGAACATCTTGGATGTCTACATCCATTAAAGTTACCCCAGAATTAACTAAAGTTGTCGGTGTTTATACAAAGGCATTTGGGGGAATTCCCTTAAAGTACTTATTTCACTGTTGTGTTACTTGTGAGAATGTTGTTTCATATAATGAGCAGGCATGCTGTGTTTGGAAGTGTTAGTAAAACTCATCTATGAAAGAGAAGAGAGGATGGGAAAAGAGTTGTAAACTTCTCTGGGAGTGATGTCTTGGTTTCTCCCAAATGAGTTAAAGTGTAGGATAGCACAGAAACGTTTTGCCACACCAAAAATTTGTTGCATATTTTTGATACTGTATATAATGTTCATGTAATTCTAAGTCTAACAAGCTAATAATTCAGTTAAAAATTGTTTCATGATATTTGCATGCAGGAACATAACTTTTTGTTTTGGACAATCCTGTTTAGAATGAAATAAAAACTGATCAAACCTTCAGCTATTCCTCACATTGAAACTGAACAGTTTTCCTTACCCCATCCACCCTGAGATTTTAGGAAGACTGGCTAAATCTTCTCTCAAATTATACATATAAATGTTATCCTACCTAACCTATTTAGAGTAACCCCTGGCTTGTTGTCTAGAGTATAATACCAATATTGGTGCCTTGCCTACACTAGAATTGTCACTATTTTTATTCTCATTGATGAAGATGAGCCAATGATAGAGTAGAGGGGAAACTTAGACAGCTCAGTGTAGAAGGTATTGTGGCAATTATGTTCTGAAAAGTGGTGTTTTTGGATAAAAATGGCATTTTGGGGTTCCATGTTTTCTCACTGGATTCCGGAGCAACTTTTTGCCAGTTCTAAATAGAAAAATCACCTCTTTAACTGCTGGTTCTGCAAATTCAACCTGGAATCTGAAAGTCAAGCTGGGTTCTTGTATCATCTTCAGTAATACAGTCTGCAGGAAGTCATAACTTGAATATAATCCCATTGATGCTAGAGTTTGAATAGCATTTGGCTTGCTGGCTCACAGCTGTATTGACTGTTAACGGAAATAAAGAATAGTCAAAGCATAAGCCAAAATGGCTCTGCATACACAGAGACCAGATACATTGTGTGAGAAGCTATCCATATTTAGTCACTCTTGCAACTGTTACCAGAGTTTACAGTTGAAGTATCCAATTTTCGATTCATTATGTCACTATCTTTAGGGAGAATTAACTTACAGTTATCATATCTTCTGTGTCCACTTGTAATTTTTGCTTTGAAAAGGTGTGTGACTCCAGTATCTTGCCCTTTTACATGTAGTAGTTAAAACATTAGCTTGAAAGTCTGTTAAAAAGACTGAAATAAGATTTTTATACTCTAGTGAATAATGGGGGCAAGGGGAAGGGAAACAAGCAGTTAAGAAAATTAGCTCAAGTTCAATTATCCTTTTTAATAGGAATGACTCAAACCTAAAAATATTTAGGCATAATATATAAGAAAGCTGGATAAGGAATTTTGGTAAAAAGTTAGTGAGCTATAATATCTGCACTTTGAATGAAGAACATCATTGCAACCTAAAAAGATGTTTTAGATGATTTTTAGATGATTAAAAAGTGCAAAGCATATGTCATTGAATCTCACTATTTATATTAGGCTTAATCTATGTATAGAGCTGAGCAAACACAGTACCAATATAATGGGACCATATATCTGCCTTGCAGCAGGATCTCTGAACGTGTCAGCTTCAGTGCATTAGTATGGTGGTATTGAGAAGAATGGAAAATTTGCGATTATAGAATATGTGTGTAAAGTTAATGTACTTCAAGAAAATTTTTAGTCTCCTTTAGGAAGGTGGAATACACTGATTTCACAGCAAGATGTTTTGGTCTTGATGCTATCCCAACAGCTACTTTGGCTTTTCTGTAAAATGATTAAACCAGACAGTTTTGCTTGTAGGACAGAATATTTTTTTGTAATGTTTTGATGATTTTCAATGCAACACCTATACTTGTTTCAGTTTCCTCATACAATTTTGTGAGTCATAATCCTTGCAGAAGAACACAGCTTAAAATCATTGTTTCTTCACAATTCACTTTGCTGTCAATTACAAAGAAACAAAACACAAAAATGACTATCATTTATTCCTTTAATGTTTGCTTTTGACGAGCAAAACATTCTTTTGTAATAGGGAAGTAATCCATAAGGATGTAGCCACTCTTTAATCTTTTTGAATGTTAAATGAATTGAAGGCTTTATGAAGAGATGGTGATTTAATGAAGCTGATAAGTTTTTAAATAATGTAAAACATTGGTATATTTTTACAAATCTGAGACCTTCTCCTGCAAAAACTAACAACCAGGTGTAATGTTACCTGCAGGTGTCACAATGACTGTATTCTGTAATGAGTGTTTAAGGCATTGATAGCTGCAACATTTTGGTTGCAAGATGACCAGGCTCAGGCAATAAATAATCATTTGTTTCCTTAGTTTGAGTTATAAAATAAATGCACATATTCTTATTCCCTTGTGTGGGTGTAGAAGGTCTGAAATATATATGGATTTGTTTTTTCTTTGGGGGTATGGAAGTGGTGCGTGTGCAGGGATGTGACGGTTTGTGGTGTGTTTTTTGTTTTTGTTTTCTTTTTTTTCGGCTTGTTGCCTTTGTTCTTTCTGGAGGACTAAATTGACCACTAGAGAACTGGAGCATGAACTTTATCAGTCCTATTGGAGTCAGTATTTGAATATTTAACAAAAAAGATTTTCTGCCAGGTGTTTAATTTTAAATATCTAATTGGTCAAGCGAATGGACTATATAAAAGCACCTTGTCCTCATATTTCATCATGTTGCAGTATCTCATGAAGTCCCAGTCGTACTAGTTGTCTGGTCCTCAATGGTCCTTCAGCAAAATCAAGCTAGAGAAGACTTGATATTTCTAATGTAAATACAGAGACAACCTTCAGCCTCCACCTCAATCCTCAAAAATCAGCCAAACCAAAAATCATTATTTAGAATGTCAAGAATCAGATAAAACTGCTGCAATACCACCTTTTCAGGACAACTTTTTTTTTTAAGTGGGAACAAAACAATTTTATTAAAAGATAATTTTTTGACCACACAGAATTGTAGGAAGGTTGCAAATCTTTAAAAATATAATTTAAAAGAAAATTTTAGTTGCGCATATAATATTCTTCAGAATGTCATCTTTTTTTAATGTATAATGGAAGTATTCTTAAAGCTTTCTAAACCAGTGGGGACTTGCACCAAGCAATAGACTGGTCACTTTAAGTGCATGGTTATCTTGAATGCTGAGAATGTGAGTCCTTGTTATACGTCTCATTTGGTATTACCTTGATAATCTTCAAGGAAAAAAGGGCTTAAATGAGGAAGTACATCTAGTGTGAGGAACTACAGTTCGGTCATTTATGCTTGTTTCTTAAACTGTGCTTTAGATCTCATTAGGAAACTTTTATCCTCTCAAGTCTCCCTTTATGCTATTCATTACCATTTTAAACTATTTGAATAATTGTGTCCCATGCTGATATCACTGCAATGTAATATGTTTGCTCTAACCTATATTTTGTACCTACATGCTTTGTAGTGCTCTTAGTGCTGGACTGGAAAGTTGTAGGATCAAATCTCAAGCCTGGTCTCTTGTCGGGGTTCAAGCCAGTGATGACTCACAGGTAGTGTTTAGTAAGAAATGTCATGCTTTCGATGATGTCTAAAAACAGAGCTTCTGTGTCTCAATCCTGGTGACTGTCTTGTATTTTAATGTCAAATAGGACTTGCCTCAAAAAATGTACGTACTGACTTCTTCATCCTGAGCAAAATTCTTCCTTCTCTTGAAAACTGCTGCTTCTATCAAGGTGTTGCTGTTGTTGAACAGACAGTGCTTGCTTCAATTATCTACTAATTTACTGCACTCACGGTATTTAATATTTTTTCTGTAGTGGTGATGGGGAGTTGGTGATGAGGAGACCTGGAATTTGGCAGATGTTACATAAAGCTTTTCTCCTCTAATGATAGTGTTCCTTTTCACTGGATTTGGAATTGCCAAAATCTGCTTTATAATCTGAACAGTGTTTTCTTTTTCTAGACTCAGCTGTTTACTTTTAGATAACTTAAGTGCCCTCTGAACTGTTGTCAAATACTGCGTCATACCTTGTATACCTGCAAGTGACAATTGGTACGTATATGACAGAATGTGTCTTGTGCCTCAAGGAGGAATCAGAGTTTGGACATCTTTCATGTATGTGTCATAGGCCGCCTCTGACTTGGTTACTGAAGAACATGCCGTTGCCATAGCAATGAAGGTCCTTTGAAGGCAGAATTCTTGGCAGAGCTGTTGCGTCTCCTGAAGTGCTTGGTCTGTTGATATGAAAGTATACTGTCAGCATAAGCACATAACTGTAGTTTTGCAATGGGAAGAAAAATCCATTTTAATTTAAGATGCACAGCTTAATTTTTAAGCTAAAAATGTGATTTGAATCCTTGTTCAGGATGCTGGTCATTGGCACAGATTTTTTTATTAATGTGGTGAACAACTTATATACTAACAATAAATTAAATACATGTGCAGGTTGAGGTACCAGTTGTTTCTTGCATGTTTAGTTTTCTGTTAGCGTCTGATATTGCAGTGACTTGTGAAAAATAATAGATATATGGTGTTTAACACTGTTAATAGTTTTATTCTTTAATAAGATAAAGATCTATGGTTCTATCTTTCCCTTTTGGAGTATACTAATTCCTCACTTAGTCATCCATTTAACATTGTTTCATTGTTATGTTGCTGATCAATTAGGGAATGTGCTTGTTTAAAGTTGTGCAGTGCTCCCTTCTAATGTCATTTGGCAGCTGCCTGCTTTGTCCACTGCTTGCAGGAAGAGCAGCCTATTGGAGCTAGCTGGTAGGGGCTTGGAACCGGGGTGTACTAGCAGCTCCCCATCAGCTCGCTGTCCCCTAAGTTCCATGTGCAGCAGCTGCTCAGTAGGCTATCAGCTGTCCCTTCCCCTACTGTCATGTGCTACTCCTGCCCTCTGCCATGGAGCTGCTCCCCTGGAGCCTCCTGCTTGCTATGCAGGGGGGAATGGGAGGCTAATGTCAGGGTGTCCCCCTCTCCCCTGCTCCTGCACCCCACTTACCCCTTCTCCATATAGAGCAGGGTGGGACATAGATGGATAGAGAGACAGAGAGAGCTTGGGGCAGCAGCTGCTGTCTCAACTTCTTGATTCTGTTTTTAAGTCTGTCTTTAAGAGTGGGGTCAGCTTACTTAAAGGGGCAATGCACATCTCTCTCTCTCTCTCTCTCTCTCTCTCTCTCTTCCACACACAGAGTGTGTGTGTCTGTCTCTGTCTGCCATGCTGTCTTCCCTCCCTCCATTCCTGCTGCCTTGTTAACGTAGCCTCACGCTACAACGTGTTAATCCTTGAGGGCTCAGCCAAAAGCTAGTTCATCATTTACAGTAAGGCATTCATTGGGAAATATCCAACCTTCTTCTACCTTCTAACTTCACCACCTGAACCAAGCTTCACAATCATCACTGTGTACAGTATTAAATTGTTTGTTTAAAACGTATACTGTGTGTGTGTGTGTGTGTGTGTGTGTATTTATATAATATATATTTTTTTGGTGGAAAAAATTTCCCTGGAACCTCACTCCCCCATTTACATTAATTCTTATGTGGAAATTGGATTCGCTTAACATTTTTTTGCTTAAAGTCACATTTTTCAGAAACATAACTACGTTTAACGAGCAATTACTGTATTCTGGTCATAATTTGGATTCTTGTATGGTGCTCTGGACAAAATATCCGATTTTCTGCAATCTTAACTAATATGGTGTATTCCTGTGCCCCAGATGACATACATGATTTGTTTAAATTTTATTATAGGTTATAAGTGTGGCTAAAGTGGGAGAAAAAAGGTTCCCCTCTCAATGATCCCTAAATGTTGAAGGATTTAGTCATATACCTACTTAGAGACTATATAGCACATAGGATTAATTGTTCAGCAAGCATGTATGTATATATGTGTATATGTATATGTGTGTGTATGTGTATAATATATACACACACACACATATATATGTGTGTGTGTGTGTATATATATATATATATGTATGTGTGTGTGTGTGTGTGTGTGTGTGTGTGTGTATATATATATATAGTGTGTGTATATATAAAATAAAATAAATAATATAAAGTTTAGTTTTGGAGAATGTGGTCGTGGTTATTAGGTCAAAAATAGGACTAACATTCCATGAGATTGATCTACATTGATATAAGCTTAACTTTTTCTTTGCAAATGGTGCATATTTCTCCACCACCCACACCCACACCCACACCCACCCCGGATGAAGCATTGGATACACAAGCTAACAGTTCTTTGGAGTAAAATAACAGTTTCACGTATGCTGTGATATGAGATGGACTGCAGGAATTTGCTTGTTGCTTGTTTCTGAATGGAAACTTGGAAGATCTGTTGTATCCTTCATATAAAATTTGATCAAGATTTTTGCTAATTTCAGTTTCAAGACATCAAGCTAAAATATTTAAATTTTAGTAAGAAAATTTTCACTTCTAAATCCGATAAATACTGTGCAATACAATGAGTTCATGTGAATGGTTACTTTCAATTTCTGTAATTTGTCATTTACCAAAGCACCGTTAGGGAAAGGAATGTTGGAATGACACATTCACAGAGGTCACCCCTTCTTTTATCCTTCACTCCTTTTTTGGTTTGCTTCAGCTTTTCTGTATCATTTTCTGAGAAGAAAAATGTAAATAGGAATTAAAGAAGAAACTTTGAGTCTCTCAGCTTATTGAAGGGTAAAACCCCATAATGAATACTTTGTCTTTATTGTACTTTATTTGTACTTGAGGGGAGTTTCATTTTACTATGGCCAGCACATAGCACATTCATCACATCAGTGACATCTGTAGTGCTAAGGCAGTGTAGCTTTAGCTGGACTCAGCCTTAGGAAGTATTACTGCAGTGCTGTACTAAGCAATTTAGACATGTCCTGCTACTTCCAGAATCTGCATCTGTTGTTTTAACTTGGGTAGACAAGTTATTGGCTTGAATGACCTTGCTGCAGTGACTTGACTTCGATAGGTAGAAGAGGAGGTCAACATTGATTGCAGTGAGAATGTGAAACAAAGAAATTTATGACTCCACAAGGTACTGTTGTACTCTTTCTCTCTCTTTTTATATACGTTTTAAGTGAATTTAGTGCTTCATTGACAGTCCTGTACTCTGAAGCCCTCTAGTTACCCTTAGAACAGGTACAACACTGACAATGCCTGCTTCCCCTCCCAATCTTTCCAATGGATCTCTCTACTTTTGGAAGAAAGCCTTTCAGACATAAATTCTGTTTACATGAATTAAGTATTTGTCCTCTTTGCTACTAAGGCTGGGAAGTGTATCTGGTAATATTGATTAATTTGTTGTGACAGCTTTTCCACTTAAATGGTCTGAGACCTCCAACTCATTACACATTCATTGACCAATGAGTGTACCGAGATGTTACATAGATGGCAACCTTATTTAGTCAGCCCTAACCAGAGCTCCCATTTGAAATAACAACCCAGATGTAAAAGGTCCTAAGTTCCATTACCAATCTCCTAAAATGACTGTCCTGTATTCCTAAAATATGGTGGTAACTATCTAAGAGTTATCAGATTTTGTGCTACAAACAATGTAATAATTGAGTAATGTCAAAGGACTTGCCTTTGGCTGCAGGAGGAGCTGACTGAATGAGAACTGCAGGCAAGAATATGGGGAGTGACTTTGGGGCAGTATAATTTTGGATTATTAATACAAAACCATCCCTCACTTTAGACAAACTGAAGATGTCACTTATGATTAAAATTAGATCTTGTAGGCTATGACCTGTCAGAATAATAAGAACCTAATGAAATAAGAAATACACAATGGGTTGCTAAAAAAGCTTTATTGGCCCAGGCATAGAATAGAATAAGTAGGGCTAAGTGCAGGAAAGATGTTCAGAGTTGCCCAATAAGTGCATTTATCTTATAGCTTTAATTTATCATAAGATCATTGCACACACCTACTCACACAGCTTGCTCTCCACCAAATTACTTTAAATAAGCTGAAGCAAGAATTGTCATTGTCAAAAATTCCTGTCAAGCTTATATTATTATATAAGAGAGGAAGAAGAATTTCATGTTTTAAAGGATAGGGCCTGTAGGCAAAAGGTCTGTTCCTTGCTTTGGCACAAACTTCCTGCGTCACTTTGGCAAATTCAGTAAAAGTCCACATGCCTCAGTTTCTTCAGCTGTGAAATATGGGTAATATTTACATTATAGAGGTGGTGTCCTGTAATTTAACATCTTGCATCCAAATGAGCTCAGAATATTGCAAAGTATTAATAAAAATGGTATCTTCTCCTACGTATTCATATAAATTGTCTTGCTTATGTGTTTGTAATAAACCCTGGCCAGTGTTAGATTCTTCCACCGCACTTCTGTAGATTTCTGTGACTTTAAATGTCTTAACACAAATTTCTTTGACTTTGTGAATTCAAGTTCCTGCCTATTGCAAAATGTTTCCTTCTGAAAAAATGAATTTGCAAACTTTTAAGTTGGAACTTTACACTACATTTTCAAACAGCTATGTGTGTTTCTACTCAAATTGTATATGCATGGTATTTCCGTAAATTCATTGCCTGAAATACCTTTTAAGAGAGTAAAGTTTAACACAATTAGTAACAAAATCTGTTAACTTGGAAGAAAACCTAAATCCAAAACAAATCTTCAGATGTATAAATGGAAAACAGCCGTGTCTGTAGCTATCTGTTGTAGTTAATAGATTAAATTCACTTTGACAGTTGGATATATGTACCAGTGTTTAGCCTATGGCCATGATCTAATAATCGTGGATATGGTGGTAAGTCGTCTAAAAATATTCAGTAATCAAGTGTTTTTTTTGACAAAACATACTCTGACTGAAACAAGAAATAAGGCTGTATTAAGGTAACTGAATTTCTACTGTGCCCCGTATTTTGAATATTTAATGATACCCCTTGGGATGAAGCTAGACTGAATGTATACTTTAAGGAAGATGGAAAAACTAATCATGATGTAACTGGGTATTTTTAAATTGTACCAAGCCGTTTGATTTAACCCGATGGTTTTGATTTTGACTCCTTCACAATTTGTCTCCTCTACACTGAGAATTTTGTATTTGTTTTGTTTAATTTGTCATAAAAACAGCTTTGTTCCATTAAATATGAATTTTCATGGAAGATGCAGAAATTTATACATAATATTTTGGACATGAGGGCAAGCTTCTGAAGTATTGCTGGCTGAATGCATATCAATGGAGAAGAATTGAAAACAACTATAGATGTTTTGAGATCGGTGCTCACTGCAACAGTATGTGATGCGTCCTTGTTTGGCAGGCTTGATGAAGTGGGGTTATTGCCTGTGTACTTATTGAGTCGATCTGCAATTGGTTGCAGAGCGGGAGGAAGGGAAAAATATATTTTGATGGAGCAGAGAAGAACAGTAAGTGTCTAGATCAAGTGGAGAGCGGTGGGGCATTGCCCTTTTAGGTGACTGGAATTATTTTATACCCTGAGCAATTCTAGAGAAGCCCACTCACTGTAACTGGGCTGGCAATACTCCCCCTCTCATTCACTGAAGTAGAGTAGGACTGGGTTTCTTCGTGATCTGCTCTGCAGATCATGCTAGTTGTCTTTTTCCTTGTGGGATGGGAAGGACTTTCCCCCTTATTGCCAGATAGGCCTAATCAGGGTGGAGTTTCCTCCTTCCTCACCTCAGGGTAGAGGAGGAGTTAGATTAAAACGTCACAAGTTAGTAACTAAAAAATGTGGCAGATGTACAGTGTAATGTACTTGTTACAGAAGGGTTATGGTTATTGGATAAAATAGGAAAAGGTTTAGAGGAAAGAATCCTTTGGGGAAGCAGGCTTGGGGGCTCCTAATGTCAGGTACCACAGGGAGCCAAATCAGCCCCCTGAGCAGAAGTTAATGGGGTTCCAGCAACAGGCTGGCTGGATGAGGATGGAAAAGAGATGGGCTGATGGTACCCCTCCCAAGTAAGGAGAAACAATTGAGGAAATAATGAAGACCTGCACTGTAAAGCTCATTGATGGGCATGCCCAGATATTTTAAGTGAATAAAGTGACCGCTTACTTAAACCACATCCACTGTCTATTGTTCGTCTTTTGGCGTGGCTGGGACAATGGGATATCTTCCTGCACTGTAACAATGAGCATTTAATTTGTGGATCACTTATTTACGTCTAGCTAAAACTATTTAATGTGAAAATATCCTTTATATCACAAACCCCCTTCCAAATAAATCACCTCTTCTTTTCTCTTGTGTGTGTGTATATATATTATGTATATAAAACCTCTGTTCCCTGCTAAGAAAACACACAAAATGTAATAAAATGCAAACAAATTCACTTTTAATAAATATCTGAAGAAATTAAAATTTTCTTGAGTGGAAATGGCTTTAAAACTTTGATAGACTTTTATTAAATCTTAGAAATAAAAGGTATAGCTATTCAAGAGCTAATTTGTAATGCTGCACTTATTGTTACCTTCAGTAAAACTGTTTTGCATTGCAAAATTAATGGTAGATTTTCTTATAATGAAAATCTTATGCTGAGGCTCAAAAAACTAAAATGGAAGGGTCAGCTGTTAGTCAATTACAATAACTTTATTACTGTTAGGCCACAGCTCCATAAAGAAGGCTATGTTGATATCTGCTGAGGGTTTTACTGGAAATTACAATACATTAGTACATTCATACTACAAAATGGATTTGACATCTTCTATTGAATATTTCAAAGTATACTGGACTTCCGCTATAGCCCGGGGTTTGGGATCCATGTGTGGTCCCGTGCTAACGCGGGGACTGTTAAATTTAAATATTTAAATTTGGGATGCATGACAACTACCATGCTGTGCGCGAACCCGCGCTATAGCGACGGTCTGGTGTATTTCACAAACCTTGTTAACATTAGATTTTTTTTGTTATGTAAAACTCAACTGCATGCTTATTATATTTTTTAAAAATCCTAAAAAATAAACTGAGGTCACACAGATTTGCTATATTAATACTTTTCCATTATATAAATTCATTTAAAAAATTAGGTATAGACATAAAACCCACTTTAAGCAGTTCTTTAGCTCTGTTCCCTTTTTCCTTTATTCTATTTTTTAAAAAATATTCTGTCAAATAATGCTTCAGAACTATGATGCAGTTCTTTCAGTCTCAGAACTATAATGTATGATATTCTTGTAGAGGTGAAAATACCAAAGAAACCAACCACAGTAGCATTTAACTTCAAAAAGGGGAACCACACAAAAATGAGGCTAGTTTTTTTTTTTTTTTTTTTAAAAAGGGGGGGGGGGCCGCAAAAGGACCAAAAAATTCCATCATGGCTAAATGATAGAGTATAAGAAGCTGTTACAGACAAATAGCCATCTTTTAAAAATTGGGAGTCAAATCCTACTGTGTAGTAGCTAGAATCTGTTTTTTCTATTTTCAAGTGTAAAAGTATAATTAGGCAGGCCAAAAAATTATTTGAAGAACAACTAACAAAAGGCAAAATCTAATAACAAATATTTTTGTAAAGAACATCAGAAGCCTGCCAGACAATGAGGCCACTACACAGTCAAACTGCTAAAGGAATACTCAAGGAAGACAAAGTCATTGCAGAGAAGCTAAATTAATTCTTTTGTATCAGTCTTCTCTGCAGAGGATGCGAAGGAGATTGTCACATCTGAGTCATTCTTTTTAGGTGGCAAATCTGAGGTACTGTCCCAGTTTAGGATGTCAATGGAAGAGGTTTTGGAACAAATTGATAAACAGTAGTAGATCACCTAGACCAGATAGTATTCACCCAAGAATTCTTAAGGAACTCAGCTATGAAATTGCAAAACTATGAACTGTGGCATGTAATCTGTTGCTTAAATCAGCCCCTGTACCAGCTGACTGGTGGATAACTAATGTGATGCTGATTTTTTTTTTAAAGGGTTGAAGAGGCATTCTTTGAAATTGCAGGCTAGTAAATCTAACTTCAGTATGAGGCAAATTGATTCAAACTACAGTAAACAGAATTATCAGACACATAGATGAACACTATGTTGAGAAGAGTCAACATGGCTCTCATAAAGGGAAATCATGCCTCACCAATCTGTTAGAAATTTTTGAGGGCTCAACAAACATGTGAACAATGGTTAGGCAGTTGATCTAGTGTACTTGGACTTTCAGAAAGCCTTTGACAAGCTCCCTCACCAAAGGTTCTTATGCAAAGGAAGGAGCAATGGGATAAGGAAGGTCTCCTCATGGATCAGTAACTGGTTAAAAGGTAGGAATAAATGGTTAGTTTTCACAATAGAGAGGTGAACAGCAGAGTTTCCCAGGATCTGTATTTGGACCAGTGCCGTTCAGCATTGTCATAAATAATCTGGAAAAATGGGTAAACACAGAGAGGTGGCAAACTTTGCAGATCATACAAAATTATTGAAGATGGTTAAGTCTAAAGCTGACAGTCAAGTTAGAAAGGGAACTTACAAAACTGGGTGATTGGGCAAGAAAATGGCAGAGGAAATTCAGTGTTGATAAGTGCACACTAATGCACATTGGAAAATGTAATCTCAACTATTCATACAAAATGATGGGTCTAAATTAGCTGTTACCATTGAGAGAGATCTTTGTGTCATCTTGGATAGTTCTCTGAAAATGTCTGCTCAATGTGTAGCAGTAGTCAAAAAGTAAACCATGTTGGGAACTGTTAGAAAAAAAAATACATAAGACAAAATATCATAATGCTACTATAAATTAATAAAACACCCATGCCTCGAATAGTGTGGGCAGCTCTGGTCACTCCATCTCAAAAAAAAAAAAAAATATTATCATTGGACAAAGAACAGAGAAGAGATTAAGGGTATGGAGCAGCTTCCATAGGAGAAGAGATTAAAAAGAAGTGGGACTTTCATCTTAGAAAAAACAAGACTAAGTAGGGATATAACCGAGATTTATAAAATCACGAATGGTGTAGAGGAAGTGTTGTTTACCTATTTGCATAACAAATGAACTTTGGGTCACTCAGTGAAGTTAGTTGGCATCAAGTTTAAAACAAAAGGAACACACAATCAACCTGTTGAACTTTTCGCCAGGGAATACTGTGAAGGCCAGAAGTCTAACTGGGTTCAAAAAAGAATTAGTCAAATTTATGGAGGCTAGGTCCATCAATAGCTATTGCCCAAGATGGTCAGAGATGCACCTCATGTTGGGGGTGTCCCTAAACCTCTAACTAGCAGAAGTTGTGGCTGGATGATAGGGGATGAATCACTTGATAAATTAACCTGTTCTGTTCATTCTCTGTGAAGCATCTGGCACTGGCCATTGTCAGAAGATAGGATACTGGGCTAGGTGGACCATTGGTCTGACCAAGTGTTGCTGTTCTTAAGTTTCAAAGAACTAAATTTCAGCAGAGTTGTGTTTTTTTTTTTTTTTTTTAAATTTCCCTTTGGAAAGAGAATTAAATACTTAACTATTTTTTTCAGTGTCAGGCTGCTTATCAACTCTAACTAGAAAGCTGCTCTAGAATCATTAGGGAAATGCACTAACATTTTTTGTGAATTACTTTGTGATCCTCCTTCCATTAACGTCACCTTGGTTTCATAGGGCTTGTCTTCACTACGCGCGGTAGCAATTGGTCTTTTGGCGATCGATTTATCGTGTCTCGTCATTACGCAATAAATCGATCTCCAGAGGCACCCTCTTTGACTCCGTAACTCCAGCTCACCAAAAGGCGCAAGCTGGAGTTGACGGGGGAGCGCGCCGCTGACCGCTGCCACCGTGAGGATGGCAGGTAAGTCGGCTGCAGATACGCCAACTTCTGCTACGTTATTTACGTAGCTGAAATTGCATATCTGCAGTCGATCCCCACGCCTAGTGAAGACCAGCCCATATAGTCATACATTAAGCAACGTAAAGGGACTTCTTTGAGATCCACAGCAGCTCCTGTGAATTTCAGGAGGTCAGCAGGAAGGCAGATGTAGGGGGAAGCAAGGATCAAGCTGAGGAGTCTTGGGGAATAGGGATGTTGTGGGGCATGGAGAACTGAGCATGTCAAACTGGCTGTGCAGTGTTAGTATTTTAATTTGATACGTGTAAAGTTCAAAGGGTTCATTCAAGTGCAGTTATGCTCATGGTGATTGCTGTTCATTAGGGCATAAATATTTGATGTTTTGCATGTTTAGAGGCTCACCGTTGTCTGATCCGCTCATTTCTTCTTCTGTTTTAGATAGACATTTAAACCTATTGTACAAATGGGTAAACCGGAACACAAAGCAGTGAATGACTTAGTGTTACACCATAGTGAGATAATGTGACCAATCAGGTCGTATGATCAGAACATTAGGAAATAAAAATCAATAGCACTTATATATTCAAATAGATAAACTCCGTTAAAACCGGTTGCTAAGGGAAAATAATGCCCAACTTAATATCAGGAAATAGAGACAATCCATACAGCTATATAAACCATTTCTCACCCTTCAAAACCCCATGCTCCCCCGCCCCCTCACCCAGACACACTGTCGTTGCCCCAAGCATATGAACAGTAATCTGCTACTGTCGCCATGGTGATACATGACAACCTTAACTCTGTCCCCAGTGAGATGACAGTGGTGCGGTGAAATGATTCTATGTTGCTTAGCCTGTGTGGTTTTGTTCTGAGCCTTCAGGGATGGCATTCAGACATTTTAAAGAGCTAGAATATTAAATTTATAAATTATGTTGGAACAAGTAATTAATGATGTTTAATGGCTTATAAAATTGCCATTGGTTAGCAAGAAGTACAGTAAATGTTGGTGGGGTTTTTTTTTTAGCATGGTATGCCTGATAGTGCAAGTTAAGTTTATCTTGGTCAATGGCTGATAAGTGTGCCAGAGAGAAGGGGATGCATATAGTTGTAAAACCTGACTCAGTTTCTTGGCTTATCAGGTTTTGAATTGGACTGGAATCTTCTTTTTGCATATGACAATTAGCTATATTACAGGTGGACTTCTTTGTGCAAACAGCCATCCAATGATTAACATATGTACTTAAAATTAATTGTGGGTGCTACTGTTTTGGAAGCTTTTGGAGATCTCGGACCTTAGGAGCTGGTACATAATTATCTTTACAGTAACACTTTCCACCCCTAAAAACTGTTACCTTCATGGCTGGCTGATCTCTCCCCATTAACTGTCCCAATATGTTCATTAATTTTGATTCACTTTGCTTTATGATTTTTTTGCTGTGGTTTTCTTGAGATACATGGCTCAGAGTTGCACAGAATTCTGAATGTTCACTGGTGCCAAAATTCTGTGGCTTTTGAAGTCCACCAAGACTTCATGTGCCTTTTCAGCTGTTGCTAGAGGAAGACATAGTAAAGATTAATGTATTATCTTTGCAAATTATTTCCAAGAGCTTCAGATTTTTCTCCTCTTTTGTTTTTCCTTTTAGTCTATAGATGCTATATTCAGTTTTGATCAGTAGTCTGATTAAATGGCTTAATTGAATTGTATCAACTGTTGATCCATTAGTAAACCTATTAAATTAATTCTGACTTGTATTTGGCTAATTGCACTGTCTTGGGCACACCCACTTGCATTTGATTAATAGTTGGCTGCTTCTGGGACAGTACATTTCCTCCAGGTTATTCATACAATGTAAACAAAATTGAGGTCAGCCTTTGTATTCTATGTATATATTATCAGTCTCAAGCTAATCTTAGTATTAATGTGTCTTGTGTAACAACAGGACATGGCTGGAGACAATTTATTAAAATCTGTTTTCATAGCTTTTCCCCATGCCTGGTTTTTGCTTTTGTAGTGTGAAAAAAAGCTTTAATGATTTGTTATACCCTTTAGGCAACAAAACATTACACACAATTACATATATATTCTCTATATATAATTATATGAGTTGGTGACAGCTATGTTCTGAAGTACACTTTCATTCGCCTTTGACTTCCTCATAGGCATGTGATTTGCCTATTAAGTCATCTCAGCAGGGGCTACTCCTAACATTACAAATCTCTGAGCAGCCTCAAACTTGCTTCCTTTTTAAAAATCAGCCTGCCACAAAAATGCTCCCATTTCTTCCCACGCATCCGACTTATGCCCCTAAATTATACTGGATGGAAGCCCAGGCCAGGCCCTGCACTAGTGACAGGTTGAAAATCTGAGCTCTCTTAATTGGGGTGGGAGGAAAATAGACATATTTTAGAGAAAAATAAGACTGTTTAAAAAAAAAATTCAGATCTGTTCAGTTGTTCTCATGGTAGCTAATACAATTGACTGTGGATGTGGGGATATTTGAACTCTCATACTGAGCCTTCATTTAGATCAGGGATGGCCAACCTGTGGCTCTGGAGCCATATGCAGCTCTTCAGAAGTTAATATGCGGCTCCTTGTATAGGCACTAACTCTGGGGCTAGCGCTATAGGCATCAACTTTCCAATGTGCCGGGCCGCTCATTTTGCCATGGGCCCTGCCCCCACTCCATCCCTTCCCACCCCATCCCCTAGCCTGCCATGCCCTTGCTCCTCCCTCCTGCCTCCCAGAGTCTCTTGCACACCACGAAACAGGTGGATCTGGAGGTGCAGGGAAGGAGAGGGAGGAGCTCGTCAGCTGGGCTGCTGGTGGGCAGGAGGCACTGAGAGCGAGACAGCCAGAGCTAATGGGGAAGGGCTGCTGATGTGGCTTTTTGACAGTGTACATTGGTAAATTCTGGTTCCTTCTCAGGCTCAGTTTGGCCATCCCGATCTAGATTGTATATATGGTATACTTTATATTAAATGGCCTATTTTTAGAAAAGTTTTGAAAGTGTTTGGGGGCTTTTTGTCGACCTTTGTTTGGAATGACCTTCATAACACACCCATAGATTCCTAAATTTCAGTGCCAGAAGGAAGCATTGGGATCATCTAGTCTGACCTCAGGTATAACACAGACCATATAATTCCTAGAGCAGCCATTCTCAAACTGTGGGACAGGACCCCAAAGTGGATTGAAACCTAAGTTCCTTCTAAGCCGTGCGGCCACGCAGCTGCCTATTAAGCCTCACACAGGGGCTCAGAGTTGTGATGAGGAGAGGTGCCTCTTCCTACCAGCTCTATTGCGGACCTGTCCCTGTCTTGCCTCATTGAGAGTTGACCTTCAGATTCTCTTATAAATACACACACAATTAATTAGGCTGTTGGCAACATTACCTTCATCTGTCACTAACTTCCCACTCGTGTGTCTTAATGACCCCACTGACTCCCAGTCTTGTTGTTTGCTCTTATGTACTTCAAGGGCTAATTGTTCAGTTTTTGATTTTGAGTTGCATTCATTTTCATTTCCTTATTTTATTTATTTCCTTAAAATGTCTTGTTCTTTTGATAATCTTTGAACTCTTGGTTTTTTCCATGTATTTTTGCTTCCTAATGTACTGTTTCTAGCGCCTAGACCTTTCGTCTGGTATAATAACACTTTCATGCCTAATTGGGTCATAGTTGACCGTATCAATATTCTCTCCCATATTTCCCCAGGCAAGCAAGACATATAGGCATGTGCACATCACTGACTTCAGTAACTCTACCTGCATGCTTAAAGTTAGGCATGTATTTCAATATCTTGCTAAATTCGAAGGCTGTTTCTTTTGGAGTTCAGCTACACTGCAACATAAATAATGATAAAAGTTTAGTGTAGGAAATTTTGAATAATATAGCTGTGTGAACTGCAGGATAAAAATCTATAGGCAGGATATAGACATTAACATTGGAATTTGGCCAAGACACTGGGTTTAAACATGCTTAGGCTTTGTCTTTACTAGATCCTTGGACCTACTGGCTGCTCTTTCATCCCCTAAGCACACCTGTATCATATCTTGAGTGTGTACACATGGGTATACTCCCACTAGCACACCGGTATTCCAGCCACCTTTTGAGCTAGATTTGCTTCAAAGGAGGTTAATCGTGTATTTTTATGCAGTACAGATGTGGCTGGGGGTTGCTGACATAATGGCTCCTGTAGTGCAAAGAGTCTCCCTTTGCTGTCCCACAGCAAACTGGTCCTTGCTTAGGTTGTTTGTCTGGTCTACTTTCTGCAGTGAACTGCAGAGAAGTCGAAGTTGGCCAGAAGCCATGGAGGGTATGTCTACACTACAATGTAAGCCCACAGTTAGTAGAGTTAGCAGATGCTGCGTTTGTTAACCGAGGTTCTTCAGAGTCCATACTCATTTGTAATCCCAGGTTAGGAATTGTTGAACCCTGTGTACCGGCCTCAGGGTCCAGCATCTCACACTGCATTATGCAGGCCTGAGTCCAACCACTTGTATCTCAGACTTCATAGGACCCTCCAAAAATATGGCCACTCTTGCCCTTTGTTCAAAGTGCAGAGTGGGAAGACTTGACTGTCCACCAAATTTGACAGTTCAGAGGACGGTGAAAGTCAGCCCATGGGATTATGGGATACTTTTGATGGAATCCCAGAGCACAAGTCCAGTGGAGCCATGTCTACGTTCTGAAGGAATAGGGCTTTAAACCTGGGTCTCGGATAGACTCAGACCCTCCGTACCTGTGGGGTCCTGGGACCCAGGGTCTGAGCCTTTGGTTTGTGTGATTTGTGGGTAGAAGGGGGGAGTTTAGGTTTGAGTCAGAGTTTGAACTGTGGGTTTATATTGCAGTGTAGACATACTTTCTGTTGTATAGCTAACATTGCTCATATGATGGATCTCAGTTGTGTGCTATTTTCTGATTCTGTTCCTAGCATACTTCCAGAATGAGAAGGAAAAGCTAATGGAATTATGACTGCCCCAAAAAAGGAAATATTCAACCAATACAAAAATGTTTTTTGGTGGAATAGGAATTGCTGCAATGTAGACTTAACAACTGATCCTTGCATCTATACCTAATACGGATTCATAGATGCATAGATTCCAGGGCAGGAAGGTACCATTGTGATCATGTAGTCTGATCTCCTGAATAACATATATCTCTTTAAAAAAACAAACAAACAAAAAAAGAATTCCAATCTTGACTTTAAAACGGCCAGTGATATAGAATCCTCCACAGATAGTGTAATAAATTATTCCAGTGTCTAATTACCATAATTTACAGCTTATTTCCGGCCTGAATTTGTTTAGCCTCAGCTTCCAGTGATTGGATCATGATATACCTTTCTCAGGTAGATTGTAGAGCACATTATCATATATGTGTTTTCCGATGTAGGTACTTACAGACTGTAATGAAGTCATCCCTTAATCTTCTCTCAGGGCCACTGCAAGGATATTTTGTGCCATAGGCAAAACTTCCACCTTGCACTCCCCTTCCTCTTCCCTCCCCTCCCTTAAAATAAATCCTATATATTGTACACAATACACTGTCACAGAGAAACACATTATAATTTAGAATTTTCCCGTGCTTTCAGTTTAGCAACCTTAGAAACAAGTTTCTCCTGCAAGGCAGAGATTTGCTGTACTCTTATAAGTGGCTAGTGCTAAGGATGTAGTGGTAGGATTGCTGTAGGAGCTCAAAGGCATTAGTCTCTCAACACCATTGATGGCTGGGGGATTTAGAGTTGAAAATTGCAGATGTGCTGTTTGGAGAGGGTATCCCCCCAATAATAACCAGGAACATAACACTGATGGTATGAAACTGTAACCTGTCCTGTCTTGCCAGCGCTGAGGAAAAGCAGGGTTCATTGGACCAGCAGAGTGACTCCCTCCAGATGCCGGCACAAAAGGGGTGTTGTCCCTGCAAGTTACCTTGGACTCTCGATTATTCAGGCTAAGGGGCTGTGTAATTTCAATGTAGACGCTTGACCTGCAGCCCAAACACTGGGACGCCCTGCCCACCTGACAGAGTTTTAGAGCCTACATCTCAACCTGAGCTTGAATGTCTACACTGCAGTTAAACAGCCCCATAGCCTGAGCCTCATGAGTCCAAGTCAGATGGTGCAGGCCAACCAAGGGTTTTTAATTGCAGTGTAAACATGCTAAGGCTTGCATTGCTGTAAAGTTGCTATTGAGATTAGTGCTGGTGAATATGCAACTAAGTGAGGCAGGAACATGCATGCATGGCCTTCTTTTATATAGGTCATAGGTAAAACTGCCAAAAATAATTATGCCAGAAACTCTGTGAATGGGCAAAGTTTAGCTTTCTAACCATGGTGAAGTGATGAAAGCTAAACCATTTTTCACCAGAAAACTTGGATGCTTCTTAACTGACATTCTCCTGCCAGATTTCAAATTTCTATGTCTCAATGCTATTTTTTAGAATGATGAATGTGTACATTCACTGCCCTATCCGTGAAAAATGTTTGAAGTGATTTTTACTCAAACTTCCTCCCAAAAAACAAGTAAGGGGAAGGGACACAGACTTTATGGACTGATGCCCGATGTTAGGAATCATCTGTTTTGCTTGAATGGCTGAAAATGAGGTAGAATGGAAACACTTAAGCAACACTAACTGTTGTGGAAGCTAGTGCTCCATCTGTACTGTAATTACTACATTAATATTGCGTTATTTTGAAATTTAAATATCATCAGTGAAAATTTCTTCAAGGGAAGACTTTGTATTGGTTTGTTTTGAGCAAGGTTTAAATGTAGTGGTTAGCAGAAACTTTCTTATAGCATATTAACCAGAGACAGGGTCTGGGAAATTTTTTGGGTAATTATGGTCTTAACCCTGAGTGGATGCTCCAGGAGACAGGAGTGTGGTTTTGGTAAGCATTATAAGTGCTGTAACACTGAGCTTACTGTATATCCCTATGGTCCTTCTAATCTGATTTTTTTTTACCTTTTAATGTTGACTGTGAAACTGAAGTGTAATAAAGAAGGTCATTGCAGAAATTTGATACATTTGTTTACGTAAAATATGAACACCTCTGCTGTTACGTTTACGCAAGTTGAGCTCGAGAATGTATTAGGATGACTGCCCGTTATGTACGGTCTGGTGTTTCCAAGAGTGATGTGTTGATTAAGTAGTTTCCATTTTGGTATTATACTATGTCCTGTTGTAAGTTGCTGACTGTGTAAAATGTCTTAAATTAAAACAAACAAACCAACACCAAAACCACACAACTCCACCCCAGCTCTTAAACCCCTAGTATTTATTATGAGAGACTAGAAAAAGATATCCAGCACTAGGTTTATGGTCTACTGAATACATTGTATGTGTCTTAAATTATATATATTATATATAAGCAAGAAACTTTGGATAGAAGTATACATACATATCTCTATGGTAAATGGAAACATTTCTCCAGTGTTGATTTTTGATTTACCATAAAAACTTTGTTCAGTGAAAATCTAGTCTCCGTGGTGCCCGATCCTAGGTATTTTGGGCAGCACGGGAGGGGTGGGGGTGGGGGGGTGGAGGAATGGAAGAGAAGGGAGAGAAATGGCTTATACAGATAGTACGTATTTGCTCCATACCTCTATAAATGAAGTATGGCTAATGGTGTTCTGGTAGTTCCATTAAACTGACTGGAGTTGTTCTTGTTGCTGCTTGTATGTGATGTGGATTTGTGGTTGAGAGAAATAGAAGCCACCGTGACCTGGATGATATTTCGGATGGACAGGTCAGCCAGGAGTGAAGACAGATGTTGGGTTTCATGATTTCATGCATTACTGAAGATTGTGGATCAATCATGCTGAGTTCCTAAGGAACTTTTGGAATTCAAGGTATATTCATACACTTATGTCTTCTTTAAGTGTCAGGTTTTTAAGGACATTTCATTTAAAATGGACTGAAATACTGTGGATAAAATATTGGTACATTTTTTTAAAAAAGATTTTTCTTGCAGCTAGGGATCTCTTTTAAGAAGATGCTGTTTCCAGTTCTGGGTTATATGTTGCTAATGTGGTACACCACATAAAGTGGAGTCTTTCCTAGAGTCAGCATGTCAACATTTTCTTTTTAAGCAATAATGGGGAATGAACTTGATCTTATTAACAATTTTTTCCTTTAAAAAAAAAATAGAACAAATAGCCATTTATTCTGAGATACGCCATATAAATAACTTATTTATTGTCAGGATTAGAAAATAACACTTGTTTTGTTTTATGGTCCAGGATTTAATACTTTTAATCCCGAATCAGTTCCAGTAAAGCACTGTTAGAGAAAAGGACCAGTGATCATTTTACAGTCTGTGATTCATCACAGTTACAAATGCTTTATATCTGTGCAAAGCTGGCATGCTCAAAGTGTTCCTGTTTTACCCTGTGAGTCATAAGACAGTGGATCTTAAGCAGTTGTCATTCCGGTTACCAGCCTGCTTGTCCTGGGTGATTTTTAATGTCCATTATTCTTGGTTTATTGACAGCTTGAAATAATTTCTATTGGGCCAAATATATGCAGATTATACAGATATCATTTTTAATTACATGTTTAGAGTATGTAGCCTTTAGTTTTCCAGGAATATGGTAGTGTATTATAAATCTGTTCTGAAATTAATTTGAGTTAAATGTTTGTATATGAGTTGGATATTCAGCATGAGTGACTTGCTACATCAAAACTGTATCCCTTTACCAACATTTTATGCACCAACCAGAGATGTCACTACAATACCTTGATTATAAGCTTAAGGTGGCCTGCAGGGTGGCATGCAGTTATCAGGATTTACTCATCAGCATTTCCTACAAATGAAATGTATCTCTTAATATACTGTAATCTTATTATACCACGTTGCTGGCGTTTAAGCATTATGCTCATGCTCTGTGTATGGCTTCATGTAAAAGGGCATACTTGATCGTAAATATAACTTGACTATTTTAGAAAGATAAAAGCGACACCTACATCTCTTTCTAAATATTTTAAATGTATACTGATCTTAAATTTATCCATGTACTAAAAAGAGTAATGTGGAGTTTTGCATGTTCTGGGAATTGTCAGTATCTGACCTTAAACACATTTTTGAATAATATGTTTGAGTATATTTCACTGCCATCTCAAAATAGTTAATATAAAGTAAGACCAAAGGGTTTGCTCTTCAAAGATAGAAGCAGAACAGTTTGACTGTGATTTTATTGGAATGGTTTTCATTTACATCCTTGAGACCTTCTTATAAACGTTTTCTTTAACAGTTCTTGACAGTGCTACCTCAAGGCATTGAGGCAGCCTATGTGCTCCCAAGCAGCAGACCTGGGTTCGAAACTCAGACTACTAGCTCCAGGAAGCAGTTTGTTCAACTCCTAGGGGGAGGGTTGACCTTGTCTTGCTCAAAAGTGGCACCTGCTGGGTAACTAGGGGTGGGATTAAATAAGTTTAGAAGAAAGCTTAGTTTGGTTCTTGTGATAGCTAGTGTTTGGGACGGGGGATTGTGAGATAAGGGGATGGTATGAAGAATAAATAGGTGGAAATAAATGCTCTATGAAAACCTCGTTTTGACCTAGACTTGATGCTGCTTAATAAGTCTTCGGCTTTCGTAGCCTAGTGTTGCTCCACATTGCCATTTATCTGGATGAGATTGTACCTCAATGGTATCAGAGCAGCTATGGGGTATATATGAGAATCGAGAGCCCTATATGGATCTCTTGTCTCCTCCTGTCTTAGTTTTGCTTTTGTTTTTAACATTATTTTAGCTTTTTAAAGGAATGAGTTATTATCTTATAAATGTGTTTGACAGCTGCTCAGCAAAAGAGATCTCAGCAGTTCAAGATGAATTGTAAGACCGTAAATTCTGTTAATTTTTAAAAGATTTTATTTGGAAGAATAGAAGGTATGTATAATAAAAATCCCAATTTCTAGTCACAAGGTCAGTATGTGAAACACTGTTTATAGCTTTTCATCTCAAGGGTAGTCTCCATTTTGTTATTTATTGTCTGTTTATCTAATGAAAAAGAATATATTTGAAGGGGAGCAGCAGTGAGATTCTATGCTGTTATTTCTAGAAGGTAGTTAATACAATACAAATCCTGTGTTTTTCCTTTTTGCTAGATTTATAGAAACTTAATCACAGCTATTTGTGGAATTTTGTGCTGAGAGTTAAAACACACAGGCTTACGATTAAACTGAGCACCCTCTGCAACCCCCACCAAGGAGCTTCAGTTTCAGAACGGCAGGTTGTGTAGATTGAAAGGGGCTTACTGTTCTTATTTTGTGTGAGCCCTAATCAGTGGTTTAAAAAAACAACAACCCCAAAACAAAAAACAGAGTTACTGTTTTGAACGTTAAATTCTAGACTGCATTTAATGGGGCAAATTGCTTATAATCCTGGAAGCACTGATCCTAATAGGGAAAGGGTGATAATTAGTTTCTAATATAGACAGAATTGCTGTTATTAGTTGTGCTCCACATGTTTGCTTCCCCCGTGGCATTCCTCAGAGTGCGGCAGATGGATGATCTAAGGGCAGAGGTAATGTGTGCCATGATAGGCTGCTGTTTTCCCCCTGGAGACATTGTTCTAGAATGCTGAGCTTTTTTTTCTTTTTCAGCATCTTGACTAAAAAAATATCCCAAGTAATTTTTTTTTAAGGACAACTGTTACCCTTGTATTTCATTAATCCTAGCATATGAAAAAACACTAATGTATTCAGTTCCTACAAGGGACTTCAGTGGTGCAAAGCTGTAAGTGGACTGCAGATAAGTCTTCTTTAAAGGAACCAAAACTCTTTTAACTAATTCAGAGCTTAATTCCTTTGGTAACCTATTGCTTCCTAAACAACAATTGGGAAGTTCTCCTCTAAATGAAAGAATGTGTTTTACTTAGATTTTATTTGTGCAGTTGATACTTTACAATCAGTCTCT
The DNA here is from genome assembly GCA_007922305.1 of Dermatemys mawii. Taxonomy (NCBI): domain Eukaryota; kingdom Metazoa; phylum Chordata; order Testudines; family Dermatemydidae; genus Dermatemys; species Dermatemys mawii. The sequence goes on from ML677366.1 coordinate 22,801,943, forward strand.
CAGAAAACCAAAAGCACAGTCTCTTACTGCTCCATAGCGCTTACCTGTTTCTTTCATTACAGTACTGGTAACTTGCTATCCATTTATATTTTTTATGATTTTGTTAACTGTCAAATACAATCACCTCAAAATGAGGAACATCATTGATAATATCCCTTATTCAGACAAGCACTTAAACATGCGCTGAAGTCCTGCAGAGTTTAGCAGGTGTTCAGCTGAATCAGGGTTTTAATGGACAATTATTTAAGATTAACTTCAATCTTCTCCAGGTATCCAGAGCATGGCATGGGTGTTTTCTAGTTGGAACAACACCTTTCTATAAATTACAGAGAATAAACAAAACCCAGTCTGACTCCCTGAGCTTGCCAGCAGCTTGCTTTGGGGGTTCATAAGGTATGTAGCTAGTGAGTCAAAGGCAGCTGGTAGACTAAGGGAGTTAGCCAGCTGTTGAGTATCTCTGGGGAACTTCTGTCTTATTGCTATGTAAGGGGCAAAAGAGGAGCCCATTTTGTCCTGTGCTGGGAACTTGCCATTGAGTTTGATAGAACTGTGGGCTGGTTGCTGTGTTCGTTGTGTTTCAGAATAGAGGCTTGGTTGCTGGGTGACTGGTTGTCCTGCGGTTAGGCATGTTAGTATCTGCTTTCTAGCAGGGATCCTTTGAAGTGAGAGCAGCGCAGCTTGTGATTGGATAGGCCAGTGATGAGTGGTGGCTGAGGGAGAGCAGTTGAGTTCCCATTCCCGTTGTGTGTGGGGCACAGGCTTTAAAAAGCAGGCAGGCTTCCAGTGGCTGAGACACATAGTTGGTGAGATGAAGGTAGCTGGGAGACTAAGGGAGCTAGCTAGCTTAGGGAGGTAAGGTGGTTGTTTTTTGTTTCTTTAGCTTGCATGTGCTTTACAAGGAAGAACTTGCCATTGGAGGAAAATAGCATATTGCCAACACCACTGTTAGCTCTTCCTCTGCCTTCACGTTTGAACGCCTCTGCCAGACAAGCATCCTAACCCTAAAGGCTTTCACCCAGGCCCTCGTTTTGATTTTCAGGATTGCTGCCTACAAATCCCAGCCAATGAAAACCAGGTGGGGGAACCACCAGAGCTGTCTGTTGGTGGAGACCACCAGGAAGCAGGTAAGAGAGCTGCAGTAGGAGGTGACTTGTCTGTGTTGCGTCTCTGGGCATGAGGACTTCATCAACAGAATGCACATGGAAACATCTGGGATGGAGGATGCTAATGGAATATAGATGACTATAGCAGCACCAAAGGCAGAAAAAGAATTGTCTGCTCTGCGAGAACTAGACTGGCTACTGGCCACCTCAGGTAGTAGTCAGTGCTCTCTTTCTCCTCCCCCCATCTCCTGTTCATCCAGGCGAAGAATTGATATGCTGTACTGGCAACAGGAGGTGAGAAGCAGATCCCAGTGGCTGAGGAAGACAAACCACCACACCTGAGGAGACAGAGGAGTTGGTGGTCAGGGCTGCCGTTCTGAGGGGAACAAAGGCATTTATCGGCTGCCCTGATGTGATGTCCTGAGAGGCATGCTGCCTGTCTGGAGTCCATCTGAGACGTTATGGAAAGGTTGCCAAGGTGCATCCATCCTGATTGCTACTCCATGCTCCTTATCCATGTGGGCACTAATGATACTGCCAGGTCTCGCTCTGAGCAGATCATCAGTGATTACAAGGGGCTGGGAGCTAGAATGAAGGGCTCAGGCTCTCAGGTTGTGTTCTTGTCCATCCTCCCAGTTGAGAGTAAGGGCAGAGGCACACAGATCCTGGAGGTGAATGCAAGGCTGCACAGATCATGTTGACAGTAAGGCTTCGGTTTCTTTGACCATGACACACTGTTCCAGGACGAAAGTCTGCTGGGAATTCATGGGGTCCACCTGACTCAGAAGAGGAAGAGCATCTTCATGCATCCATTTGCCAACTTAGCGAGGAGGGCTTTAAACTAGATTCAAAGGGGACCGATGACAAAAACCATAGTTATGTAAAAAATGACCTTAACATAAGGTTAGATATTGGGGGAACATGGAAAATTTTAATAGGGCCATAGGAGTAACAAGAGGGAGTCAGCGGGAAAATCTGGTAGGAAAATGTGCTTGTTAAGCTATAAAATAGTAAAGCATATGAAGAACAGGTATATTGTAGTAAGCGCCATTTAATTTTTTTTTCTTAAATTGGCTAGTTTTCAGGTTAATTGTACCTTTTTAAATTGTGTACTTACACTGAGTGGTATAAGTGGAATCCATAGTTAATTAAACTAAAGTTCTACACATTGACACAACAAAGAACCAGTTTTATTATTGTATTTATATTTTAAAATATTTTTCAAACGTGTCAAAATATTTGCAATAGAGTAAAAAGATTGCTTTTTTAAAAATATTATATTAAATCAGCTGAAGATAACTTAGTGCATAATAGGATCTAATACTGCCCGAACTACTATTTATATTAGGATAGCACCTATAAGTCTCAATTTTGTCAAGGGCCCCATGTGCTAATATGTCTTTTTCAACTTCTTAAAGATGCAAACCTTTAAATCATAGAATATCAGGGTTGGAAGGGGCCTCAGGAGATCATCTAATCCAACCCTCTGCTCAAAACAGGACCAGTCCCCAACTAAATCCATCCCAGCCAGGGCTTTGTCAAGCTTGACCTTAAAAACCTCTATGGATGGAGATTCTACCACCTCCCTAGGTAACCCATTTCAGTGCTTTACCACGCTCCTAGTGAAAAAGTTTTTCCTAATATCCAACCTGACCACCCGCCCCCCCAGTGCAACTTGAGACCATTACTCTGTGTTCTGTGGAGCTCTTTCCAGTATATCATCTTGTCAGTCAGAAGGTAGGTCTTACATGTTTTTGAATGTCTTTGCTTTCTTTTCAGATCAGGATATATCTGTTGAGTGACTTTCATGAAGTGACTCCTTGACTGACAGATGTCTTTTGCTAGTGTAGTACTGTGTAGATAATGAGAAAGGAAACAGCGGGGTTGCTTCTAAGCACTTTGGCATATATTAACATTTGGTAGCAAATACAAAAATAACCTCCATTAAGCAAGACTTAATTTTTTGATAAATTTTTAAACCTCATCCTTGGATGGAGTTTACTTGGAAATTTTTTGCATTTCAGAAGTGAACTCAAGATTTCGAACATGTGCCCATTGCATCTTCCCTCTGTTGCTGCACTCATTTACGTAACATTTACAATTTGACTGTAAGTTCCTCAGGGCAGAGAGCTGATCTCCTTCCCTGTGAAGTTCTTAGTAAAACTTCAGATATTAAACATTTTGTACTTGCTTGATGATTAATTGTATAGTAACAATGGAATTAAATGGGGGAAAAGCTGAAAAGCTGTTTGCATCATGGCATAACTTTAAAACGTGGATACAGCAATAAATGTAAGTTCTTAGTTATAGGGTTTCAGGCTTATTTCCAACATGTTATGTCATGATTGATATTTTGATTATAAATATTGAAAGGTGAACCTTAACACAATGAATGCTGTGAGGTAGACTTAGTGACATTCTTCTAAGGCTTTGTGAGCTTTGAGTATGTTGTTGCCAAAAATTGGAGAGCTCTCAAAGATACAGCCTTGATTCACCTGCCTGCTTTTTAAGGGGGGTCTCATGCTAACGAGGTTTAAGTTCTGTAAAGTTGTGTAACAGTTTTCACTTTAGTTTGGTTTTGAAGATGCTTTTTCTCTGTTTGGGGGCCTTCTGTTCTTGCTGATGAGTTGAGGATAAGCTTTGGTCTGGAGTCTCTCTCTTTAATAATGGCACCTTGATTGTTTTGACAAAGTCCTTTTCATCAATGCAGGTGCAGTGGTAATATTGCTGAGAATACCATAGAGTCCAGCATTGCTTCAATAGTTTTTATCAAATTACTTCACAAAGATTTTTGCTACTTTTATATGCAGCTGTCAAGAAGCACATGCTCTTAAATAGTCTAATCTAATATTTTTGAATAGTTCTTTTATAATCCCAGCAGTTTATTAAATCAGTATCAGTTGACTGTGGTCTTATTTAAATTGTGCAAGTGTTTTGCTTATGTTTCTGAAGCAGTGACTCAGACAGACATTTCTGTTACTACACAGATTAATACTTTTTTTTTTGTTTTTTGGAAAAGAAAATTCTTGACTTTACCTAATAAAGATTTTAAATATTAGTTGAGTCTGTAAGATGAAATGACATCAGCTTGGTAACTTGATGGAGGTGGGGGCGGGGAAGTTAGTCATTGCTCATTACTTATTTGTGATTTTACTTTGGCCTATACTAGAGCTTCCATTGTGCCAGAGATTTTAGTGTGAATCCTCCCCAGCCTCCAGTACAGGTCTAAACTTGCTCTAAAACTTTGAAAATGATCATACAAACTGGACGAACTGAAAGGAAGAATGATTGGTTTTTAACAATTTTTAAAAAAATCACTTGAAGCTGTTCTAAATTCATGAGAACACAGTTCAACATCTTTATCAGTGATCTGGATGATGGGATTAATTGCACCCTCAGCAGGTTCACAGGTGACATTAAACTGGGGGAAGAGGTAGATATGCTGGCGGGTAGGGATAGGATCCAGAGTGACCTAGACAAATTGGAGGACTGGGCCAGAAGAAATCTGGTGAGGTTCAACAAGGACAAGTGTAGAGTCCTGCACTTAGGAAGGAAGAAACCCATGCGCTGCTACAGGAGCTGACTGGCTAAGCGTATGTTTTGCAGAAAAGGACCTGGGGATTACAGTGGATGAGAAGCTGGATATGAGTCAGCAGTGTACCCTCACTGCCAAGAAGGCCATTGACACATTGGGCTGTATTAGTAGGAGCATTGTCAGCAAATCGAGGTGAGGTGAGGCCACACCTGGAGTATCGTGTCCAGTTTTGGTCCCCACCACTACAGAAGGGATGTGGACAAATTGGAGAGAGGCCAGTGGAGGGCAACAAAAATGGTTAGAGGACTGGGGCACATGACTTATGAGGAGAGGCTGAGGGAACTGGGGTTATTTAGTCTGGAGAAGAGAAGATTGAGAGGGAGATGTGATAGTGTCCTTCAACTACCTGAAGGGGGGTTCCAGAGAGGATGGAGCTTGGCTTTTCTCAGTCGTGATGGATGACAGAACATGGTCTCAGATTGCAGTGAGGGAGGTCTAGGTTGGATATTAGGAAACACTATTTCACTAGGAAAGTGTTGAAGCACTGGAATGGGTTACCTAGGGAGGTGGTGGAATCTCCATCCTTAGAGGTTTTTAAGGCCCGGCTTGACAAAGCCTTGGCTGGGATGATTTAGTTGGTGTTTGTCCTCGTTTGAGCAGTGGATTGGACTAGATGACCTCCTGAGGTCTCCTCCAACCTTAATATTCTATGATTCTAGGTAGAACCCTATTACTTCTGATGCATTTTAAAAAAATTATTATAGTAAGTTTTATTTTGTACAGCATCTTTCATGCAAGTTGTAGTTGAGAATGGTTAAGGTTCCCATTCTGTAATAGGAATGTTACAAACCAAAGAAAAGGGAAATTTACAGAGAAGCAAGGGAGAAGAATATTTCCTCAGGAAAGATTTGAAACCAAATGATGAATAGATGAGGCAGAAAGAAATAGGCAACTTTTCAGATAGTATGATCTTCAGAGAAGGCTTCTGTCCCAACAGGGGAACAGTATATGAAAGAACTGTATAGTCAGTGTGTGGGAGATTGCAGGGGTGCGCAGAGATTCAGGTTTTGTGAAGTGAGATACAGTGAATCCTTGTTGACAAGGAAAGGGTATTTGCGTATTGGATCGTTCTGTGTTGTAGTTTGAATGCTGAGATGCTTGGTTGAGTTTATTTGACTTCTTGAAAAGTTGAGAGAGAGTACATCTGCATATTCTGGAGTATGATGAGCTGAGAATAGGCAAGTAAGAGGTATCTGAGGCCTATATTAATAACTCAGAAGAGACAAAGTTAAGTTTTGGCTAATGTCAGTGGTGCTATGAAGGTGCTGGCAGGCAGCTTTGCATGTTCCAAAGAGGTGTTCTGAAAAATAAAAACTGGAATCTCAGTAAACTAAATGGTAGAGAAAAAATAGCTTTTAAATTCAATGAAAGGAAGATACTTAATTTTGAGAAGTATTTTCAATGCTAACGTATCAACAACCCTTAAGACATTTCATACAAATTTTTACTTCATATAGTTGCTTTTTGTGCATGCTATTAAGTATGTATAAACTAAATGTGAGACTTGGCACTGTATACCAGAATAACTAGAAAAGAAAAACGATGCTTTGTCATATTGAAATCCACTTTTTAAATAAGTGCCTAATATATATTCACATTATAACTTTTCTTAGTCTCTCCAGATAACTGTAGGCCTATAATGTCTTGTCAGCATTCATATTTCCAAATAAGATTTTTGACCACTTCTTGAAAGATTAAAAAAAATACTTGCAAAATTGTATCAAAATAAAATGATGTAATGGCCAGGGTTAAAGAAGCTTCATTTAAAAAAAAAAAATTAGGTGAAAACAATTTTCAGCTTTTTATTCATTTAAATTCCTGTGGATTAGGGATGTAAAATATTAACCAGTTAACCGGTAAGCATTAGTCTTACTAGTTACCCAATCTAACCATTAAGCCCTGGGTTGGCCAGCCCCAGCCCCAGCCCCGGGCAGCCCCACACTAGCCTAGCACCCCAGTCCCTCTCCCTTTAATCGGTTAACGATTAAACGATATTTTAATAGTTTAAATGGTTAAATTTTTAAACAGATATTTAATCCCTACTGTGTATTTCATTGAGAATTTTGCCTGAAGATTACTGGACTGAATCCAGTATGTGCCACAGAGTACAGATTTAAGCAGGTAGTCTCAGAGCAAGGTTTTAGCTCAAGGACTAAATTTTTTCCCTTCGTTACGAAGATCTCTGTGACTTTTCAGTTTTATGCACACTACTGCTGAATTCAGAGCGAATTACTTTATCTGGAATTTTTTGTTCCTGAAATTACCTGGCCAAACATATATAGTTGTGCAGCTATTGTATTTAAAATTTCTCACAGTCTAAAGTATTGAAGTATTATCAACATGTGAAGGCCAGAGTTCAAACTCCATCTACTTCTTGGCTCTTTTTGGCTTGGATAAAGCTAGAATCTTAAAGCTTTTTATATTTAGCATAGCTATTTGATGTTTATAAAAGGAGTTAACTGTTATAATAAAGACGTGACATTTTTCTTATGTTTTGTCAATCTACTGTATCTATTGCCTCATTGCAAAGTTTGACTTAATATAAAACACAGTTTATAAAGGTTCTGATGAATGTAGAGAAGTAAATTTTCTCTAATAGTGGTCTCAAGGGTTTTATTCAAAGCTGTTTTTCTCTGAAGAAATTAGTTAGAAAATTATTGCACTTTATGATTAAAAATGTTCTGATTGAAATTTTAATTTTTCTTTAATCAGTTTGTACTTATTTTAATTATTAAATGTTTTGTAACTCTGAAAGACATTTTTTGTCACAGTGCTTCTTGTGATTAGATCATGCAGAAGTGCTCATTTCTCTTTAATGTTAAAGTTTTGTGATTGTTTTTTTTCTCTGCTTGAGATCTTAATGAAGCTAACCTGTCTAAATATTTTTCTTTGAGCAACTGGAGCTCAGACTTATTGGGCTACAAGGGTGTCTTTGATTTTGAAAATATCTAAAATGGAAAGGTCTAAATATGATCATGGAAAAGACAAGAACATTGATATTTGCACCTTCGCCAGCTATCATTTATAGGGAATTCCATTTAGAATCAAGGTGCAATATAACATGGATTTGGGGAAAAAGTCACGTCAGAGCCTGGGGACACACAACAGTAACAGCTGTGTACACTAACTTTTAATGTTGCTGTAACTGGCTGCTCTCTCTCTGTCTGTGTCTCTCTCCCCACCCCCCGTCCCCAGTTTTCTGTGCGATTGGACCTTGCAGTGAAGAAACTTTCTTTTGAATGTGTACTAATTTCATAAACACTTAGTAATGTGTTTATTGAATGTAGTTGTAACTTTTTGTGTGTGTTACTCTCTAAATTGCTCTATCCTAATAATTTGGAGCCACAATGTCACCTATGTAGTTCTACCACATTTTGGTGTTTGTTTACATGTTTGCTTTGGAGCACTTCAACACAACATTACTCTCCAGCTCCATCCATGGTGAATATGTCCCACCAGGTATAAGGAAGGCGAGCTGGATTTTATATTGCATGAAGCTATAACATTTCAATCTCTATTCCATGAGTTCAAGCATAGGAAAAGGCACTGAATGTTGGCATTCTTTTTCCACATCTGGTGGTAGTTTTAGCTGATATCTCTCTTGAGGGTTGCAAAGATACAGAAAACATAGTTGATACTGGTATGCTGAAGCTGCCTGGTCCCTTATGCTGTAGCCTGTTTGCTTCTATGATGCCAGCCAATCTCATCGCAGAGTAGCATAGGAAAGTGTCATGCTGCGGTGGAAGAAATAAGACTGACATCACTAGAAACCTTTGGGAGAGAATTGCAAAGTATCTCTGTGAAAGTTGCACTGAGATGTCAAGAGGATAAAAGAGACACTCCTATTACATAAACAAAGGGCTCCTCATGCCCCCTGTCTCCCAATCCAGAAGTTGGTACCTGTCTTTTTAAATTGAGGATGATCTGGGTGCCATCTTTAAATGTAAACATTGTAAGGAAAAATTCAGACACATGGTTATGAGTGCCTTTCCCCTTCATCGGGCTCATTAATACTCATCTAGTGGGACTGGCTGGACTCTGATAGAGACTGAAATAGCTTTTCGGGATTGCAGCATGGCTGGAGCTCCATGCTGCATCTTCCTTTTCCTGTCCCCCTTGCTATTCATGGCAGGGGTCTCTGGCTCTGCCACCTGGGGTATCCAGGTGGTCTGTGGGGTGTTGGCAAAATATGGCATGCAGTTTATTGGAAAACTGACAGGTTTGTGGATCAGCACAAGATTTATTGTTGGCTTAAATGGCCATGTAGTATGTCTGGCCAAATTTCTTCGCTTTCATGTGGCAGCACAGGGCTTTTTAATGCAAGGAGTGGCTTCTGGTCTCTGTGACCCCTGAACAGTGGAGTTGACAATTATGACCAAAGTGGTCACTGTTGCAGGGAATCAGGCATTGTGGAACAGCTGCTGGAGGTCAACAGAGGTCATGCAGTGTTTATACTCACACTGTGTCAAAGTTAGTGGGTCAACTGTGGGTTGGCGCCATTTAAGAAGGTAGTTTTACTTTTGTTAGCTCGAGACAAACTTGAGTGTAAATCTATGCACAAATAAGTCGATGCAAGGTGGCTTACGTCTACCTAACTCTGTAGCCTAGACCAGACTGCAGAATCTGGGAAATCCACAAAAATAGAGAAGAGAAAGGAAGAAAGCCTGGCAGTAGCCTGTGAGCAGAGTGTGGCTCTGGAAAAAGCTAGGGAGCTTTTGAGTTTGGTGTTAGCAAGAGGTTTAGGGCCATAAATTCAGAAACTACTCGCTTTGTTTTTTCAGAGACATGGGACTTTATACAGTTTTTGTGAATAAATAAAACTTCATCAAAGAAACACCTGTCACCAATTTTTGTTTCAAGCTGTAACATTCCCAGAATTCTGAAATTTGTGTTACTCAGGTTGTAAAGAGGCAATGTCATCTTAACTTTTCCCATTGTAGTGTAGTGTAGTGTGTCAGAGAGGAGTTGAGGACTGTTCTATAATTAAATGGCGTGAAGGGTGCAAACGCTGCCAAACAGAAATGTTTGTTCTGATGTTCAGATGTGTTTAATTTTAGGATTGAGGCTATAACCTATTTGAAAAAGGGCTGCTCACACAGTTACTGCCTCTCATGAACTTTGTATAATGTAAATAGTTTCTCTGAGAAGCGTGTAGGAAAATGCATGTTCTTACAGTGTATTATTAAAATATTTGTCTGGTATGGACTACTAAAATATATTCTTAAAATCTGTGTGTACTGTAATTGTGTATTTGCTTTTCACCTTTGGGGTCTTGGGTTTCTCTTCTTTTTCAGTTGAATTTCTGTTTTGAGTCACATAAACCTAATTGGTATACATCACCCCGTACTAAAGCTATTGCAGGTTGCAGTTGAAGATCATTGGCAGAGTACTGTAGGTAAACTTGTGTTTTAGTACTGCCACTTCTGTTATTACTAAATTGTCTCATTGTTTTCATGAGGAACTGACATTAGAAAAAGGGATTTTGAGTTTGAGTTTTGAATGGTATCAAGCTGCTATTCCAGTGGCAGAGGAGAAGTATCCCTGTGTATACCGAAGGAATGCATAGCGATATGATTTGGACGAAGTCATTGTAGACCAGAGGTAGGCAACCTATCGCATGCATGCCAAAGGCAGCACGTGAGATGATTTTCAGTGGCACACACACTGTCCTCATCCTGGCCACTTGTCTGAGGGGCTCTGCATTTTAATTTAATTTTAAATGAAGCTTCTTAAACATTTAAAAAACCTTATATATTTACATACAACAATTGTTTGGTTATATATTATAGACTTATAGAAAGAGACCCTTCTAAAAACGTTAAAATGTGTTACTGGCACTCGAAACCTTAAATTAGAGTGAATAAATGAAGACTCAGCACACCACTTCTGAAAGGTTGCCGACCCCTGTTGTAGACAATCAGTAGTAACACTGTTCTTTACGAGCACAAGGATATATTTTTCTCAGAATGTGTCCTGCACGTGGTACATTATGGGGAAGAAGGTATATTTAAAAGAACTTGCACTTGGATTCTGTTGTTGCTTTCTTAGAGTGCCTGTACCCCTTTGCTGCACTATGTAGTACATCCATGTGAATAATATGTAATAAATCGAGTCTTTCTAAGTGTGTCTATAAACCTGTCATTCAAGTTGAATTCTGTTTCAAGGAAATTCTTAGACAGCTGCACGCTGGATTTCTAAAATACTTTTTCTGATTATATATTGAAGAAAATCCAAGAAACCATATGTATGTTATGTTATGTTAGCTCTTGCATTCTTGTTTGCAACTGTGTTGTTAGAATAGTTTTTGAGAGCTGGAGGATGTGCTGGATCTTGAGGCTGGTATTTCAGACAACAAATCTCAGTGAAGTGTAATGTTAGGTTTTATTTACTGTGTGCTCATGCAGTGAAACATACTGAAAACAGAAGAGTGAATTCACATATCAGGTGTATAAGAAAGCAGATAATTATACAAGATATTCAGTATACAAAGATGGCTAGAAATACATATAACGGATACTGTGAATGTTGTATTTTGTATCTCTTTCACAAAATTGGACCAACTTTATAAAAACTGCTATAAAACTATAAAAAGTTTCAATTTTTGCTTCAAAATAGGATTGCGTGTTAGCCAGACCTTGTTCTTTGGAAAGCATGTTTTTTAGGGAGAAATTGACATGACAAAAAGTTTTAGCACCTGAAATAATTTAACTAATGCACACATTTTGAGCGTTTGCAGTTTCATTATATAATAATTGTTGGTTTTGCACAATGTTAACAATAACACCTTCTGAGTTAAGCTCCTGTGTTAGTGTAATCTCTGTACCCCCACAACAACATGATGAGTCAGGTTCTGTATTTATTTTTTGAGCACTTATACTGTTGGCACCAGGACAATCTTGTTCTGTGTCAAGAACATTTATACTAGATACACATGTAACTTGATATGAGCTACGCTGGAAGGTGAAAGTTAACATTTCAGCAAGTGGTAAGAGGGATTTTTGCATGTTGTGGAGAGGTGTTTGGAAGCATCTCTTCCCCAGCTCCTTCCCATCATCTCCCCTATCAGCTTCTTCAACTGGCATTAGCTCAGCACTAGCAACGCTGAAATTAGCTACCCTATATCTGCAATCCTTCTGTTTCCCCCTCCCAGCACCCATCTCATGGTCTCATATTCCGTCGACTCCCCACCACCATTACGTGCACACTTTGTACAGGGGAAAGAAAGAGAATGTGGTAGCAAGGGTTGGAGAGGTCATGAATTTGTACTTTTTTTAATCTGGCTTTTCAGAATTTTTCAGGGGAGAAAGTTCTGCTCACCTCTCCATACCTTTGTGCTTTTTGTCTATTTGTAACTCCCTAACTCCTTCCAACTTCTGTTATCGTAGCTACAAGCTAGCTTTATTTCCAATTTGGAATCATTGGGTATCACCAGCCACTTTTGCCACTGAGGAGTTCTGCTGCTCCGTAACTGCTCATGCACATATGCAGACCTGTCGTTTCTCCTTTGACATGCGATGTGGAATCCTGGAGCCATGCCTGCCCCTTTAAACTGGACTGTGAGTTCAGTGCACATTGATAATGTTGGAAACTCTGGCTGAAAAATTGCTGATTGCTGGGAACAAGCCTGTCTGAGTGTGAACAAAAGCTTGTGCCTGTAGATATTTCCTTCTCCACTCTTGCCCATGGAAGTGCCTTGAAAAAGGGCCTTTTGTTGGCAAAAGGACTCTTACCAAGGACTTGTCCACTAGTCAGAGACTCACATAAGAGATCAGACTGATCAGCAGCCTCAGAGCAAAATACAAACCCAGTTTCTATTCACAACACTACATACAAAAAAATCAGTAAAAGAAAACAAATAAGCAAAATGTAGTCTCTGCTGACTGAAGGGAAGAGAAGAATGTTCAGAATGATGGGAGGTACCCAGATACCACTGTGTTGGTGCTATATAAAAACCTAGACTGAGGAAAGAGACTTGGGAGATAAACATGAAGCAAAAGGTGGGAGTATTCATCCTTGAGGCTGATAACTAATTAAATGCACAAATGACATCTTAAATGCAGCTCACATAAAATCTGATGGCTTGCCAGGTTCTGGTTCCAGATTTAGGTTTGGTAGATACTTAATGAAGTTTGGAGTCTCCATTGCTCCCTGGCAGTCTGAACAGCTACTCAGTGGTGATAGAAGAGGTAGATTTGTAAAGCACTTATACAATATCTGCCTTTTCTATGACCCCATACTCTCCTTTTCCACAGATTGCTAGCACTGTCAAGTACTGTAAAGCCACCATTTGTTAGCAGGACAGAACTCAAAATATCCTTCATTATTCCTAGTAGGAAATTGTCTTCCTACCCAGTTTGCTTTATCTTACAGGATAGAGTTGGAAATGTACAGGATTTTAATCACCATAGGCCTGAGCATTTCTCAGTCTTCAGAGACTTTTCCCTCACAATATCCATCTCCTTTCACCAAGTGGAGGATGTAGGCTCTATGTGATTAAGGCACTTGCCCAGGTGATGTGGGTTTTTTTTTTTTTTTTTGTTTCCAGATCTTCCAACACTTAGTCCAGTGCCTTTACCACATTTACTTCTTCACATTTGAATATGTTTGTGGGTTGGATTGTTTGTTGCTGTTTTTAAAGACAATTCTCAATTTCCATGGGTTTATGAGAGAGAGAAGAAAATCTTGAGGGCCTTTCTCAGAATATGTAATTGGATCTGCTTCTGTAAGTAATGTTTGGCTTTCTCCCTTTCTGCTGCTGCATTTTACCGATAACTCTTGTATGTAGATCTTCAATCTCTATCAATACACTACTGAGTGTACTGTTAGACATCACATTCCAATAAGATCAAGTAGTATTGAGTTTGATTTATGTTAGGTGGCCCACAGAAAGTGGGTGAATGAATCACTGTGCTTATGCCATTCATACATTAAATTTAGCAGATGAGAGGATAGGATCTGATAGCATGGGTTTAAGGTAGAGTTGCTGCTAAACATTTGACTTTGTGTACGTGATTTATTTAAAGAATTATAAAGCCTTTCCAGCTTGTGATAAATGCTTTTGTAACCATTATTATATTTATGGCACTTAAAGAAAGTGTTTAAGATGCCTTTCAGATATGTATCAAATGTTCTATATAAAAATAATATATCAAACTTGATATGTTCAGATTTCAACACAGTTGTCAAAAGACATTTAGTATTGTTTTTCTTTTTCAAAAAACATGAAGTAAATCAATAAATGTGAATGAGAGACACTGGATTGACAGCACTGGACACTGAAGTTCTTTATTTAGTCCTAAAACAAGTACAGCATGAATAGTGTCAGTAAAAGCTTCCCCAAAAAAATCACTTTTCGGGTGAGGTGGTAACTCTCTTTATGCCTGTTTGATCCTTTGCCTCTTTGACACTGCCACCAATTAGTGCCAGTTGCAACCTGGACACCAATCCACAAAAAACTGCTGAGACACGGACTGTACCTTATATATGTTGCTGAACAGCTGCCAAATGGTAACAATCTTCAGTTACTGTTAATCATCTGCATTAGAGCTGGTGACTCCATATTCAGTTACCAAATTCACTGAGCCATCCAGTGTCAGTCACTGGCATTGTTAGCTGTTTCTGACTTGAAGTCATTGGACCACTGAAAAAATATAGAATGAATCTTTAAGTACTTGTGACAAAGCTCCAAGTCTGTACTTGTGGGTCCTGTGCTTCCTGGCAGATTTAGGGGCCTCAGAAACTCATCTAGGCCCCAGAGTGACCTCCCTTTCTCAGTATACTTGGCAAGAGTCACCACCTAGTGAGTTACCTTCATCACAGGCCGGTATGAAAGATGGAAAAGGGGGGAGCCCGGGCCCGCCCTCTACTCCGGACTCCAGCCCAGGGACCCTAATAGAATCAGTTAAGATGGCTGACCTTTTAGGCACAAAACACAATACAATTCCCTGGGCTACTTCCCCACAGCAGTCCCCGCTTCTTCAAACTCCACTTCACCCTTACCTTAGGGCCTCCTTCCTTCAGTATGCTATGTTGTCCAACACGCAGTCTCACCAACAGCACAACCTCCTTCCACAGCTCCTGACACCCACAGCCCACCTGACTAACTGGGAGGTTTTTATCTGGTTTCAGCCAGTCCCTGATTGGCTTCAGGTGTCCCAATTAGGCTAGCTGTTTCTACTCCTTTCTAGAAGGTTCTTAACTGGCCCCAGGTGTCTTGATTGGCCTGGAGTAGCCTTTGTTTGGCTATCCAGGGAACAGCGACCTGCACATCCTCAGACTAATATACCTGCCTTCCAGCACTCTCCTATATCCTTCTGGTCTGACTCCGTCACATACTATATATATGTATTGTATGCATTACAGATACAAGGAAATGAAACTTTTAAAAATTTGAAATGGTAGTTTGCCTGTGAGGCTTCTATGATAATGCAGTATGTATTTAGAGGTTGGAATGACTTTCAGAAAAGAATAAACAACCCTCCTCTCATCCTTTTGTTCTATCTTCTGCCCCCCCCCCCCCAAATATAATACTGACGGTTATTTGTCTTTTCTCTATCATATACCTAGGAAAACAACATGACCTGTACCATATTAGTAGTGCTACATTATCTTAATAAAATATGGAATGTGATGTTATGGTAAATAATGACAAGTTATTGTTCCATTTTGTATTCCTGTCTCCCTCTCCCAGCACACATCTCACATTCTCATGACTAACCGTTTAAATCTGAATGGGCATTTAAAGCCAGCACAGTTGTTGGTTGCAATTTCCATCTGCTAGCAAATGGAGAGAACAATTCCAAAGAACTGAAGTGTTGCTGTTCTCTAGAATGAGAAGTCTGTAGGCTCTGAGCTTGAGTTCTTTCTCTTCCAACAGGTGAAATAATACTCTTGGTGAATGTTCGGTCTCTTCCTTTTTCTGCAGTATATTGAGGATATTGCTTTGTGTGTCTGTTAGGCCTTGCCAACAAAGAGTCCTGTGGCACCTTAAAGATTAACAAATGTATTGGAGCATAAGCTTTCGTGGGCTAATGCCGACTTTGTCCTATGCCTGCATGCATCCAGTGAAGTGGGTATTAGCCCACGAAAGCATATGCTCCAATACGTTTGTTAGTCTTTAAGGTGCCACAGGACTCTTTGTCGCTTTTGCAGATCCAGACTAACACGGCTACCCCTCTGATTCTTGTTAGGCCTTGGTATTTCCGCTTTCAGTGGCTCAGAATAAATTTCCGACCTCTAATACTGTTAGACTGATTTCTTTGTAACAAGTTGTTTTAGAAGAAGCCGGAATGTAATGGTGTTAATCTAGTTTTCCCAATTCTGTTTTCAGTGGTACAACTCTTGTTCCCCCTACCAGTCTGTCTGACACCATAGCAAGACACAAAGATAAAAAAATTGCTTCAGAATCCAGGAGTTGTGGCCTATGTGAAGCTCATTGAACCTAGGCCAGCATAACGGACTCATTTTTGCTTAAATTATGGGGTGTATTTGTCTGCCTAAGACATTGATTCTCCTTCATTACAGTTCTGAAATGCTGCTGTTCAAGCCTGAGGGTTCCAAATCTTCCATATAGTTAGGGAGTCTCCTCCAGTTGTGTAGGTTGATTCTCTTCCACTCTAACTCCCCGTGGGTCCCCCTGTGATGGCAGAAACAAAGGCACTTACATCAAATTCTTCGTCATAAGCATTTGAAAGCTTAGACTAAAACAAAAATAGCAACAACAGAAAGTGTTATATTACTAAAGAAGAATGTGGATTGTCTAGGTTGGTCCAGTGCGCGGAAGAGGGACATAAGTTTTGAAGAACGCGATTTTCAAGTTATCTGGAGTGCCTCACAAATGTGAGTGCCAACATCAGGGCTGACTCATTATAAACCAGAGCACAAACCCCAAACTGGTTGTGAGTTCTATACAGGCATGTCGCGTCTTACGCTGTTTCAACTTACGCAATTTCAGCTTTATGCGGTCGACCAAAAGAAAAAAAAAGAAAGGGAAAACTAAAAATATAAAAACTTTCTTTAGGGCGGGCGATTTCACCTGCCATTGAAGTCAATGGGGTTTTGGCTATACGCAGTTTTCGCTTTATGCGGAAATCACAGAACGGAACCCTCGCGTAAGATACGACATGCCTGTACTTTCACCAGCCAAATACTGTATCAACTGTGAACTCCTTAAGCACTATAACCGCCTTAATATGGAGTTGCTTACAGTCCCCTTGGGTACTCTGGTCTATCTTGCTGCACAGGCAAGCTTGCCTTTGTGATATATAGTACCTTACAGCAAAAATCACAATATACAAATTACTTGCAGTCCCAAAGGACCAGTCACTTATCCCAGGTAAGTTGCACCTTAGATCTTGCACCAAAGACCATGCTTCTAGCCAATCATACAATAAGTTAACTAAATATTTATTAGAGAGGTAGCTGTGTTAGTCTGGATCTGCAGAAATGACAGCATCCTGTGGCACCTTAAAGACTAATAAACGTATTGAAGCATAAGCTTTCGTGGGCTAATACCCACTTCGTTTGATGCATGCAGTGGAAGTAGCCAGAGGCAAGTATAAATAAGTAGGCAAGAACCAGGTTAAAGATAACAAAGGTTAGCTCAATCAGGCTGAACCCCCTTGTTAGGTGTAGCATCTATTTTAACAATTCTAACAAACAAGTGAGACAGACTTGTTTCCAGCTGTGCATTTGTCAGTGTTCAGTGAGGCCTAGGGGCTTTGACATGAGTTGGCATCTGGTTTGCCATAATCACAGTGATTAAAATGTATTACTCTTTGTTTATATTTTATTCTCTCTATACAAAGTGTTGGATTGGTTCACTCTGTAAGAAGTGATCACATAACTTGCGTTAAGTTCTGTGTGTTTGCTTTTTGATACCTTGCTGGAATTTGTAGTAATCTCAAGGACTCTGATGTGGTCTTAAACTGAAATGACTTGCTAAAGTTAAGGTTGAAAGGTCATTATGAGGGACCTGTTTTTTGCTCAACCCTTCCTTTGCCCTTCTTTTTTTACTCTTTTTGGTCTTTTATTAGTTATGCAGTTAAAACAAATATATAAGTCCCCATATCATGGAAAAGTAAAATCACTTTACCTGTACCCCCTTAATCTTCCCTGATTTTTTGGTCTTAACCCATAGATTCTGGGTCTGGAGAAATCCCCAGGAAATGATTTCTTGCTTGAAGGGTCCCCTCTTTTCTTGAATATGTAGGCTACCTAGGATTCTATCCTTCTTTCAACATTCCCCTCTGCTCACCGCGTCCACACACACAGAGTAGAGAAATGCAGACAAGAAACTTATTTGACAGACTTTATCCACTATTGAAGTATAACTTATAGGCTTCATCTACACTGGTGTTCTAAGGTATGTTTTTAAGAGATAGCTAGCAGATTGTCTATGCTAAGTTTTACAATGTAAGCCGTAGTTTTTTACCTCCAGGTAGCTGGTCAAGGTGAACCAAGGGGCTGTCCATGTAAAGGTTTTCTATATTTATCTTGGGCAGAAACTTAAATCAAGTGTAATACACAAGTCTCTATTCAGTATATCTGGCTGCAAAGAAATATAAATCTCTCAAAGTGTTTAAAAATGTCTTAAAACATTGAAGAGAACAATAAAATAGGTAACCATTATCTTGACAACTTAATGTAAAGCAGGAAGGAAGTATCAAGTTTCTTGTAAGAATGCATTGGAAACTGGATGGTTTTAAGAGTAGTTGTACATTTTAGATTTACAGCAACTTGGAAACCATCTGATTTCCAGTGTGTTCTTACAGGAAAACGGATACATTTTTCTGACTTTATATAATCCTCAGAAGAGGCAACATCCTCATTCACGGGATGGGGAGACTGAAAGAATGACAGGTATTTCTAAAAGCTGGTTTGAAAATGTTTCAAGTAAATTGTAACCAGATGCTGGAGTTCTCCCCCTCCTGCCACTGTGGAACTAACAGTAACTTCAGAGCAGGAATTCCTCTTACTATGCCTTTTATGCAGTGTTCAGTACAATGGGGCCTTGATCTCAGTCCTATAGGTACTACCATAATACAAATAAATTATAAATCACTTACAGAGCCTAAGGGTCTGTAAGATGGTGGGCAGTCTTACTGGCTAATATGTTGAATACAGTGTCCAGCATCAGCGTCATTTCAGTCCCTTTCATTAGGTTTTTTTAAAATAAATTTAACAAAATGGTATAATGTCAACTTAAAATCTTTTGAAGATTGTATAATTACTTCTTGAAACTCCTGCTGCTTATCCTTTCTTAAAGCTTGACCTAATTAAGGCACCTCCCTCTGTCTCTGCAGGTACCTCTTTTTAGACCAGGGGTTGGCAACCTTTCAGAGGTGGTGTGCCAAGTTTTCATTTAGTCAGGGCTTCGGGTACCAGTCCAGAAGGGGCAGGGCTTCGGGCAGAAGGGGAGGGGCTGAGGGGATCAGTCCGCCCCCTTTGGGGTTTTCCCCGGAGGCTATTGCCAGCCTGGGTGAAGGTGCTGAGTAGGGCAGGCAGGGATCCTGGCTGGCAAGGGGCCAGCAGGGGGAACCCCAGAGCGGGGGCAGGCTGAGCTGCTCAGCCCACTGCTGCTTTGGCGGGCTAGCAGGAGCCTGTGGGGGAAACCCCAAAGCGATGGCAGGCTGAGCGCTCAGCCCACTGCCGGGGCTTTGGAGTTTCCCCTGCAGGCTTCTGCCAGCTGGGGTCTCAGGTCCCGCTGCCAGCCTGGGCTCCCTGCACCCAGGCTGGCAGCGGGAGCTG